>CM064572.1:29843781-30079619 GCA_032716605.1 Paralithodes platypus | reverse complement strand
TATTTCCACTTAGACACGATTGGCAGCCTAGCGACCTCGCTGACTTTTGCATTATGGACATTCAAGAGGCCAAGTGGCTAGCACCATATGGTAGAGATGTGACCAATAAATTAATCAATCAATATACTCAGTCTACGAAACGACAGTATCAATCACATTGGCAAGCCTTTACTTCTTGGATCATTAGAACAGAACAGACTGTGCCCTCAGTGGCTTTAGTTTTTAATTATTTGAATTATCTGTTTGAGCAGAAACGTTTATCTGTGGTAACGTTAAAAAATCACTTAACTGCGATTAGAGTGCCCTTTTTCGACCTTACAGGTCTCTCCATACCGGTAGCGGAGGAAACAGGTTTTATGAGAGCATGTTTTAAACTCCGCCCACCTCCCCGTCAGCTCATGCCTACTTGGTCTCTGGACAAGGCATTGTCTTTACTTCACTCTCGTCTGTACCAAAATACTGCAGATTTTGCATTACTCTTAAAAAAGGCTGTATTCCTTTTGGCTTTGGCCACCGGGAACAGAGTGTCTGAGCTGGCGGCGATGAGCAACACACCTAATTGCCTTAGGTTTGGTAGACTTAATGAATGTATTCACATTGCACCTTCCCCGGGATTTGTAGCCAAGAATGAGCACAGTGCACACGTGTTTTCAGAGTTCACGGTGCCGGCGTTAAAGAGGGGAAAGGTGCACCATAATCTATGTCCAGTGCAAGCTCTAACCAAATATTTGAGAGTAGCTCCTCTAAACCCCCAAGGTGCTTTGTGGGTAGCGAGTACGGGTAAATGCTTACTGAAACGGAGATTAGCTTCTCTTCTGGTCGAAGTCATTAAAGAGAGTAATCCCAGCGTAGTGGGTAGGGCCCACGATTTACGCAAATGGGCAGCCTCTTTACGTTTCTTGAAGAATTTTTCAGTAGAAGATATTACGTCCACACAGTTGTGGGCGTCTAATCATACGTTTTTGACTAGATACTTGTCAGTTGCTCTAGACAAACCTTCCTTACCATGTATAGCTTTACGGCAGAGGGTCTAGGTGGCTCTTCAGTCACTTTTGTTTACTTTCAAGGAAAAAAAAGGGGGGGGGGGGTGCAGTCAGTGTAACATAGGACACCCTAGACCCCGCCGGATTGTAAGAGCTGTGATGCAAATTATGGATAATGTGATATGAAAATTTCTCTGTTCTATTCAGGGTGAGAAATTGTGCTAGTACAATGTTAGTACTGTACAAACAACAGGGTTGTTATAGTAGTTTTAGCTGTGAAAGCAATTTAGTATTAAACAGTGGAGATCTTTTGTAAAATATTTCCACGAATATTATGAGGTTTATTATGTGCACATGTACATGTACATGCACATGTACATGGAGTGAGGAAGTACATGAACGAAGGCGGTGCTGGTTGGGGGGAGGGGCGTCGACTGACTGGGGACAGAGGTGCATGGGGGCGGTTCGTTCGTGGCCACCCCTTCGGGGATCACAGCGTCAGGCAATAGATAGATAGATAGATAAACTTATAACTTGTTATTTTTGTCACCACTCATTGAGTGGGGTGCCTTTGTAACTACAGATCTGTTCCCAGAAATCTCCAGAGTTACCCTTTTTGTCAAGCAGGCTTCTTTGAAGCACGCACCTGCTTGAACCCCTTTTTGTATATATATATGGGCTGCGCCATATTTAAATATATTTTTTCAAAAGTAAGAATGCTATGTGGTTGTTTGATTATCTGCTTTTCTAGAGTTATGATATGATTACGAATGTCCCCCTCCAGTCTTAGAAATCAGGCATGTTCGTCAATGATGGAGGGGCCACTAATAAGTTATAGGTTTGACTCCTGTAAGGAGATAAAGAAAACCTAATATTTAGTAGTGGCCCCGTAATCATTGACGACTGGGGCCCTCCCGACCATCCCCTTCCCATTCGTTGATGTATTAAGGATTTTGGTTTACTTGATATGTCAGTGAAGGAAGAAGACGCCTGAATCAGCGTCTGGTCAAAGATCCACACAAGTACATCCACGATATGATGGAAAGCTTATTGGATAGTTATTCTTATTTTGTTTTTGTTTTTATTTTTTACGAAGTTTTTTCGTAGTGAGAACCCAATTCATAATGACTGAAGCCATGAGTGAGGTCGCGTGCGCTCATGATGAAGGCTCCTCAGTTTTTAAATGCTCTGCGCGGTAGATTCAAACTACGGCGGATTAGTGTTTGAAGAGGATGCCTTATGTAATAGGCATGTTCGTCAATGATTACGGGGCCACTACTAAATATTAGGTTTTCTTTATCTCCTTACAGGAGTCAAACCTATAATAACCCATCATCTCCAGACATCACCTTATGCTCCCCAGAACTCGCCCCCACAACATCCTGGAGGGTAGTCAGAACCTTAGGCTCTGACCACCTCCCGATCATTATCACCACCAAAACCAGACTCACCCCAGCTAGCCACAAACACACTTACACCAATTATAAAAGAGCTAACTGGGAAGCATTCACAAATGAGACAGAACAACACTTCACAACTCTAAACAGTACACCCATCACTAACATCAACAATGCTGTACACATACTCAATAAAACTATCCAAAACGCTGACAAGAAACAGATTCCAAGAGGTAACATAAAAAGACACAACCCCAACTTCACACCAGAAATTCAAAACCTCATCAGACAACGCAACATACTGAAACATTCCCCAGCACCCCACACACAAGATATCACACAACAAATCCAAGCACTAAACACCCAAACTAACAACAAAATACAAGAACAACAAAAACTAAATTGGAATAACTTCCTACAAACACTTGATCACAAAACAAACCCCCAAAAACTCTACAAAACACTAAACAGCATCACACTTTCCAACAGCAACACAACAATCACATGCCTGCAATCACAACAACAGACTCTACTCCTTCATGTAAACAACAAGCAAACACTCTCATCAATCACTTCTCACATGTCAGCCACCTAAAACCTCACAAAGACGACCGACGTGTCATCCGACGTACGAGACAATTCCCCACAGACCCTGACTATACACCCTTCACCTATCACCAGACAAAGCATATCATCAACAATCTCAAGCACTCACCCGCTTGTGGCCTAGACAACATAAGCAACATACACCTCAGACTGGGACCACAAGGCATACAAGCACTCACTAACATATCAAACTACAGTTATTCCCATCCAGCTCTCCTGAGCTATCAGAAGAGACTGGATGACTCCGTTGTCGACACCTGCCCGGGATGTAACACAGCACCCCATACCATTAACCCCTCCAACCCGGATGGGCTCTTGAACGCCCATAACAACCTCGGCCCGCGCAACCCGGAAGGGCTCTTGAACGCCCATTGCTTGCATGCGTGCTTTCGAATGCCGCGCGTACATTTTCGGTGTCGTGGGACGGTAGGTGGCGCCACCAGGCGTAAACTACGCCACAGCAACAGTATCTACCCCGACGCCATCATGGACAGTACGCCAAATAGTGATTCCGCTGTGTCCGATACCGTGCTTCCTACGACGCCCTTGCTTGTTCGTCGCGCCTTACCCCGACGCCATCGCCTAAATGTGTTATCTCCCGGAGGTATTGAGACGACATTGAGACTTTATGAGCGAGCTGATGCCAAGCATAATGTTGATGATGAAGTCAGTGACGACTCCAGTAATTATAAGTCGAGTGATTATGGCCATGAGAGTGATAAAGAAGAGCAATTCCTGGGATTTGCGAGAGAACATGACAGTGATGAAGGTGTTGTACCAGTTGTTGAGGAAGCTGGTTTACCTAAAGACAGTGAACTTGAGAGAGTGAGCGAGTGGGAGAGTTCAAGGTCACTCACCAAATTTCGCATAAGTGACACGACGCCAAGCCCTTCCCCAGGTAAATCGCCTTTCAAGCTACATTTGTATAAGCAGAAAATACTTGAGAAGGCGGCCGCGGCAGCTAGGGAACAAGCAAAACTACTTGGTGAGGATGAGGCTGTGAGTGAGGGTCAGCGTGGTGACCCTTCTCGTCCGCCATTGTCTCCCTTATCTACCCACGCCACCCAAGAGGACCCGGATGCCCCGCATTCTTCCCCACCACCCCCACCATTGCCAAGGGTTGAGGACCCCACACACTTTCGGCCTATTTGCCTCCTAGGTCCCCCGACAGGAGACATACTGCTGCCGAAAAGGGGAAAGGTAGGAAATATACCAAGAAAATTAAGAAAAGTAAGAGAGTTTTGTTCGAGGCTCCCGCGGCGTCCACCCCGGCCGGCCCCAGCCATACGTCCCCGCAACTTTCCCCACGGTCCTCCCCACCTCTCCCGCCTTCAACATGTCTTCCTGAAGAAGTCTTTGAGCTCGCATCACCAATACCTGGGCCTAGTGACAGTGAAACATTGCTTTCTGTCACTCGTCGCAGGCCAAGGAGCCCGGGAACTCGGGGGGACACAGCCTCACCTGCCACTCCTTCCCCACCTCGCCCACCCGCACGCCGCCCACGCATCACTGGTTCCCCGCCAGATTATGTGGGGGCCACTGATGATGAAGGGCACCTCTCTCAAGACTCTGGCCATGATTACATAGGTCCACCGTCAGGGCAAGATGACCACTCTGACGATGACTATATGGACATCGACGACCCTCGACCCATCCGCTTGGCCCGGCGTCGTGCTGCCCGTCGTGCTGCCCACCGCCCTGGCCGCCGCCCTCGCCGCCCTAGGGCGCGCGCCTCCCGAGTTGGCCGTGGGCGTGCTGGGCCACCAGCTGGAGCTCCTCGTCAGCGTAGACAAGACCCATTCTACGTTTTTCAATGGCAAGACGTAGTTGATGAGGATGCATACAACCCTGATGTGCCAGCTTTTGATGAGGTACTGGAGGGTTCAGGCGTTACCCCCAATTTTCCTGCAGGCCCCAATGCTCCACCACATGAACTGTTTGAGGCCTTCTTTGATGAGGAGGTGGTAGGCTATGTTGTCAAAGAGACAAATAAGCAGCACCAATTCCAGGTCCACTTTTTGGGAAAGGTGACCAAGGGCCACATGAGGCAGTGGACCCCAGTGACTCATAAAGAGTTCATGGTGTTCCTGGCACTCACCATGCTAATGCCTCATGTCAAGAAGCATAGGTTGCCTGACTATTGGATCACCAATGATCTGATATCCACCCCTGCCTTCGGGAAATATATGTCTCGCGACCGGTACCTTGATATCCTCGCAGCGCTCCATCTTGTCACCAACCTTGACGTCCACCTCCCAGACAAGCTGTGGAAGATTAGGACGTTGTATGAGATGATGCGAGAACGCTTCACCTCCTACTTCAAGCCCTTCCGCAAGGTCGTCATTGACGAGTCTCTTGTGCTGTTCCGGGGAAAACTCAGCTTCCGGCAGTACATCCCCTCAAAAAGACATCGCTTTGGCATAAAATTCTTTGTGCTGTGCGACTGCCAAACTGGCTATGTCCTGGACTTCCTGGTCTACAGCGGGAAGGAAGGGGACTTGCTTGTGGACCCCCTCATTGGCTTTGGCGGAGCAGTGGTGCAAGCCATGATGGACCGCTACTTTCATAAGAATCACGTCCTCTACACGGACAATTATTACACGTCCCCCACTCTCTCACAGTACCTGCATGAGCGCAAGACGGGGACTGTAGGCACAGTACGAGGGAAAAGGAAGGGCATGCCACCTTTCCCTCCAAAGACCAAAAAAGGTGATGTGTTCAAGAAGAAGTCGGGGCCCATTCTGGCTATCCACTGGCACGACCAGCGGAAGGTCAACCTCCTGACCACCATCCACAAGGGGGAAATGGTGGAGACTGGCAAGGTGGATCGCCGCACCCAGGCCAGGGTGACCAAGCCCGATGCTGTCCTGGACTACAACATCAACATGAGGCTGGTGGACAAGTCCGACATGCAGATAGGCTTCATTGACTGCCTGCGTACCTCGTGCAGATGGTACAAAAAGTTCTTTCTGCATATGGTGGACATGTCAGTTCTGAATGCCTACAACATATACAAGCTTCGGAATGTGAACACACCCATGAAGTTCAATAGCCTGCGGAGGTTCCAAAAGCAGGTGTTGACGGAGCTCCTGGAGAAGTATGCTATGCCACAGAGGGCAGTGGCACATCCTGGGCCCGCCGTTATTGACCGCTTGCAGTCTGCTCAATACTGATTAGGCACAGGCTTGGTTCCCTGCCTCAGAATGAATCCGGAAGAACACAGCAGAAGCGGTGCCATGTCTGCTACAACAGCAGGGTGAAGCCGAGGTCAGGTAAAAAGTCAACCCTGGAGTGTGTGGAGTGCAAGGTGGCACTCTGTGATGTAGATTGCTTCTTTGATTACCACTCCAAGCTGGAGTTCTAATAATCATACTGAAATTGCCAAATAAAATGACAATATGTACACTATAATTATATATAGGCAAAAAGTGGAAGAAAACCAATGTATTGTAATACAAAAGTCATGTATTATGAGAACATTGATACAAATACAATTACACCATAATAATATGTGAAAGTGACACATATGTATATACCAAGTGACATTCATATGATTAGAACCTATAGAAATATATAAATCAGTGAAAAAAGACACATCGTAGAGGTGTATAAACCTATAAAAACGTTTACAAATCATATAACTAAGTGAAAGTGACACAAGACCTAATATTTGATGGCCAAAGTATAATAAACACCTGTGATAACGAATAATCAGTGCCTAATACAACAATAACCTACCTCAATTACTAATAAAATGTACGGTATCGAGTGAAAATGAGCATTATCAGTGACAGTGACACTCTCTAAAGCATATTTGTCAAAGTGAAAGTGACACAAGACCTAATATTTGATGGCCAAAGTATAATAAACACCTGTGATAACGAATAATCAGTGCCTAATACAACAATAACCTACCTCAATTACTAATAAAATGTACGGTATCGAGTGAAAATTAGCATTATCAGTGACAGTGACACTCTCTAAAGCATATTTGTCAAAGTGAAAGTGACACAAGACCTAATATTTGATGGCCAAAGTATAATAAACACCTGTGATAACGAATAATCAGTGCCTAATACAACAATAAGCTACCTCAATTACTAATAAAATGTACGGTATCGAGTGAAAATGAGCATTATCAGTGACAGTGACACTCTCTAAAGCATATTTGTCAAAGTGAAAGTGACACAAGACCTAATATTTGATGGCCAAAGTATAATAAACACCTGTGATAAACGAATAATCAGTGCCTAATACAACAATAACCTACCTCAATTACTAATAAAATGTACGGTATCGAGTAAAAATGAGCATTATCAGTGACAGAGACACTCTCTAAAGCATATTTGTCAAAGTGAAAGTGACACAAGACCTATCTGATGGCCAAAGTATAATAAACACCTGTGATAACGAATAATCAGTGCCTAATACAACAATAAGCTACCTCAATTACTAATAAATATAGGTATCGAGTGAAAATTAGCAATATCAGTGACAGTGATACCCTAATAACATATTTTATATAATTGGCCTCAAAATAACTAGAACATATCAAATAAACATCACATTCTCAATATCAGACACTAAAAATCGTCTAAGGGAGATAAATACTTTGGCGCGGCGAGCGGCTAGGTGCGTCGTAGCCATGGCCGGGCGACGCGTCCGAACGCGGGAAGAATTTGCCGCCGAAAAGCACTCGTCTTCCCGCGCTCACCATTATGCAACCAGAGGGGCTAGAGACCTCTACTCAACGCCATTCGACAGAGGAAGGTTTGTGGAACATTATTCTTTTTTATTCACAACATTACATGACATATTCATTGACTTACAGAGTAGTTAACATAGGCCAAAGATCGTCAAAACACCCGGTACCGGAGCACAGTCGTAAGCTATAGCCCCCGGGGCTGGAGGGTTAAACACATCATAGAAGACTGCATTTCACACAACCACTTACGCCAACAACATAATCTACACTCGATGAGAGCTCTGTGGGAAAGCCCGATCGTGGCCATGGCCTTTCTCAGGGACTCGGGGCTGTTCGGCAGCTTAGGGAACAACTACAGTTATTCACACAACACAATACCAGACATTTGGAAGCATGGTATCATCACCACATTCCCCAAACCCAACAAAGACCCCACGCTACCCTCCTCGCACCGCCCCATCACACTCCTTTGCTCCCCCTCCAAAGTCATGGAACGCCTAGTATTACAACTAATTACACCCGACCTACCCCTAGCTCCAACACATGGCTTTAGGGCACTGCACTCCACAAACACTCTTCTCACAGACCTTACACAAAGAGCTTTTGACGGCATCAACTCAGCTAGACCACCACAGATCACTATTAGCCACACTCGACATTAGTAAAGCCTTCGATGCCATCCCCCGCCACAACCTAACAAACAAAATCTACAACACAAACATGCACAACAACAAAAAAAGGTGGCAGGCCAACTTCCTAGCAGGCAGATGTGCACACGTATCTTTTGCCGGTCAGTCATCTAAAATCAGAAACTTTCCAAATGGAGTCCCACAAGGATCCGTCCTATCGCCCGCACTCTTCAATCTGTACATGCACGATATAACTACACCCAATACGCCCCAAATAAACTTAGCCTCCTATGCAGATGACATAACACTCACATGCACACACCATGACCCAAAAAGAGCAACAGATCTCCTTCAACCCTATCTCAACACACTACATGGCTGGTGCACTACAAACAGACTTAATCTAGCCCCAGCCAAATCCACCGCAACCCTGCTCACAAGCTGGACAGGAGAACACGAATACATCCCTCAACTGGGCGGGTGCCCAACTCTGAAAGGAGTTGAAGTAGGGGAGCTATCCCCCCGCCAAAGGCGGCTTTCTAGGGCCTTTCCTAGCTGATGCTGAGAGGATTGGGTTCTAGTCATGTGGTGATGGGCTGGTCTATCAGAGTGAGAGCTGAGCGATCTCTGCCATACCCATAGCTTACTCTGACTGTTCCTTTTACTTATATATCTTCTAGATCTCAAGTGACGGCGTCTTTTCCGTGGATCGACCTCCCTACTGCCAACCTAAAAGTTGGCAGATTGGGAACCAAAGCGTCACATTTTTCCTTTGCCCCTCAACTTTCTCTTCATAATTGCTGAGGGGCACAGGGCCCTGGGTGGGGCTTTGGTTTCCCGGGCGTTTCGTCACCCTCCCCAGCTCCCCGCCATGGAGTGGCTTCGGTCACCCAGGCTTTATTGTGGTCGGCAGGGAGGGTTCTGTGGGGGCGCTCGGTTATGGCCTTGGCCTTGCTCGGGGCCTTGGGGCTGTTCGGCCAGGCAGCTTGGGGAACAGCAACAACAACAACAACAACATCCCTCAACTCACCATAAACAACACACCCCTAACACATACACACACACCCAAAATCCTAGGAGTAACATATGATACTCATATGACATTCAAACAGCACACCACAAACATTAAAAAGAAACTGACACCCAGACTTAACGCCCTCAGGTCACTTGCTCATACAAAATTTGGACACAACAAAGAAGCTACCACCACAGTATATAAACAATACATAAGATCAGTGATGGAATACGCAAGCCTAGCCTGGGCTTCTAACCTAGCTGAAACACTTCATAAGACCTTACAGACTATTCAAAACAAAGCCCTGAAGATTATTACAGGCTGCACAGCTACTGCACCCACAGATCACCTACATCAAGAAACCAAAATCCTCAAAGTCAAAGACCACCTGGACATGAGAGGCACTCAATTCCTGGCAGCAGCCTCCACGAACCAAGACCACCCACTAAACTACATGGCAACACACCCACAGACACCAAAAAATATCAAAACAACACCCAGTACACGGTATCACACACAATTACTGTCCTCTCTCCCTGAAACCAACTTCCAGAAGCACATCCATACTCATATCTCTCGCCGATCCATCCACTCACTCACAGACAACACGCAGCTGCAAGCACGACCTCCCGAAATCCATCATTCCGAATCCTCCCTTCCTCGCGAGGACAGAGTCCACCTGGCCAGGCTGAGATGCGGACACCATCCAGCTCTCCTGAGCTATCAGAAGAGACTGGATGACTCCGTTGTCGACACCTGCCCGGGATGTAACACAGCACCCCATACCATTAAACACATCATAGAAGACTGCATTTCACACAGCCACTTACGCCAACAACTCAATCTACACTCAATGAGAGCTCTGTGGGAAAGCCCGATTGTGGCCATGGCCTTCCTCAGGGACTCGGGGCTGTTCGGCCAGGCAGCTTAGGGAACAACAACAACAACAGGAGTTGAGCTAAGCTCGTGTTGTCCCGTCTCTCAGTCTACTTTCATCCAATTTTTTCTTGAAAATATGGATGTTCCTTGCCCCTACCACCTCCTCCAGCCTATTCCATTTGTCAATACATCTATAGATCTAGCAGCAATGATTTAGCCTACACTTTAAACTTTTGTTTTGAAATTTCAGAACATTTTCGAAGTGATATATGGATTTTGCCAATACATATTTCTAGTGGTATTTATCATGTCTTACATCTAACAATATATGCTAGCGGATTTAACTTCAATTGGTAACCCTCCCGCTCGAGTCGGCCCGAAGAAAATTGATAATACAGTAGTGGTAGTTTAGTAAACCGGTGGTAAACAAAACCGCATGCGTATCGGTTTGGCCAAGATTACTCGGTTTACATAAGTTTATTATGAAATATAATTTAGTATTACATGGTAAGTTGGCTACCTACTATTATAAGATATAATAAGTAATACATACATACATAAAATTTTAAGACTGAGTGTTGTTGTTGTTGCTGTTCCTCAGGCTGTCTGGCCGAGCAGCCCCAAGGTCCCGAGCAAGGCCAAGGCCATAACCGAGCGACCGCACAGAACCCTCCCAGCTTACCACTAATAATGCCCAGGTGACCGAAGCCACTCAAAGGTGGGGAGCTGAGGAGGGTGCAGAAACGCCCGGGAAACAAAAGCCCCACCCAAGGCCCTGTGCCCCTCAGCAATTATAAAGGGAAAGTTGAGGGGCAAAGGAAAAATGTGACGCTTTGGCTCCCAATCTGCCAGGGTTGTCAGTATGGAGGTCAATTCACGGAAAAGACACCGTCACTTGAGATCTAGAAAATATATAAGTAAAAGGAACAGTCAGAGTAAGCTATGGGTATGGCAGAGAATGCTCAACTCTCATTCTGATAGACCAGCCCATCACCACTGACTGAGTGTTCCACACATAAGTGCAGTTTCAGTCTCTTGTCCTAATGGCGGCATTCCAGGCAACCCTGTTAAGGGCTGCTTCACTTGTCAAGTTCTTGGATTTGAGATCGGCACGTATAGTCCGATCCCAGGTCTTCCTCGGTCCACCCCTTGGTGCAGCTCCCTCCACAATCACAGACCTGCATTTTTTCACCCAATATTGTTCATCCATTCTCTCCACATGACCATACCATCCCAGTCTACTTGTACGCATCACCTCGCTAATACTCTTTATACCTAAACGTCTCCTCAGCTCAACATTTGTTATTCTATCCTGTAGCCTGGCTCCACACATCCATCTCACCATTCTCATCTCATTACGCTCCATTCTGTTGACATCCTCTACTTTAACGGCCCATGTTTCTGAGGCATACATCATTGCACTGCTAACACATGAGGCATACACCTTTCCCTTCAGGGGGTGAGGCATTCTTTTCATGGTCAGGATTGGCATCAGTTCTCTGACCTTCCCCCAGCCACACCTAATTCTAGCAACAGTGGCAGCCTCGGCCACACCACTGGCAGAGATGGTATCTCCTAGGTAACAAAACTTGTTCACCAGCTCCAAAGACTCATTTCCAAAATTCACAGCCACAGGATCATCACCTAACACAAGCTCGCCTTTGCACACTACGCACTCAAATGTTGGCCAGGAACAACTTCAGTCACTAGGTATGCTCAATGTCTCTGACAGGGCCAAACAAATCAGGCTCACTAATGCCTTCAAGATATTCTATGACAAAGCTCCAGAGTATCTAAAGAGTAACTTTGTTAAAGCAAATGAGAGGAGTGGACATAATACAAGAAACAGGATGTTTAATTTTACGGCCCCGAGAATCCAAGGACAGGGTAAGCAAACATTCTTCTTCACTGCCATCAAAGACTGGAATGACCTACCCCAGTCAGTCCGTGAAAAGAGAACACTGTATTCCTCCAGACGTAGCCTGAAGGAACACCTGAACCGGACAGCTGCGAGAAGGGAGCACCAAGCTTATGTCTACTACTAAATACGACATAAGAGATAGGCAAAACAGACTGAAATGATTACTGATTACGGATTACTGATATTTACTATAGGATGTAAGGTATCTTAAAATAACCCCCTAGAAATACTTTCTCTAAAATATCTAATTCTTTTATCCTCCCCTTTTTCCCCAGCTATCCTAATCCCACAAGGACCCCAATGGAAATACGCCTAACGGCCTTATTGGGCTATCCTTAGTTGGAATTATGCAAGGCTGGTACATGTCATTTTTGTAACATATTATGTGGTACCAACATTGCAAAATGCTAACTGAATAAATATTATTATTATTATTATTATTATACTGTATAGGGGTCCCTTTATTCTACTACACTTCTTACTCCCATGGTGTACCCAACATCGACAGATACTACATTGAATTGAGTTAGCGCCCACTCCTTTTCCAAATGACAGATTAAATTATAGTAAAGCTGATTATGTATCCTTGAAAAGATATTTAGAGGGAGTAGATTGGGATCTTATTTTGAAGGAACAGGACGTACAAGGTAAATATAGTAGATTCCTCGAAATTTATAGAGTAGGAACCAATCTGTTTGTCCCAAGATATAAAACTGGAAATTTTACTAAGCAGAAAGATTGGTTTAATTTGAAATGCAAAAGAGCTTTGGGTAGGCGTGATGCAGCTTGGGCTAGATTAAGAAGAAGGAACACTGAGAGTAATCGGAATAAATATAAACAGGAGAGGAATAGATATGTTAACATAATTAGGCAAGTTAAAATGAACTATGAGAAGAACATAGTAAATAAATGTGAAAGTGATCCTAGATTATTTTATAAATATATAAACAGTAAGTTGAAGGTAAAGAAACAAATTACTAAATTAAGAGTTGATGCTAGGACGTATGAAAATGTATCGGACATGTGCGAGGTAATGAATAACAAATTGGGGTCAGTTTTTACTAGAGAGGAAGGTTTTGACGAACCACAGGCGGGAGTACTGGAGAGTGGTCTTAGTAAGATTGAAATAACTAGAGATGAGCTGTTATCTGCAATGAGAGGACTTGAAGTAAGGAAAGCTATGGGACCGGATGAAGTGTCTGCCTGGGTTTTAAAGGAGTGTGCAGAGCAATTAGTGGAGCCAGTGAGGGACATAATTCAAGCTTCCTTAGATAAAGGACAGGTTCCTGTTGAATGGAAAAGAGCTAATATCATTCCGATATACAAGAATGGAAACCCTGAGGACCCTCTAAACTATAGACCAGTTTCACTTACTAGTATTGTATGCAAGATTTGTGAAAAGCTAATTAGGAAGAGATGGATGAAAATGTTGGAGAGAAAGAAGATAATAACCCCAAATCAATTTGGATTCAGAGAAGGGACATCTTGTGTTACCAGTTTGCTATGTTATTGCAGTAGGGTGATAGATGTACTCCAAGAAAGAGGCGGATGGGTGGACTGCGTCTACTTAGACCTTTCCAAAGCATTCGATAAGGTACCACATAAGAGATTGTTATCTAAGCTTGAGACGCTAGGATGTGTCAGGGGGAGTTTGCTGAAATGGATGGAGAGCTATTTAACAGATAGGGAAATGAGGACCAACATTAGAGGAACTTACTCATCGTGGCGGAAAGTTGAGAGTGGTGTGCCGCAGGGATCTGTGTTGGCACCTCTCATGTTCCTTATGTACGTGAATGACCTGCCGATAGGCATAAACTCCTACATGTCAATGTTTGCAGATGACGTAAAAATTATGAGACAAATAACAAATAAAAGTAGTTGTGAGGAGCTGCAAGGGGATTTAGATAAAAATACGAATGGAGCACCAAGTGGAAAATGAAATTTAATATAAGTAAATGCCATGTGTTAAATATGGGAAGAAGTGTGAATAGACCAAATTGGGAGTACAGGATGGGAGATAATATAATTAGCAAGGCCGAAAAAGAAAAGGATTTAGGGTTGATTATACAAGATAATTTGTCGCCAGAGAAACATATTAACAAGCTCTTTAGCGGAATGTATGCAATGGCCGGGAATATGAAAGTTGCTCTGAACTACTTGGATGAGACCATGGTAGCGAAAATTATGAAGAGTATGATTAGACCAAGATTGGAGTATGCAGCAGTGGTGTGGTCCCCGCATCTAAAGAAGCATATTCACAAGTTAGAAAGAATCCAGAGAGCAGTTACTAGATTGGTTCCAAGTCTCAGAGAACTGCCATATGAAGGGAGGCTAGACAAATTAAATCTACCGAGTCTAAAAGAGAGGAGAGAGAGGGGAGACATGATAATGATGTACAAATGCACCCGGGGGCTGGAGAGGCTGGATAGGGAGGATATATTAATTATGGATACAGGAATAACTAGAGGCCACAGCTACAAAGTAAAAAGACCTACCTGCAAGAACGATATCAGGAAGTTTAGATTCCCCTATAGATGTATTGACAAATGGAATGGGCTGGAGGAGGAGGTGGTAGGGGCAAGGAATATCCATATTTTCAAGAAAAAATTGGATAAAAAGTAGACTGAGAGACGGGACAACACGAGCTTAGCTCAACTCCTGTAAACTACAATTAGGTAAATACAATTAGGTAAATACACACTGCACATGGGTATGCACCGCTCTTTTCCACATTGCCTCGTCTCAATCTACAATGCATAACCATGGTTTTGTTAATATTGACTCTTAAACCCTTACTCGCCATGCCCTCTCTCCACTCTCTGAATTTGGCCTCAGCATCTTGCACACTGTCAGCTATTAGGACTAAATCGTCTGCATAAAACAGTTCCAACGGGAGTCCGCCTCTAAAAACTCTAGACAGCGCCTCCAAGACCATAATAAAGAGGAGGGGGCTTAACACTGAACCCTGATGGACTCGAACACGGACTGCGAACTCATCACTCAGTACACCCTTCACCCTCACCGCACTTCGCGAATCCTCATACATCTTCATTATCACACGCACCAGCCACTCTTCCACACCAAGTTTCCTCATAGCCCACTGCACAACATCTCTAGGCACCCTATCAAAGGCCTTCTCCAGGTCTACAAACACAAAGTAAAGATCCTTGCCTTTTAGGAAGTATCTTTTCTGTATCTGCCTGACTATGAAGATAGCATCGGTTGTACCCCGTCCTGGCATAAAACCAAACTGCATATCATCAATAGAGATGCTTTGCCTGATCAAACCCTCAAGGACTCTCTCACAGACCTTCATGATTTGGTCAAGCATTTTCAGGCCCCTATAATTTCCTCTATCTAGCGCATCCCCTTTTCCTTTGTATATATTTACTATTACACTTTTGAGCCAATCCTCTGGGATTTTCTCATCTTTAATAATGGTGTTTATCAACTCAGTGACTAAGTTTACACCAGTCTCCCCTGAGGCTTTTATCATCTCAGCGACAATGTCAGAGCAACCTGGAGCTTTACCGTCCTTCATTTTATTGATTGTGCCGCTCACTACAGCTGGTGCTATCAAAGGAGGGGGCCCAGATATTGGTTTTTCGATACTAAGCTGTTCCTTATCCCATTCAAACTCTACATTTAGCAATCGTTCATAGTGTGCCTTCCATGCTTCTCTGATTTCATTTTCTGCATACACAATTTTCCCATTATCGTTTCTAACACACTGTTCACCTATAATATCCCTACTGTCATTTTTAACTCGCCTAGCTAGGTTGAAGATCCCATTGGGATTGTCAGTGTTACACACTTGTTCAAGGACCAGGTCCTTAATGCGATTTTTAGCATTGTAAATAACTCTTTTGGCAGTTCGTTTAGCTGCCTGGTATTCCTCCTTGCTGCATCCTTTCTTCCATGCTTTGAAGCATCTCCTTTTCTCTTTCACAGTATGTTCTACCTCATCGTTCCACCACCAGGAGGTCTTATTCCTGGGGTGACCCTTTGTTTTCCCACAGACTTTGTCAGTGGCAGCGATAAGGCTATGGTTAAGAAAGTTCCATTGACTATTTACATCGTTAGGCCTAGCTTCCTTATTTCTATTCATTTCCTCCAGTTCACTATGAAACCTATCCCTAACTTCCTTGTTCTTCAGCAGCCACACTTTCCTTTTGGGTATGTATACCTTCTTGCGCTTAGGATCTCTGTATAAGCTCATGTCGCACACAAGTAGCTTATGCTGGGGGATACATTCTTCGCTCGGGATGACCTTTACATCTCGAACTAGTTTCCAGTCTTTCCTGTTAACAAAAATGTAATCTATCTGGCTACTGGAGACCCCAGAGTTATATGTGATCAGGTGGCTCTGTCCTTTCTTGAACTTTGTGTTACACACAACCATGTTAAGTGCAACGCAGGACTCCAATATATATTCGCCTTCCAGATTTCTCCTTCCGTAACCATTTCCTCCATGTACCCCCTCGTATCCATCTGCAGATGCTCCCACGTGACCATTGAGGTCCCCCCCACCCACGATTGTTATTTCATTCTCTGAGAGGCCTGAAATGACACTAACTGTGTCATTCCAGAAGTCCTCTTTTATCTCTTTTCTGTAAACCAGTCTGTGGGGCATATGCAGATATCACATTCAGAATTCTTTCACCAACTTTCAACTTCAAAACGATCAGCCTTTCACTAACTCTCGTAATCTGAAGCACACTTTCCGCCAGCTCTTCAGCCACCAGAACACCCACTCCTCCTTTCGCTTTATCAGTCTCCACACCCATCCAGTATATCCTATATCTTTTCCTCCTTTCGACAATCCACTGTACCCCATGCCCCTTCCAGAGTGTTTCCTGGGTACAGCAGACATCCACTCGCTTCCTCTCACACATCTCAGCCACTTCATTTGCACGCAGATTCAAACTACCAACATTCACACTAGCAAGTCTGAGTTTGTGGGGGGCATTTGTCCTTGTCCTGTGCAGTTTTGATTCATCGGACTTATGTTTATTTTCTTTGGTTTTAGTCATAGTTAGGTAGGTTTGGCTAGCAGATGGGCATCATCACACCCCCCCCCCCCCCCCCCCCCAGAACTCCGGCTCCAGTCTACCCCGGGACCATTCCCAGTAAGTAAACTATTGTATAGGCCTATCGGCGATTTCAGTCACTCAGATTTTTGGCGCTAAAAGTGAATTTTAAGCGCCAAATTAGGATTCTGGTACCATATTTAACCTATCGCCAATACTGTGTTTCGCCAAGCTGAAACTCGCCAAATGCGAGGGACCACTGTACCTCTGACCGTACAGCCTACCCTCTTACCACCCCATCTACTTTACTAATACCCACCTTCCCATACATATCCCCAATCAGAAATATTCTTTCACTCTTACCAAACTTATCCAGGCACACCTCTACACTCACCCAAAACTCCTCTTTCACTCTTTCGGCTTTATCCTTTGTAGATCTATCATATCGTCCATGCCCTTTACAGTCTCTTACAGAATATCCCTGAATTTTGTTGCATTAAATATATCAGTTAATTTTCTCAAATTTACTTTCTCTGCTGTCAGTTTTCTCTCTATCCTCTCATATTTCCACTTCTTCCTAATCCTCACTTTCATCAGCGCTGTAGAGTGGTCTGATCCAGTTAGCATGCCTCGTACAGCTTTCTGATCCTGCTCACCTTCACCTCTGTGCCATGTATATCTATAGATGCGAGATTGGTCAAAAAACGTATAAACCAAAAATATTTCTCTCTCCATACATATTTCTAGAAGGAAGTCACCATTCATATTCCTACCCTCCATACCCCATTTACCCAATACACCTTCTATCTATCTATCTATCTATTGCCTGACGCCGTGATCCCCGAAGGGGTGGCCACGAACGAACTGCCCCCATGCACCTCTGTCCCCAGTTAGTCGACGCCCCTCCCCGCAACCAGCACCGCCTTCGTTCATGTACTTCCTCACTCCATCCTTCCACCTCTCATTCGGTCTACCTCTCCCTCTCTGTCCCTCCACCACGCTCTCGTACACCCTTTTAGTCATTCTCTCGCTTTCCATACGTTTCATATGGCCGAACCATCTCAAGTTGTTCCTTTTCACACTTTCCAGCACATCTACCTCCACACCACACCTCCTTCTTACTTCCTCATTAGTCTGTCTATCCCTCCATGTAACTCCGCACGCACTCCTTAACCCGTACAGCCCCAGCGACGCGCCTGACGCGTCGGCGATGTATGTAACGCACAGCCCCAGAGACGCGCCTGGCGCGTCACCCTAATTGCGCCGACCGTAACCTCAGGTGTAGCCACTCAAGAGGGCTCAGATTTGTATGGGAACTGTGTACGTATCCCACGCAACCGTGCCGATGGTTGAAAACTCTCAAAGTCCACGTGCGTGCGCGTGAGCGCGCAATAACCTGGTTTTTTGGGGTAATTGCCTTCAATTTTTTACTCTTGTAAAATACGTTTTCGGGGGCTCTGTAGGACCATTCTTTAAGCTTTTTGAGCGGTTTTTCGTGGTTTTTCCTTCATTCCTAACCCATTCGCTATTGTTTCTGGAATAAAACCATTTTTTGAAAACCGGCCGGGTTCTGGTGAACAAACATTACAAAACTAGCCGGGGCTGGACGGGTTAAGTAATTCATTTCCATGCTCTCACTCTTGGTCTGAGTCTAACGTCCATGCTTCGCTTCCGTAAGTCAGTGTCGGGATTACCACACTGTCATGCAAGGACTTCTTCACTTCCATACTGACCACCCTATTTCTTGTTACTGCTTTTAGCGTTCCTACAACCCTCTTCCCCTGTTGTACCCTCTCCCGAACTTCTTCATCCATAGTCCCATCTTTACTCAACACACTGCCCAGATACTTAAAAGAGTTGACAATCTCCATAGCCTGACCGTTCAGCTTCACCTCACACTCTGTGACTTCACCCCTTTCGAAGACCATAAGTGTTTTTTTTTTTTTTTTTTTTTTTTCCGTCCGCATCCGAGGCTGTTCGTTCGTTTTTATTTGCTTAGATATTTTTTCCGGGTGGGGGTCGCAAGCCCACCGACCCAACCTCTTTAGTCGCCTCTTACGACACGCAGAAGGCACGTGGGGCATATTCTATTCCCTAACCCCCAGGGGTTACACCTTCTATCTCCTAATTTCCAACTCTGCCATTCACTTCTATTGATTTTTGTATACAGTACTTACTATTACATGGTATGTTGCATCTCTCTCGCTATTCTATCGCTACCGTAAAACCGGGTCGCTTCGGACTGCGGTCATAACTTCGGACATCGGCGATAATAAGTAATTAGCCATTGTCATTATATTATTATAATGGAAACGCTTTTTATTTTTTTTTTTTGTGGGGTCCGTTTAGAGAAATGGCAAAGGAAAAGCATGTAAAAGCCCTAGGGAACTGACATAAGTATATGTACACGAAAGAAAATATTATATATATGACGAAAATTTGTAAATTTTTCGCTACCCTGCCAAACTTCTATCACCCTGAAGAAATTTGTTTGTATGAATGATGTTGTGACTGATATAATTCTGTAGTAAAATTACCAGAGACAACATCCACCAAAGGAAATTTGTTACACTTATATAACGCTCTAGCTAGAACACTATCATTTAACCTATTGTGTTTTCCAAAAAACAAATTTTGTTAACGTCGGACATGGAACAAACAAATAGTTTGTTATTATTTGCCCTATGAAAATAATTCATATACAGTACTTGTCCATCATTAAAATAGTGGTTAAAGATCAAATAATCATTCTCTGAGTCCAAAAACCCATAAAAATATGTTAATATGCTAACCGATTTATGTATTTAGGATAATTCTGGATATATAATATCCAGAGAATGACTAAGAGGGTGTACGAGAGCGAGGTGGAGGGACAGAGAGGGAGAGGTAGACCGAAAGAGAGGTGGAAGGATGGAGTGAGGAAGTTTATGAACGAAGCTCAGTGCCCCAAGGAACAGTGCTAGCGCCCCTTCTGTTCCTCATACTAATTTGCGACATAGATACCAACACCAGACACAGTACGGTGTCGTCTTTTGCTGATGACACAAAATTAAGCAAGATAGTAAACACACAAGAGGACACGGGCCGACTGCAAGAAGACATGAATGTAGTGTTCCAGTGGACCAGGGAAAACAACATGCAATTCAATGAGGAAAAATTCCAATTAATACGGTACGGAGATAATAATGGTGTTAAAGAAATTACAAATTACTTAACAGAATCTAACCACATAATAGAACGGAAAGACAGTGTGAAAGACCTTGGGGTATTAATGTCTGAAAATATGGGTTTCAAAGTACATAACCAGGTCAAAGTGGCGGCTGCGAAACGTCTAACGGGTTGGATTCTGCGTACTTTTAAAACACGCGGTGAATTGCCTATGATAACGCTCTTCAAATCTCTAGTGCTACCGCGGCTTGAATACTGTAGCGTATTAACATCCCCATACAAAGCAGGTGAAATAAATGACTTAGAGAGTGTACAAAGAAATTTCACTTCGCATATAAGTTCGATAAAACATCTACACTATTGGGAGCGTTTAAGAGCACTGAATCTGTACTCACTGGAACGTAGAAGAGAACGTTACCTAATAATATACACGTGGAAAATCGCAGAGGGTTTAGTACCAAACCTACATACTCCGATAGTCATGAAATTCAGTGATAGGAGAGGCTGGGAATGCGAAATCCCCCGGATGAATAACAGGGGTGCTATGGGCTCTCTGCGAGAGGGCTGGTTATCACACAGAGGCCCACGTCTCTTCAACAAACTCCCACGGCGAGTAAGAGACATGAGGGACATCTCGTTAGACAACTTCAAAAGAGCCCTAGATGTCGAACTGCAAAAAGTGCCAGACGAGCCCAACCTCGCAAGGGAGCGAGCTGTCGCTTCAAACAGTCTACTGCACCAAATCACCACCCATAACGAGGGGCGTCGCGCTCCTTGGTGCCGCTAGAAGAGCGGCGAACACATCAAAAGGTAAGGAAGGCGGTGCTGGTTGGGGGGAGGGGCATCGTCTGACTGGGGACAGAGGTGCATGGGGGCGGTTCGTTCGTGGCCACCCCTTCGGGGATCATGGCGTCAGGCAATAGATAGATATAGATAATATATATAAATTAGGAGAGGCATACCGGTATATCTTGTCCAAACTTTTTTTTATCTGCCGAAAGAAACATCAACACATACGTTATACCTATAAAAATGCTCAAATTCATAAAAATGTATATGCAGTGATAGAGTATACATACCTATATTTATTAGTGGCCCCTCCATCACTGACGATTATGCCTATTACATAAGGCACCCTCTTCAAACACTCATCCGCCGTAGTTTGAATCTACCGCGCAGAGCATAAAAAATTGAGGAGCCTTCATCATGAGCGCACGCAACCTCACTCATGGTTCAGTCCTTATGAAATTGGGTCCTCACTACGAAAAAACTTTGTAACAAATAAAAAACAAAAAGAAAATAAGAATAACTATTCATAAGCTTTCCATATAATCGTGGATGTACTTGTGTGGATCTTTGACCAGACGCTGACTCAGGCGTCATTCTTCCTTCTCTGCTCTGCGCTCACCCTACCCGGACGTGCCTCCCCACGCTCTGCTAGTTCCGCATTTGTTGCGTCCCTAGTGAGTTTTTTCTCATTTGTTTACTCCGGGATGTATCGAGTAAGGTTAGGATATGCGTAGCAGGAGGGTCCTGGGCGGGTTGCCCGCAGTGCAGTGTATTTTGGGTCGTGTGTTTGGGGCATCTATTTCGGGTGTACCCTCGTGGTCCCGTGGTGGACGCGTGAAACGTTTTCGCGGTTAGCTAGCTTTGTGATGTATTTACCTAATTGTATTTACCTAATTGTAGTTTACAGGAGTTGAGCTAAGCTCGTGTTGTCCCGTCTCTCAGTCTACTTTTTATCCAATTTTTTCTTGAAAATATGGATGTTCCTTGCCCCTACCACCTCCTCCTCCAACCCATTCCATTTGTCAATACATCTATAGGGGAAGCTAAACTTCCTGATATCGTTCTTGCAGGTAGGTCTTTTTACTTTGTAGCTGTGGCCTCTAGTTATTCCTGTATCCATAATTAATATATCCTCCCTATCCAGCCTCTCCAGCCCCCGGGTACATTTGTACATCATTATCATGTCTCCCCTCTCTCTCCTCTCTTTTAGACTCGGT
This sequence comes from Paralithodes platypus, assembly GCA_032716605.1. NCBI lineage: Eukaryota > Metazoa > Arthropoda > Malacostraca > Decapoda > Lithodidae > Paralithodes > Paralithodes platypus. Next base: position 30,057,280 of record CM064572.1, on the reverse strand, counting down.
AGATTTAATTTGTCTAGCCTCCCTTCATATGGCAGTTCTCTGAGACTTGGAACCAATCTAGTGACTGCTCTCTGGATTCTTTCTAACTTGTGAATATGCTTCTTTAGATGCGGGGACCACACCACTGCTGCATACTCCAATCTTGGTCTAATCATACTCTTCATAATTTTCGCTACCATGGTCTCATCCAAATAGTTCAGAGCAACTTTCATATTCATATTTCATATTTCATATGTAGGCGGCTTTCACTACGCGTTATTATGCTTCCTTTTATCTTTCTGATGAGGTAGCTTTTTCTTCTCTGACGTTCCCAGCATATTCTTCTTCACTTAGTGAAGTTTTTTCTGGGTCCCGAGTCAGTTCTTCCCTTTGCCGGGAAGTTTATGCTACAGTGGTGTGTTGACGGTGGTTCCTGTTGTGATATAATTCAGTGCTTTTTGTTTATATTACGACATGATTACTTTTTATTTCCGTCTGCCTAGGCCTAGCCAGCCTCTCGTAGCTTTGCCACATGTACAAGTGTTATTGATTTATGTTATAAATATGTACTACTGTGTCATGTGTGTCCTGGTTTAGTTGTGTATTGGCTATTTCCACGGACTATTTGTGTGTTCTGGATTAGTTGTGTATTGGCTATTTCCACGGACTAATTATGGGTCATGGGTTAGTTGTGCTTTGGCTAATTCCACGGTCTATTTGGTGCATTCAGATTGAATCTGAACGGGGTGGGTTGCCTTTTCCGGCGGGTTTTCTCGGTTACACCATGAAAACCCGGCTGGTTGCCGAGTTTTAATCACGCGTGGTTAAAAAAGGCTTGTTTCCCCCGGCGAGTGGTGGCTTGAGGCTCTCCAGGACTGCGTCTCTGTGGTGGTGCCTGTGTTCAGGCTTACTGTGTTTCCCGGCGGGATGGCTTTACCCATTTAACTAAGTGTTCATGCGGACACTTGTTGAGTTTAGTTTTTCCCGGTTTTGCAAAGCCAGTAAAACTAGGCTGTTTGTTGATTAGTCTTTCCTCCCCCCCGGCGATTTTTTTGCAAAGAAGTGGGGATAGGAATAATTGGGGTTAACGTTATACTTAAATTCACACCCGGCGGTTGCACCTGGGGAGGGTGGGATTAACTGATTTGCAATTCAGTGTAGTTGACCAGACAATTGAGGGATACGATAAGTATCGCCGCCATTCAACATACGGCGATCTAGGACGCTTCGGGAGAAGCCAGATCTAGCATTTTAGACAGGTTTCCCAGTTTTGATCTGCGAGATAATACGGGGGCCGGCATCTTTTTATGGGTTTTCCAGTAAACTTAACAAACACCACTGGGAAGACTGCGTCATTTATAAAAAGCCATGCTGGTCTTTATATCATGTCAGAGGATATTCATAAATCTTTTGGACAGGTTAAGATATTCTGAAATCTTTAACTATGAACCTCCCGCGTAGCGAGCCGTGATAGTTGTGTATTACGTCTCGTTACCCGGCAGGTTATTCAACACTTGTGTTCGATCATGTTGGTGTAGCCTTATGAGCATTAATTCCTGGAAATTTTCTTTTTTCCAGGGCTGAGTTCCGGCGGGTCTATAGAGAACCTGGAGTAAACCCGGGGGTGGGTTCATTTTCCACCAGTCTCTGCCATGGCTACCCTAGACCCTGTTTTTGCTTTGTGTGTTACACCCTCCTGTTCAGGTATCCCTATCTTTGCACACACTCTTTGCATTAGATGTGTTAAATGTTTAGATCGCTCAAGGGGTTTGTGGGTGACGGGGAACTGTGCCTTCTGTACTCAATTGAGTGTTAAAGTATTGCGAGACAATGATAGACCCGCGGCGGTCGCTTTACGGGAGGTCAGGCAGCTGTTGTCCACTTATGCTACCACAGTGGCTCATAAAGCGCTTCAATGTGATAACGTAATTCTTTGGGATAAATTACTGATTAAGCACCCCCCCTATTAAACGTACCTCTAGAGTAATTGTACGAAAGTCGGCAGAGACTGGGCAGGCTACAGTACTTACTCTGGCCCCTAGCACATCTAAGAGACCTCGTGAACCCACGCCCCCGGTGACAGCCACGTCACGGGCGCGGTCCAGGTCCATGTCGCCCCTCAGACAACAGCCGCCTAGTCACTCTTCTTCACCAGCGAGAAAGAAGAGCAGAGGAAAAGTCCAAGGGCAGTTCTAGTGATAAATCTGAGAAGTCCAAGAGCAGTTCTAGTGGAAGATCTAAGTCACACCGCAGCCACAAATCTTCCAGGAAAGATTCTCAGGAACGAAAGGCCTCCCGGCGTTCGCCGGAGCCTCGTGCCTCACTTTCTGCCTCTACTCCCGACTTATCTAGTGTCCAATCTGATCGGGCGGGAGTGGAGTCAGAGACTGTGGTGGGGGTGTTACCGGCGGACAAGTTACCAATGGATATTGTAAACTTAGAATTAGAGAGTTCTGTGGGTCAGTGATCGCCCTTTAGAAGAGTCTAGTGGGGGCTCAGTGGTTGATGGTGTATCTGACTCTCAAGGGAGTTCAGGCCAAGGCCTGGGTGTATGGCGGTATTCCCAACCAGGGCATGAAGGCCCACGTCTGGTTCAGGAGCCACAGGTACTGGCGGACGTACACCGGGACGCTGTGATCCCATCATCCATTCCAGACTTAACATGGTAACACGACGGGATTCCGGCTTCGGCGGAATCCTCTCATGATGGGCCAGATGACAAGGATGAGGTGTCTATAATCTCTGACATGGAGGTGCAAGAGTCGGGTTCAGTTCTAGACGACTCACAGGATAGGAATGATTCACCTCTTAGTTCTTCATCTGCTAAATTTGTCACGGCGGAGGAAATAGATGGGTTATTAGCTACTGCTCTAACAAATTTTGTTGGCCAACAGCCGGAGACTCCTACAGTGGACCTGGGAGCTTCCATGACAAGTGCAAGTGTTCGGCCTCTGATCGCTTCCATTGCTTTAACTAAGATTCCGCACCCTCCTTCTATATCACCTACTATGGTCACTAGGCCTGCTTCGGCAGCACTGACTACTTCTAGTGTAAGGGTGGTAGCGGATGTGAATCCTCCCCCTTTAGATAAAGCACCGTTAAGAAAGGTAGCTATGCCCCTTTTATACGGTCCAGATGATTCATGGGTACAAATGATCCCAACTAAGCCAGAGGCGCCGCAGCCCACTTTGTCAGGGGAACTTCCAGTGCCACGTTAGTGGGTAATCCAAGGAAATAAATCTAGAAAGTTACGAGCTTTGGATATTGCGGGGAATGTTCTTGATGTTAATATTAAGGCCATTCCGAACCATTATCACCATGACTATTTTGTGTATACAGCTACACCTGCATTGCCCCCTGCCTCAGCTTCAAAACTGTTTTCTGACTGGACCAAGCATGACGGTTTTAATGATATAAAAGCACTGTCAGCTCTCACTCCAGAATTAGATTTACAAACGGTCACAGACACAGCCGCTAACCCAGTGTTGAAGGTGGGGCAGTTGGGTCCAGGACCTTGGGTGGAATGGGAGGTAGAGGCTCAGAACTTTGCGACCACCTTCACCTCAAAATCTTCGCACCAGATTCCTCAGGACAGCCATTCTTGGTCCTCTCTGCCAGTCTTTTCGGCCGGCGGAGTTCCATCTGCTTTGTTTGCTTTTTTAGCTGCCCCCAAAATCAATCTATGCGAACTTAAAGATCCTTTCACTACACCTTCCCCAGCTCACCTAGACCGGGAGTTTAGGCTACGGGGGAAGGCGTATAGACTTTTTTCCCAATACATTATTACGCACCAGGTGGCGAATTCTATGCTAAGATCGACTCAGGCAATCGCGGACGCGGATGTCAGAAGATCGATTGAACTAGCTCGGCGGTTACTCCTTCAGACTTCTATTCAGTCGTTGGGGGATATCCGTACAGCCTTGCTCGAGGCGGTGCGGGCGAGACAGGATCTTAGGATGTCCCTGGTGAAGAAACTTCCTGATAGAATTGCGAACCAGGTGGTCATGTCGCCGGTGCTAACTCCCTCTTTAATGTCCCCTGATGTGTGGAGAACTGTTTTCAACATGGCTCAGGCCTTTAAGCACAGTCCCGCCCCTTCTAAGAAACATGCTTTTAACTTTCCCAAACCCAAGCCAGTCGCAAAAGCTCAGCCGGGTGGGTCAATGCCCTTTCATATACCTAAGTCCTCTTCCCCCCAAGGTCAGTACAGGTATAAACAAGGTAAGTTTGCAGGTCATAAAGGACGAAACTATAACAGACCGGGCCAGGGCCCGTCTTCTGCCAACGCCGGCCAGTCGGCTAAGCATCCACCACCACCACCACCACCACCATAAAAAAACTAAAGTCTCTCTCACTCCCAGGGCCGGTCTCACGGCGGGTGGATCAGAGGGTAGTACAGCCGGCGAACCCTTGTCTGCTAACTGGGTCGTTCCGGACGTGTCACCGCGCATGGCCAGTAAATACTTGGGCGAGGATGGTGGCACGCAAGGGCATCACCTGGCAGTGGCTCCGGCGACCTCGTTTACGTCAGCCGACAAAGGAAAATTTAGTTTCATTAGAGGTGGAGTCACTGATCCAGGAAATGATCACCAAGAATGTCATCATCCCGGTTCCTCAAAATTACCCAGTCTTTACATCCAAACTATTTCTAGTGCCCAAAAGGGACAGTGTTCAGATGAGACCAGTCGTAGACCTGTCTTATTTGAACCTCCATATTCACAACGTGTCATTCAGGATGCTGACAGTAAACCAGATCAGGCTAACACTTCCGCCGGGAGGATGGATGTGTTCTTTAGACCTGACAGATGCGTATTGGCACGTCTCGGTAAACAAAAGATTTCAACGGTTTCTGGCCTTAAGAATAAAGCATCAGACTTATGTCTTTCAGAGGATGCCGTTTGGATTGAACCTAGCACCTCGCTTATTCACGAAATTAGTCCGGCAAGCCCTGATGCCCTTGTTAGAGCAAGGGATCAGGATTTTGTGGTATCTAGACGACTGGCTAGTGGTGGCAGAGACGGAACAAGTATGCATAAATCATGTCAACATAACATTAAATCATGTCAAAACTCTAGGGTTCAAGGTCAACCTGGTAAAGTCAAACCTTGTTCCCTCACGAGTAGTTCAGTGGATAGGGCTGGTCTGGGACACAGCTACTCTCACTCTGAGTCAGAGTGTGGACAATCGCAACAGATTTCGCAGGAAATTGTTTCTGTTCCTTCACAGTCTGACTACGACACGGAGAATCTGGGAGTCTCTGGTCGGCTCTCTCAACTGGATTCAACTAACTGTAAGGTTGGGCCGGTTGAGAGTCAAACGTTTAATATTGGAGGGCAACAAATATTTTCCGCTATTGCCGGCGAAAAAATTATGGCCCATACCAAAATTAATCCACAACTTACTAGCGGTCTGGGCGAAGAGGGAAACGTTACACTCAGTCATGTCATGGACCTCTCCTCCGCCGATGGTATGGGTAGACACGGATGCGTCAGGAACGATAGGTTGGGGCCTTCAGTCAAACCAAGGGCACCAGGGTCAAAGGCTTTGGTCCCATTTAGAAATCTCCCACATCAATGTCAAAGAATTACTAGTCCCCTTATATTTCCTTCAGGCTCACGGCTCTACTTTACGGGGCAAGTCGGTGGCCTTCAGAATGGACAATCTGAATGCAGTTCACTGTATTCAGAAACAAGGGTCAACGAGATCTCAGAAGTTGCTAAACGTGTCAGAAAAGATTTTTATTCTAGCCAACAGGCTGGACATTCATCTTCACGCATCTTATCTTCCAGGCGTAGCAAACGTCTGGGCAGACGCTCTGTCTCGGAGACAGAGCACAACAGTAGAATGGGCGCTCAAGCAAACCATTTTCGACCAAATGATTGCGGAGCCTTACCATCCACAAGTGGATTTATTTGCGTCAGAGGAGACTCTCAAACTCCCACTGTACCTCACCCGCCGGACGATAACGCCGGCGGGCGGGCCAGACGCACTAGTGACAGACTGGAACAGGTGGAGTTCCATTTATCTGTTTCCGCCGCCAGATGCGTCTCTAATGTGCCACGTAGTAAACAAACTACAGGATTATCGGGGCGTAGTCTCGCTAATCGTGCCCCTGTGGCCGGCGCAGTTGTGGTACCAGCAATTGAAAACGTGGTGCCCGCACCCGGTGTCACTCCCGGTCGGGTTTTTCCACTTAGACACAATTGGCAACCTAAAGACCTCGCTGACTTTTGCATTATGGACATTCAGGAGGCCAAATGGCTAGCACCATATGGTAGAGACGTGACCAATAAATTCATGAATCAATATACCCAGTCTACTAAGCGACAGTATCAATCGCCTTGGCAAGCCTTTACTTCTTGGATTCTTAGAACAGAACAAACTGTGCCCTCGGTGGTTTTGGTTTTTAATTATTTAAATTATCTGTTCGAGCAGAAACGTTTATCTGTAGTAACGTTAAACAATCACTTAACAGCGATTAGGATGCCGTTTTTGGACCTTACCGGTCTCACCATACCAGTCGCGGAGGAAACAGGTTTTATGAGGGCATGTTTTAAACTCCGCCCACCTCCCCGTCAGCTCATGCCTACCTGGTCTCTGGACAAAGCATTGTCGTTACTTCATTCCCGTCTGTACCAAAATACTGCAGACTTTACATTACTTTTAAAAAGGGCAGTATTCCTTATGGCTTTGGCTACCGGGAACAGAGTATCTGAGCTGGCGGCGATGAGCAACACACCTAATTGCCTCAGGTTTGGTAGGCTTAATGAGTGCATTCACATTGCACCTTCCCCAGGGTTCATAGCCAAGAATGAGCACAGTGAACACGTGTTTTCAGAGTTCACGGTGGCGGCGTTGAAAAGGGGAAAGGTGCACCATAATTTATGTCCAGTGCAAGCTCTAACCAAATATTTGAGAGTGGCACCTCTAAATCACCAGGGTGCTTTATGGGTAGCAAGTACGGGTAAACGCTTGATGAAACGTAGACTGGCTTCTCTCTTGGTCGAGGTCATTAAAGAGAGTAATCCCGGCGTTGTGGGTAGGGCCCACGATTTACGCAAGTGGGCAGCTTCTTTACGTTTCCTTAACAAAATTTCTGTTGAAGATATTACGTCCACACAGTTGTGGGCCTCTAATCATAAGTTTTTGACTCGATACCTTTCAGTAGCTCTAGACAAACCTTCCTTGCCATGTATAGCTTTAAGGCAGAGGGTCTAGGTGGCCCCTAAGTAACTTATTGTTTAATTTCAAGAAAAGGGCGGGGGGGGGGGGGGGGGGGGGGGTGCAGTCAGGGTAACATAGGACACCCTAGACCCCGCCGGAGTATGAGAGCTGTGATACTGTTTATGAGTGTTGTGATATGTAAATTTCTCTGTACTATTCATTACAGGAAATTGTGCTAGTACAATTATAGTACAAACAACAGTGTTGTTGTAAGTAGTTTTTGGGCTGAGAAGCAATCTAATTTTAAGCATTGGTTATATTTTGCAAGATATATCCACTAATTTTATGGGGTTTATATGTGCACATGTAAACTTATAAGTTTTATATTTTCACCACTTAATTAAAGTGGGGTGTCTTGTTAACTGGCGGATCTGTTCTCAGAATCTCAGAGTTAACCCCTTTTTATCAAGCAGGCTTCTTTGAAGCACGCTCCTGCTTGTACCCCTTTTTGTATATATGTGCTGTATAAAGTTTATGCGCCAAATATATATTTTTTTTACAAAGTAAGAATACTATGTGGTTGTTTGATTATCTGCCTTTGCTAGAGTTATGATATGATTACGAATGTCCCCCTCCAGTCTTAGATATCAGGCATAATCGTCAATGATGGAGGGGCCACTAATAAATTATAGGTTTGACTCCTGCAAGGAGATAAAGAAAACCTAATATTTAGTAGTGGCCCCGTAATCATTGACGACTGGGGCCCTCCCGACCATCCCCTTCCCATTCGTTGATGTATTAAGGATTTTGGTTTACTTGATATGTCAGTGAAGGAAGAATGACGCCTGAGTCAGCGTCTGGTCAAAGATCCACACAAGTACATCCACGATTATATGGAAAGCTTATGAATAGTTATTCTTATTTTCTTTTTGTTTTTTATTTGTTACGAAGTTTTTTCGTAGTGAGAACCCAATTTCATAATGACTGAACCATGAGTGAGGTTGCGTGCGCTCATGATGAAGGCTCCTCAATTTTTTATGCTCTGCGCGGTAGATTCAAACTACGGCGGATGAGTGTTTGAAGAGGGTGCCTTATGTAATAGGCATAATCGTCAATGATTACGGGGCCACTACTAAATATTAGGTTTTCTTTATCTCCTTGCAGGAGTCAAACCTATAATACATACATACATACATACATACATGCTTATCATACACGTATTGGTGTCTCTTTCACTTTTACTCATTGTTATTATCAGAGGGTAAAGTCTCTGCTATTGGCACTTTGATAGTTGTTGAGAGATTAGAAGGCAATGAAGCACCTGCCAGCACAAAGTGCCACATCACACTTGAGGCACTTCCATGTAGTCTTGGCAAGCTTATGGGGTCTTAGGGCAGTATGGGAGCATACATGGTACCTAGACTGCAGCACCGTTGATTCATTTAAACTCCGCTTAGACAAATATCTCGCATCAAGCCCGCGACTGACTGCGTTTGTAAATGAATAACTTTATTTTATCCCCCCCTCCGTTACTAACCCATCTGTCCCCTACTAACTTCCTAATCCTGCCACGGACATTAGTTCTAGGGCAGTAGTTCCCTTTCCAATGTTCCCTTACCCCCTCTAAACCACTGTTTGGACACTTGATCCTCAGTGTTTTGGAGGACAAGCAGCCTAGAAGGGTCACTAGACCTGTTGTTGCTTGATTTCCATTGTACTCCTTTGTACTCTGACTTCTGGGACCTCCTGGGTGAGTGACAGAAAGGGGGGGGTGAGCTGGTGCCTCCTGAAGTAGTCGGCATATATTAGGCGGTCAACTGGCCAGCTCCGGTTTGGGGCCTTCGACCTACGTTTCTCCAAGAGCTCAATAACCATTTGCTTTTGGAATTTCCGCAGTAATTTGTATTTCTTAGCACTTGGAATCCTCAACCGCTAGATGCTGTATGCGATGAGGATTGACATATCAACGGTGCTCAAGAGGAACTTCTTGTATTTACCCAATTGTTGTTGTTGTTGTTGTTCCCTAAGCTGCCTGGCCGAACAGCCCCGTTGCTGGGTGTTGTTTTGATATTTCTTGGTGTCTGTGGGTGTGTTGCCATGTAGTTTAGTGGGTGGTCTTGGTTCGTGGAGGCTGCTGCCAGGAATTGAGTGCCTCTCATGTCCAGATGGTCTTTGACTTTGAGGATTTTGGTTTTTGATGTAGGTGATCTGTGGGTGAAGTAGCTGTGCAGCCTTTAATGATCTTCAGGGCTTTGTTTTGAATAGTCTGTAAGGTCTTATGATGTGTTTCAGCTAGGTTAGAAGCCCAGGCTGGGCTGCGTATCCATCACTGTCTTATGTATTGTTATATACTGTGGTGGTAGTTTCTTGTGTCCAATTGTGTGTGAGCAAGTGACCTGAGGGCGTTAATCTGGGTGTCAGTTTCTTGTTAATGTTTGTGGTGTGCTGTTTGAATGTCATGTGAGTATCATATGTTACTCCTAGGATTTTGGGTGTGTGTGTATGTGTTAGGGGTGTGTTGTTTATGGTGAGTTGAGGGATGTATTCGTGTTCTCCTGTCCAACTTGTGAGCAGGGTTGCGGTGGATTTGGCTGGGGCTAGATTAAGTCTGTTTGTAGTGCACCAGCCATTGTGGTGAGATAGGGTTGAAGGAGATCTGTTGCTCTTTTTGGGTCATGGTGTGTGCATGTGAGTGTTATGTCATCTGCATAGGAGGCTAAGTTTATTTGGGGCGTATTGGGTGTAGTTATATCGTGCATGTACAGATTGAAGAGTGCGGGCGACTCCGTTTGGAAAGTTTCTGATTTTAGATGACTGACCGGCAAAAGATATGTGTGCACATCTGCCTGCTAGGAAGTTGGCCAGATTTTGTATTGTTGTGCATGTTTGTGTTGTAGATTTTGTTTGTTAGGTTGTGGCGGGGGATGGCATCGAAGGCTTTACTAATGTCGAGTGTGGCTAATAGTGATCTGTGTGGTGGTCTAGCTGAGTTGATGCCGTCGAAAGCTCTTTGTGTAAGGTCTGTGAGAAGAAACAGTCAAGCATCCTAATTGTAGTTTACAGGAGTTACACAAAGAGCTTTCGACGGCATCAACTCAGCTAGACCACCACACAGATCACTATTAGCCACACTCGACATTAGTAAAGCCTTCGATGCCATCCCCCGCCACAACCTAACAAACAAAATCTACAACACAAACATGCACAACAACAAAAAAAGGTGGCTGGCCAACTTCCTAGCAGGCAGATGTGCACACGTATCTTTTGCCGGTCAGTCATCTAAAATCAGAAACTTTCCAAACGGAGTCCCACAAGGATCCGTCCTATCGCCCGCACTCTTCAATCTGTACATGCACGATATAACTACACCCAATACGCCCCAAATAAACTTAGCCTCCTATGCAGATGACATAACACTCACATGCACACACCATGACGCAAAAAGATCAACAGATATCCTTCAACCCTATCTCAACACACTACATGGTTGGTGCACTACAAACAGACTTAATCTAGCCCCAGCCAAATCCACCGCAACCCTGCTCACAAGTTGGACAGAACACGAATACATCCCTCAACTCACCATAAACAACACACTCCTAACACATACACACACACCCAAAATCCTAGGAGTAACATATGATACTCATATGACATTCAAACAGCACACCACAAACATTAAAAAGAAACTGACACCCAGACTTAACGCCCTCAGGTCACTTGCTCACACAAAATTTGGACACAACAAAGAAACTACCACCACAGTATCAGTGATGGAATACGCAAGCCCAGCCTGGGCTTCTAACCTAGCTAAAACACATCATAAGACCTTACAGACTATTCAAAACAAAGCCCTGAAGAGCATTACAGGCTGCACAGCTACTTCACCCACAGATCACCTACATCAAGAAACCAAAATTCTCAAAGTCAAAGACCATCTGGACATGAGAGGCACTCAATTCCTGGCAGCAGCCTCCACGAACCAAGACCACCCACTAAACTACATGGCAACACACCCACAGACACCAAGAAATATCAAAACAACACCCAGCACACGGTATCACACACAATTATTGTCCTCTCTACCTCCCTGCCCACCCCGAACCAACTTCCAGAAGCACATCCATACTCATATCTCTCACCGATCCATCCACTCACTCACAGACAACACGCAGCTGCATGCACGACCTCCCGAAATCCATCATTCCGAATCCTCCCTTCCTCGCGAGGACAGAGTCCACCTGGCCAGGCTGAGATGCGGACACCATCCAGCTCTCCTGAGCTATCAGAAGAGACTGGATGACTCCGTTGTCGACGCCTGCCCGGGATGTAACACAGCGCCCCATACCATTAAACACATCATAGAAGACTGCATTTCACACAACCACTTACGCCAACAACACAATCTACACTCAATGAGAGCTCTGTGGGAAAGCCCGATCGTGGCCATGGCCTTTCTCAGGGACTCGGGGCTGTTCGGCCAGGCAGCTTAGGGAACAACAACAACAACAGGAGTTGAGCTAAGCTCGTGTTGTCCCGTCTCTCAGTCTACTTTCATCCAATTTTTTCTTGAAAATATGGATGTTCCTTGCCCCTACCACCTCCTCCAGCCTATTCCATTTGTCAATACATCTATAGGGGAAGCTAAACTTCCTGATATCATTCTTGCAGGTACGTAGGTCTTTTTACTTTGTAGCTATGGCCTCTAGTTATTCCTGTATCCATAATTATTATATCCTCCCTATCCAGCCTCTCCAGCTGCTGTACTATCTGCAGGAGGTTTGCAGGTAGGCCTATTCTATGAAGCCCACCTGCATGTCCGATTTGTCAACCAAACGTATTTTGAGGTTGTTGTTGTTGTTGTTGCTGTTCCCCAGGCTGTCTGGCCGAACAGCCCCAAGGTCTCGAGCAAGGCCAAGGCCACAAACGAGCGCCCCCACAAAATCCTCCCTGCTTACCACTAACAAAGCCCGGGTGACCGAAGCCACTCCAAGGCAGGGAGCTAAGGAGGGTGCGGAAACGCCCGGGAAACCAAAGCCCCACCCAAGGCCCTGTGCCCCTCAGCAATTATGAAGGGAAAGTTGAGGGGCAAGGGAAAAATGTGACGCTTTGGCTCCGAATCTGCCAACTTCTAGGTTGGCAGTAGGGAGGTCAATCCACGGAAAAGACGCCGCCACTTGAGATCTAGAAGATATATAAGTAAAAGGAATAGTCAGAGTAAGCTATGGGTATGGCAGAGATCGCTCAGTTCTCACTTGGATAGACCAGCCCATCACCGCATGACTACCCAATCCTCTCAGCATCAGCTAGGAAAGGCCCTAGAAAGCCGCCTTTGGTGGGGGGATAGCTCCCCTATTTCAACTCCTTTCGGGGTTGAGCACCCGCCCGTTTTTGAGGTTGTAGTCCATGACAGTATCTGGTTTCTTGATCGGCTCCTTGGTTCTGTGGCTCAATTTCCCAGTGTCGCCCTGTGCACCGTGGTCAGGAGGTTCACCTTCCGCTGGTCATGCCAGTGGATAGCAAGCATGGGACAAGACTTCTTCCTGAAAACATTATTCTTCTTGGTTTTGGGTGGGAATGTCGGTATGCCCTTCCTCTTGGCCCTCACTGTGCCAACTACTTTAGTTTTGCGGCCTACGAGGTACTCGGTGAGGATGAGTGAGGTGTAATAGTTGACAGTGTATAGAATGTGGTTTTGGTCGAAGTATCAGTCCATCATCGACATGACAACACCACCGCCTAATCCTATCTCACTGTCAGTGACAACCTCTTCATCTTTGCCACTGTACAGTACACCACAAAGTAGTCCAGTACATAACCCACATAACCAGTCTTACAGCCGCAAAGGACGAACAGCTTGATGCCGAAGCGGTACCTCTTCGACAGAATGCACTGCCAGAAATGCAGATTTCCCAGGAACAGGATGAGGGACTCTTCAATGCATACTTTCTGGAAGGGCTTGAGGTATGTTGCGAAGAGTGGCATATCAGGTTGTAGAGTTTCTCGATTTTCCAAAGTCAATCAAGGAGGTGCACGGCCATGTTGTTCACCAGGTGCAGGTACGACAATAGCCTATATCAAAGTACGGTACCTATCCCTAGACATGTACCGTAAAACCGGGTCGCTTCGGACTTGGGTCGTAACTTCGGACATCGGCGATAATAAGTAATTAGCCATTGTCATTATATAATGGAAACGCTTTTTATTGGTTTTTTTGTGGGGTCCGTTTAGAGAAATGGCAAAGGAAGAGCATGTAAAAGCCCTAGGAAACTGACATGAGTATATGTAAACGAAAAAAATATTATATATATGACGAAATTTGTAAATTTTTCGCTACCCTGCCAAACTTCTATCACCCTGAAGAAATTTATTTCTATGAATGATGTTGAGACTGATATAATTTTGTAGTAAAATTACCAGAGACAACATCCACCAAAGGAAATTTGTTACACTTGTATAACGCCAGCAAACATAGCTGGATATGGTATGGGAGGGAGAAGAGAAGTAGTGGAGGAGGAGGTGGGGATCAGGAGGTCAGAAGTGTGGGAAGCCATGAAAAGAGTGAAGTTGGGGAAAGCACCAGGAACAGATGGAGTGTGTGGGGAAATGTTGAGGTATGGTGGTGAGATAGTGATAGAATGGGTATGGAAAATGTGCAAACTAGCATGGGAGAAGGGGAGTGCACCCGATGACTGGAAGACTGGCATAATAGTCCCCCTATATAAGGGGAAAGAGGAGTGTGTGGTAACCACCGAGGAATATGTCTTCTAAGCGTAGTAGGGAAGGTATACAGTAGGGTAGTGATTGAGAGAGTGAGAGTGAGAGTGAGAACGGAGAAATGGATAGGCGACGAGCAGGGAGGTTTTAGGAAGGGAAGAGGATGTGTAGATCAGATTTTTACCCTGAATTGTGTTGTGGAGAAGTATCTGGAGAAGAAACAAAAGGTGTATGTTGCCTTTATGGACTTGGAGAAGGCCTATGACAGAGTGGATAGAGAAGGTTTGTGGAAAGTACTTAGAATATACGGAGTAGAGGGCAAGTTGCTGAAAGCAGTGAAGAGCATGTATGAGGGTGCAAAGGCGGCAGTACGTGTGGAGAGTGAGCAGAGCGAGTTCTTTGACCTGAATGTTGGTTTGAAACAGGGGTGTGTGATGTCCCCGTGGTTGTTTACTGTATATATGGATGGAGTTATGAAAGAAATACTATCAAGAGCAGTGGATGTTGGTGTATCACTGAAAAGGGAGGGAATTGAGTGGAAGCTACCTATACTGCTGTTTGCGGATGATACAGTTCTGATGAGTGATAATGAATGGGAGTTGCAGGGTCTGGTAAATGAGTTTGGAACAGTGTGCGAAAAACGGAATTTGAAGGTAAATACGGGGAAGAGCAAGGTTATGGTCTTCGAAAGGGGTGAAGTCACAGAGTGTGAGGTGAAGCTGAACGGTCAGGCTATGGAGATCGTCAACTCTTTTAAGTATCTGGGCAGTGTGTTGAGTAAAGATGGGACTATGGATGAAGAGGTGCGGGAGAGGGTACAACAGGGGAAGAGGGTTGTAGGAACGCTAAAAGCAGTAACAAGAAATAGGGTGGTCAGTATGGAAGTGAAGAAGTCCTTGCATGACAGTGTGGTAATCCCGACACTGACTTACGGAAGCGAAGCATGGACGTTGGTTGAGAGACTCAGACCAAGAGTGAGAGCAGTGGAAATGAATTACTTAAGGAGTGCGTGCGGAGTTACATGGAGGGATAGACAGACTAATGAGGAAGTAAGAAGGAGGTGTGGTGTGGAGGTAGATGTGCTGGAAAGTGTGAAAAGGAACAACTTGAGATGGTTCGGCCATATGGAACGTATGGAAAGCGAGAGAATGACTAAGAGGGTGTACGAGAGCGAGGTGGAGGGACAGAGGGGGAGAGGTAGACCGAATATGAGGTGGAAGGATGGAGTGAGGAACTACATGAACGAAGGCGGTGCTGGTTGGGGGGAGGGGCGTCGACTGACTGGGGACAGAGGTGCATGGGGGCGGTTCGTTCGTGGCCACCCCTTCGGGGATCACGGCGTCAGGCAATAGATAGATAGATAGATAGATAGTATAACGCTCTAGCTAGAACACTTATCATTTAACCTATTGTGTTTTCCAAAAAAAAAAAATGGTAACTTCGGACATGGAACAAACAAATAGGTTGTTATTATTTGCCCTTTGAAAATAATTCATAATACTTGTCCATCATTAAAATGGTGGTTAAAGATCAAATAATCATTCTCTGAGTCCAAAAACCCATAAAAATATGATAATATGCAAACCGATTTATGTATTTAGGATAATTCTGGATATATAATATATATAAATTAGGAGAGGCATATATCTTGTCCAAAAAAATATTATCTGCCGTAAGAAACACCAACACATACGTTATACCTATAAAAATGCTCAAATTCATAAAAATGTATATGCAGTGGAGTATACATACCTATATATTTTCACAAGGCCTAGTTAATTTTAGAGTTATTGATTTGACAGCATTGGTTATTTTTCCTGCTCAATATTTTCTAAGAGTGAGTTCAATGCCTAACGAGAACAGATCCAAAAAGAATATTTATTAAACATCGTATATAACCCCCTCCTATACTGGAAATTCCCGGCGCGACCGAAGCCGCTCCAAGGACTATACACGGGGCTGTTCGGCCAGGCAGCTTAGGGAACAACAACAACAACAACCCCCTCCTATACTAATTATACAGGCCTAAAAGTATTGACTGTGCATTTTCCAGTAAGACATCGGACAGGAATAAGCAGCAATAATAAAATATTCATATAAAATAGTAGGAGCCGAAAAATGAATGAAATAAAACCACGAACGTACGTCCGAAGTTCCCCTCCGCTTGTCCGAAGCCATTCCAGCTTTCTTGGCAATCATTTTCCATAAGAAATCACTGTATGTCTGAGGTTATCCATACATGTCCGAAGTCAGCCACTTTTCAAGATGACTTCGGACACCATTTAGGATAAGGATAGCTCTCTTATTATGGGGGATAATTTTAGGAGGCTTCCTGGATTACCGCGCACTATCACCACACATTACTGGACCTAGTTATATCTCTATAATGTGTTTACAGTCAGGAGATATCGTTAAAAAAAAATCGAAAAATGTCCAAAGTTACACGGTTTTACGGTACTGCACAGTACTTTCCGAACGACGGGGTGGAGATCAAGTCGCACGTTATCTATTAGTCAGTGACTCAGCGAGGGCATGTTTCCTGACATGTGCCATCAGCATAGTGAGTGCCAAGAAATCCTAGAGTTCTGGCACAGTTAGAGGTCTCCAAGTCACCATATCACCATATGGGCACTCGTGTTCCGCCCGAGAAAGTTGGCACTGATGTTATGATGATTATTGGTCTCTGTAACTATGTAGCTCATCACCTCGTTGTTATAAAAGGCACTGAATAATTCCCTAGGGGTCGCATCAGGGCCACAAAGAAATGCTTGAGACACCACTGAATTTTTGGCATCATAATCTGGGACATTAGATACAAAATCATATCTCTCCACCCAGACAAACAAGTCTGTTCCTCTTTGAGCTCCATGCCCACGCCCTTGTGCATGGCCACCCTTGCCACCATCGTCGGCCACAGCCCCACGACTCCGGGCACCAGGGGCCACAGAGCGACCATGACCTCGGCCGCACCGTGTGGGGGATTCTCTTTTTTTTTTTCATCAGTTTTATCTTATTCTGGGGACATCAGGTTGCCTAGGCCAACATGAGGGTCATCCATTTCAAAGGAATACGAAGGAGAGCAAGCACCAACAACCCTAATGGTCCTTACTAGGCTATTTGTTAACAAAAAAATATATATATATTGCCACAACAATTTGGGCTTCAGCTCCAGAAAAAAAAAATCTGGACCTGAATACAAAATTATAGTACTGTACCTGTACTATGAACCATATTGATATGGTCACATTACTCCGGCAAAAACGCATTTAGTCGGGGATTCATGGCAGATATTTATCTATGTGATGTTTAAATGCCTGGGCTGTATGGTACCGGTACTCTACAACATTTCGAGGCAACTTCAACGAATTGCTGAATGTAAGGAATGAAGTGCCAGCAAACATAGTTGGATGGGGTATGGGAGGGAGAAGAAGAGAAGTAATGGAGGAGGTGGGGATCAGGAGGTCAGAAGTGTGTGAAGCCATGAAAAGAGTGAAGTTGGGGACAGCACTAGGAATAGAAGGAGTGTGTGGGGAAATGCTGAGGTATGGTGGTGAGATAGTGATCGAATGGGTATGGAAAATGTGCAAATTACAGTAAACTCCCTTTTATCCAAAAATCGTGAGTCTTTTGAAAATTTGGATAAGCGATTTTTATGGATAAACGAGTCCTTCTATATACTGTAGAGCTAAATAGGATTACAACAAGCAGCAACAAATATCCAAATACTGTATACTGTTTTCAATGCATCTAAAACCATTTCTAGGCAGTCTTAACTTCAAAATATCATCTAAGTCAAGCTATGTCTACTTCAGAAGGGTTAAATTGATGCAATTAAGCACCCGTTGAGGCTTAAATAAGTAAAAACTAGTGAAAAATTTGGATAGCAAAACCTTTGGTTAACTGAAATTTTTGGATAAAAGGGAGTTTACTGTAGCATGGGATAATGGGGGTGCACCTGATGGCTGGAAGACAGGCATAATAATCCCCCTATTTATTAGTGGCCCCTCCATCATTGACGAACATGCCTATTACATAAGGCATCCTCTTCAAACACTAATCCGCCGCAGTTTGAATCTACCGCGCAGAGCATTTAAAATCTGAGGAGCCTTCATCATGAGCGCACGCGACCTCACTCATGGCTTCAGTCATTATGAATTGGGTTCTCACTACGAAAAAAACTTCGTAAAAAATAAAAAACAAAAACAAAATAAGAATAACTATCCAATAAGCTTTCCATCATATCGTGGATGTACTTGTGTGGATCTTTGACCAGACGCTGATTCAGGCGTCATTCTTCCTTCTCTGCTCTGCGGTCAGCCGGCCCGGATGTGTCTCTCCACGCTCCGCTGGTTCCGCATTTGCTGTGTCCCTAGTGAGTTTTTTCTCATTTGTTTACTCCGGGATGTATCGAGTAAGGTTAGGATATGCGTAGCAGGAGTGTCCTGGGCTGGTTGCCCGCAGTGCAGTGTATTTTGGGTCGTGTGTTTGGGGCATCTATTTCGGATGTACCCTCGTGGTCCGGTTGTGGACAGGTGAACTTTTTCACAGTTAGCTAGCTTTGTGATGCAGGCGGCTTTCATTACGCATTATTGCTTCCTTTTATCTTTCTGATGAGGTAGCGTATTTTTGCTGACGTTCCCAGCGTATTTTTCTTCACTTAGTGAAGTTTTTTCTGGGTCCCGAGTCAATTCTTCCCTTTGCCGGAAGTATTTGCTACAGTGGTGTGTTGGCGGTGGTTCCTGTTGTGATATAATTCAGTGCTTTTTGTTTATATTCCGACATGTTAATGTTATCCGTCTGCCTAGGCCTAGCCAGCCTCTCGTAGCTTTACCACATATACAAGTGTTATTGATTTATTTTCTAAATATGTACTACTGTGTGATGTGTGTCCTGGTTTAGTTGTGTATTGGCTAATTCTACGGACTATTTATGTGTCCTGGGTTAGTTGTGTATTGGCTAATTCCACGGACTATGTTGGGCCCGGCGTTAGTTGTGTTTTGGCTACGCCTCGGTCCTGTGTTGCGTTCAGATGGTATCTGGACGGGGTGGGTTATTTCCGGCGGGTTTTTCTCGGTTACACCATGAAAAAACCCGGCTGGTTGCCGAGTTTTGGCCACGCGTGGTTTAAAAACAGGCTTGTTTCCCCGGCGAGTGGGTGTCTGTGGCTCCCAAGGACTGCGTCTCTGGGGTGCCTGTTTCAGGCTCCTTCTGATTCCCGGCGGGTTGGCTGTACCCATCTAACAGTGTTCATACGGACACGTGTTGTTCGTAGTTTTTTCGGTTTTGCAAAGCCAATATAAAACTATGCTGTTGTTGTATTTCCTCCCCGGCGATCTTTTACAAAGATGTGGGGTTAGGAACAATTGGGGTTAACTTTTAAACTTTAAATCACCCGGCGGGTGCAACCTGGTAGGGTGGGATGACCGAATTTGCAAAATTCAGTTTAGTTGACCAGACAATTGAGGGATGCATTGTGTATCGCCTCCTTCAACATACGGTAATTTAAGGCACAATTGGTGTTAACGTTTTTTAAACTAATATAGTGCTGTGTAGTGATAGTGCTGTACTGTATTTTATATATTATTTTGTAATAGTATAGATATCTTATCAATATTTGTATTTTTTACTATTGTTAATGTCTTGTCATGTTGCAAATTTGATTTTAAATAATATTTTGACATTTAACATGTAGTTTCTTTATTCATGCAGAGTTTAGTAAAATTTGCCAGAACGTCCCGGACTTCCCAAACTTGACTACTTCCTTTAACGTGACGATAGTGCGTTGTTATATGTGCGATTGGTTTGCTTGGGAAACAGATTAACTTGCTCATGTAGTGATGTACACCCTATGTGGTGGATTGTGTTCTTTTATTTAATAATTTTCATTTTAGTAAGCGTTGTTTCCACATAGCGATTTTGATAATTTAATTTGACTTTATATTGTCCTTGTCCCAATTTTGGTTTGTTTAGTTTGCAAGTTTTACATTTTAATTCACACCCGGCGGGTGCTCCCTGGAAGGGTGGGAATAACGAATTTACAATTCAGTTAGTTAACCAGACAATTGAGGGATACGTTTTGTATCGCCGCCTTCAACATACGGCGATCTACTGTAAAAAGATACTTCGGGAGAAGTTAGATCTCGTATATTTGTCAGGCTTCCCAGTTTTTTATCTACGAGATAATTCGGGGGCCGGCGTCTTTTTTAGTTTTTTTTTTCCAAAATTGAATCTTGAAACAAACACCACCGGAAAGACTTAATCAGTTATAAACGCCATACTGGTCTTTATATATTATGTCAGAGGGTATTCATAAATCTTTTGGACAAATTAAGATATTCTGAAATCTTTTACTTAGGAAACCCCACCGCGTAGCGAGCTGTAGTCGTTGAGTATTACGTCTCGTTACCCGGCGGGTTATTTAACACTTGTGTGCGAACATGTTTGGGTTAACCTTATGAGCATTAATTCCTGGAAATTTTATTTTTTTCCAGAGCTGGGTCCCGGCGGGTCTATGCAGAACCTGGAGTAAGTATCCCACCAGTCTCTGTCATGGGTACCTTTGCCCCGGTTTTTGCTTTATGCATTACGCCCTCCCGTTCAGGTATCCCTATTTTTGCGCACACCCTTTGTATAAAATGTGTTAAAATGTCTCGTTTGGTGTGGGTTACCTTTCCAGCGTTTTTTCTCGTTGCTCCGAGAACACCGTTTTTGTTTACCGAGTTTTAGTCAGGATGGCTCAAAATAGGTACGTTACCCCGACGAGTTTGGTCGCTTGAGGGCTCATAAGAAACTGTGTTTTCTGTGGTCGAGCCTGGGATCAGGCTTCCTGTGTTATTCATTGCTTTATGCATTACGCCCTCCTGTAATGTATAGTTTAGTGTGGGTTACCTTTCCGGCGTTTTTCTCGTTGCTCCGAGAACACCGTTTTTGTTTACCGAGTTTTAGTCAGGATGGCTAAAATAGGTAAGTTACCCCGACGAGTTTGGTCGCTTGAGGGCTCATCAGAAACTGCGTTTTCTATGGTCGAGCCTGGGATCAGGCTTCCTGGTTTATTCCCGTCGAGGGGGACTCCACACAGTTTTCTAGGTGATCAGGCTGACACCTGTTGGACTTGGTTTTCTCTGCTTTTCAAAGCCATTGAAACAATGCTGTCTGTTTGTTTGGTCTTTACCTCCCGGCGACCTTTTTACAAAGAGGTCTGGGGCAGGTATAATTGGTTTCACATTAATAATAATAATAATAATAATAATAATAATAATAATAATAATAATATTTATTCAGTTAGCAATTTACAGAGTTGGTACCACATAGTATGTTATAAATATGACATGTACCAGCCTTGCATAATTCCAACTAAGGATAGCCCAATAAGGCCGTTAGGCATATTTCCATTGGGGTCCTTGTATATAAAACCCGGCGGTTGTACCTTCGGGTGGTTATATTAACGGATTTGCGATTCGAGATAATTTGCCAAACAATTGATTGATACAATAGGGTATCACGGCCTTCAAAACGGCGATCTATGAGGGATTCTGGGAGAAGCCGGATTAGAGATTAAGATAGGCTTAGACTTTTTATGGGCTAAAAAGATGCCTGAATCTTACTAGTGTTTCAAGTGTAAAGGGTTACTTGAAAGACTTCATCTTTAATAAAGATATGCTTCATCTGTATGAGGATTAAGAAGTTATGCTTAATTCTTTTGGACAGATAAAAAAAAGATATGCTGAAATCTTTAATAAGCCATTGAAACAATGCCGTTTGTTTGTTTAGTCTTTCCCTCCCGGCGACGTTTTTACAAAGAGGTCTGGGGCAGGTACAATTGGTTTGACATTGCATATAAAACCCGGCGGTTGTACCTTTGGGTGGTTATATTAACTGATTTGCAATTCGCGATAATTTGCCAAACAATTGATTGATACAATAGGGTATCACGGCCTTCAAGACGGCGATCTATGAGGGCTTCTGGGTGACGCCAGATTAGAGATTAAGATAGGCTTAGACTTTTTATGGGATAAAAAGATGCCGGAATCTTACTAGTGTTTCAAGTGTAAAGGGATACTTGAAAGACTTCATCTTTAATAAAGATATGCTTCATCTTTATGAGGATTCAGAAGATATGCTTAAATCTTCTGGACAGGTAAAGATATGCTGAAACCTTTAATATGATACTAAAGGACAACGAAAAGTAGTGGTGGAGTGCTACGGTTCGTTGACCGGCGGTTTTGAGGCACATATTTTGTACCGTTTTTTGGGTGTAACCCTATGAGCATTAATCCCCGGAAAATTCTCTTTCCAGGGCGGATTACCGGTGTTGCACCAGGTGACCAGGTAGTTCCCGGGGGCGGGGTAGTTTTCCCCCAGTCTCTGTCGTGTCGGCACTTGAACCTCTCATTGCTGTATGTTCAACGCCGTTAAGCTCAGGTAGCCCTATCTTATTTTTATTTGTTAATGAAATAATTTAATAGCTGAATCATAATAAACATATATATTTTCTATGATTATATTATGATAATATTATGTTTATTTATAGTAATTTATTTTAATACAATTAAATATAAATTAAATTAATTAGTTTACTTTATGATTTTGCTCACCAGCTCTGCTTTCAATGTGTTAATGAGCTATGGGAGCTTTTAATTATCATAAACCTTTACGGGACTCGGACGAGGGCTCCCGTTCAGGGAGTATACCGAGCTCGCAAGCGAGGGACAGCCACAGCCAAGGTGTATGGCGATACTCACAGTCGTACCTCACCGCCGGACGATAACGCCGGCGGGCGGACCTGACGCTCTGATGACGGACGAGAACAGGTTGAGTTCCATTGATCTCTTTTCCGCCGCCAGACGCGTCTCTAATGTGCCACGTAGTCAACAAACTACAGGATTAGCGAGGCGTAGTCTCGCTAATCGCGCCCCTGAGGCCGGCGCAGTGTGGTACCAGCATTTGAACACGTGGTGCCCGCACCCAGTGTCCCTCCTGGTCGGGTTGTTCCACTTAGAACACAATTGGCAACCTAGAAACCTTGCGGACTTGTTCATTTTGGACATTCAGGAGGCCAAGTGGCTAGCACCTTATGGTAGCGACGTGACCAAGATATTCACGAATCAATATACCCAGTCTACAAAGCGACAGTTTCAATCGCATTGGAAAGCTTTTACGTCTCGGATTCTTAGAACAAAACAAACTGTGCCCTCGGTGGCGTTGGTTGTTTATTATTTAATTTATCTGTTCTTGCAGAAACATTTATCTGAAAGTGATTTATGTGGGCAGGTTTTAAACTCCGCCCACCTCCCCGTCAGCTCAGGCCTACATGGTCTCTGGACAAAGCATCGTCGTTATTCTCGTTCCCGTATGTACCAAAGACTGCAGATTTTACAAAAGGGCAGTATTCCTTATGGCTTTGGCTACCGGGAACAGAGTATCTGAGCTGGCGGCGATGAGCAACGCACCTAATTGCCTCAGGTTTGATAGGCTTCATGAGTGTATTCACATTGCACCTTCCCCAGGATTCATAGCCGAGATTGAGCACAGTAACACGTGTTTTCAGAGTTCACGGTGCCGGCGTTAAACAGGGGAAAGGTGCACCATCTTTTTTGCCCAGTGCAAGCTCTAACCAAATATTTAAGAGTGGCACCTCTAAATCACCAGGGTGCTTTATGGGTCGCAAGTCCGGGTGAACGATTGATGGAGCGTACACTGGCTTCTCTCTTGGTCGAGGACTTTAACCCTTCCTACCCGGTCTGCCTTAGGTAAGGACAGCACGAAAGAAGGGCCGCTACCCGGTATGCCTTATCTAAGGCATGAGCTTAATAGCCTAATTAAGCTTGGTACGAACGCCGTGCGTACGACGTATGTCAACAAACCCAAGCGTTGCGTCACTGCACCTCCGAAAACAAGAAGGAGAAGACTCCTCAATGTTATTGTTCTGACGTCAGACGAAATTAGTGTCTGAAAAGCCCCCATATTGGCAACATCTCTGCAATATTGGCTCCACTGAAATCGTCATCACAACTGAACCAGTTGACTTACAGAGCTCTACTCAACGCCAAAATACAGATTGAAAACCGCACTACGATTATAGATGAGTGGGAAAGTTCTAGCAGTGAAAATAAACATAAATACGGTAGCCTAGGCCTAGACGTTTTTCGGCCATATCGCCCGGGTAGGGGCGACCGTCATTGGGTAAGACAGCCCGGGTAGGAAGGGTTAAAGAGAAGCATCCCGGCGTTGTGGGTAAGACCCACGATTTACGCAAGGGGACAGCCTCTTTAAGTTTCCTTAATAATCTTTCGGTGGAAGTTATTACGTCCACACAGTTGTGGGCCTCTAATCAGGAGTTTTTGCCTCGATACCTTTCAGTAGCTCTGGACAAACCTTCCTTGCCATGTATAGCTTTACGGCAGAGGGTCTAGGTGGCCCTTTTAGTCACGTTTTGTTTAATTTCAAGAAAAAGGGGGGGGGGGGGGGGGGGGAGGGTGCAGTCAGTGTGACATAGGACACCCTAGACCCCTCCGGAGTATGTGTTCGGAACATACGAGCTGTGATACTGGTTGTAGGCATTGTATTATAAAATTTCTCTGTAGTATTCATTGCAGGAAATTGTGCTAAAGGCCAATAGTGGTGTTACGACAATTCTTGTTGTAAGTAGCTTTGGCTGTGAAGCAATAGATTTTTGAGAAATCTCGGTAGTGGCAACTACGACTTTTACTTTTGCAGTAATTACTTCTGCATAAGTACACAAGTTCAGTACTTCTACGAATGTACAAGAATTCATTTACGTTTGGTTATATTTTTAGGAATATATCCACTAGTTAATGGGGTTTATATGTGCACATGTAAACTTATAAGTTTTTAGTTTTCACCACTTACTTTAACCCTCTCACCACGGAAGGGCTCTTGAACACCCATAAAAAAGCATATAACAGCTGCCCGGAAGGGCTCTTGAACGCCCAGTGGTTGAAAGCCTGCGAGCTTCGTGTGCGAGGCGTCGGTCCGACGCATGTAAACAACAGCCGGCTGGACCGACGCCCCGCATCTCCGGCCACAAGAAGGAGAGCGTCGCTTGTTCGTGTGTGCCTGTATGTTGTTGTTAAGTATCGAAAAGTAGTGTAAAGTGGCTGTTTTGGCCATAAAGTTATCTCCAATGAAATCATCATCACAGCTCAACCAGTTGACTTTGAGAGCTCTACTTAATGCCATTCTACAGGTAAATAACACAGCTACGCTTGGGGATGCACGGGAATGCGGGAAGCAGTCAGATTAACACATATACGGTAGCCTAGCCTAGACGTTTTTCGGCCAAAACACCCGGGTTTCGAGGAATATATATATAATACATAGCCGGGGCTGGAGGGTTAAGTGGGGTGCCCTCTTAACTAGCAGATCTGTGCACAGAGTCTCAGAGTTAACCCTTTTTCAAGCAGGCTTCTTTGAAGCACGCTCCTGCTTGTACCCCTTTTTGAAGATTTAGGCTGTATAAAGTTTATGCACCTGAATATCTCTTTTTTACAAAAGTAAGAATACTATGTGGTTGTTTGATTATCTGCTTTTCTAGAGTTATGATATAATTACGAATGTCCCCCTCCAGTCTTAGAAATCAGGCATGTTCGTCAATGATGGAGGGGCCACTAATAAATTATAGGTTTGACTCCTGTAAGGAGATAAAGAAAACCTAATATTTAGTAGTGGCCCCGTAAACATTGACGACTGGGGCCCTCCCGACCATCCCCTTCCCATTCGTTGATGTATTAAGGATTTTGGTTTACTTGATATGTCAGTGAAGGAAGAATGACGCCTGAATCAGCGTCTGGTCAAAGATCCACACAAGTAGATCCACGATATGATGGAAAGCTTATTGGATAGTTATTCTTATTTTCTTTTTGTTTTTTATTTTTTACGAAGTTTTTCCGTAGTGAGAACCCAATTCATAATGACTGAAGCCATGAGTGAGGTCGCGTGCGCTCATGATGAAGGCTCCTCAGATTTTAAATGCTCTGCGCGGTAGATTCAAACTACGGCGGATTAGTGTTTGAAGAGGATGCCTTATGTAATAGGCATGTTCGTCAATGATTACGGGGCCACTACTAAATATTAGGTTTTCTTTATCTCCTTACAGGAGTCAAACCTATAATATAAGGCTAAAGGGGAAAGAGGAGTGTGTGGTAACCACCGAGGAATGTGTCTTCTAAGCGAAGTAGGGAAGGTGTAAAGTAGGGAAGTGATTGAGACAGTGAGAGCGAGACCGGAGAAATGGATAGGTGATGAGCAGGGCGGTTTTAGGAAGGGAAGATGTGTAGATCAGATTTTTACCCTGAAATGTGTAAATATCTGAAATATCTGAAGAAGCAACAAAAGCTGTATGTTGCATTTATGAACTTGGAGAAGGCCTATGACAGAGTGGATAAAGAAGGTATGTGGAAAGTACTTAGAATATACAAAGTAGATGGCAAGTTGCTGAAAGCAGTGCAGAGCATGTATGAGGGTGCAAAGGCGGCAATATGTGTGGAGAATGAGCACAGCGAGTTCTTTGATCTGAATGTTGGGTTGCAACAGGGGTGTGTGATATCCCATCTCCGTGGTTGTTTACTGTACAGTAAACCCTCGCTATTTCGGACTAATTGTGGGGACACCCAGTCCGAAATGTCCGATTTTCCGAGATGTCCGAACTCCGACTGTGTTCGATCTAAAAGAGGAAAAAAATCCGACCTGAAAGAGGAAAAATCCGACGAATAAGGAATAGTGAAACGGGAACAAACTTCAGCCGGGGGCCGAGCTGGCCGTTAACCGGGAAACGAGAGCAAATTTCATGCAACCATGACAACGGAATAAATGCGACCTCGGCATCAACCTAGAAAATGGAGGCTACCTTATTCGTACCCTAGATTTCAATATATTAATATAATAGCACATACAGTATATACTGTATAGTACTGTAGTTTATATGGAACAATAAGTAAGGGGAATTAGCTGGCTTAGCATACAGTACCTGGAAAGGTACACGCAAGAGTAGTAACAGAGAGACTACAGAAGATAACGGATGACAAAATAGGCGAGGAACAGGGAGGTTTCAGAAAGGGCAGAGGCTGCGTTGACCATATAGCCTCAATGCGTTTGTTGGTAGAGAAGTATTTATTAGTGGCCCCTCCATCATTGACGAACATGCCTATTACATAAGGCATCCTCTTCAAACACTAATCCGCCGTAGTTTGAATCTACCGCGCAGAGCATTTAAAATCTGAGGAGCCTTCATCATGAGTGCACGCGACCTCACTCATGGCTTCAGTCATTATGAATTGGGTTCTCACTACGAAAAAACTTCGTAAAAAATAAAAACAAAAAGAAAATAAGAATAACTATCCAATAAGCTTTCCATCATATCGTGGATGTACTTGTGTGGATCTTTGACCAGACGCTGATTCAGGCGTCATTCTTCCTTCTCTGCTCTGCGCTCAGCCTGCCCGGACGTGTCTCCCCACGCTTCGCTGGTTCCGCATTTGCTGCGTCCCTAGTGAGTTTTTTCTCATTTGTTTACTCCGGGATGTATCGAGTAAGGTTAGGATATGCGTAGCAGGAGTGTCCTGGGCTGATTGCCCGCAGTGCAGTGTATTTTGGGTCGTGTGTTTGGGGCATCTATTTCGGATGTACCCTCGTGGTCCTGTTGTGGACATGTGAACTTTTCACAGTTGAGTTAGCTTGTGATGCAGGCGGCTTTCATTACGCGTTATTTTTGCTGCCTTTTATCTTTCTGATGAGGTAGCGTTGCTTTGCTGACGTTCCCAGCGTATTTTTCTTCACTTAGTGAAGTTTTTTCTGGGTCCCGAGTCAGTCTTCCCTTTGTCGGAAGTATTTGCTACAGTGGTGTGTTGGCGGTGGTTCCTGTTGTAATATTTCCAGTGTTTTTGTTTATATTTCAACATTTCTTGTGCCGTCTGCTTAGGCCTAGCCAGCCGCTCGTAGCTTTGCCACATGTACAAGTGTTATTGATTTATTTTATAAATATGTCCTACTGTGTCATGTGTATCCTGGTTTAGTTGTGTATTGGCTAATTCCACGGACTATGTATGTTTCCTGGAGTAGTTGTGTATTGGCTAATTCCACGGATTATATTGTGGGCCCTAGGCTAGTCGTGCTTTGGCTATCTCTCGGGTCCTATGTGCGTTCAGTTGGTTTCTGAACGGGGTGGGTTACTTTCCAGCGGATTTTTCTCGGTTACACCATGAAAACCCCGGCCGAGAGCCGTGTTTGGCCACGCGTGGTTTCAAAACAGGCTTGTGTCCCCGGCGAGGAGGTGTCTGTGGCTCTCCAGGACTGCGTCTCTGTGATAGTGCCTGTTTCAGGCTCCCTATGATTCCCGGCGGAATGGCTGTACCCATCTAACATTGTTCATGCGGACATATATTATGAAGTTTTTCTACCCGGTTTTACAAACCAAAGAAAAAACCTAGCTGTTGTTGTGGGCTTTCCTCCCCGGCGATCTTTTACAAAGAAGTGGGGATAGGAACTTATGGGGTTAACGTTTATACATCAGATCTCACCCGGCGGGTGCACCTTGGTAGGGTGAGATGAACGAATTGGTAATTCAGTTTAGTTAACCGGTCCATATTAGTGATACTATATGTATCGCCGCCTTCACACTTACGGCGATCGAAGGCTCAATTAGGGTTAACATCTTTTTCACAAGTTTTTCACACCCGGCGGGTGCTCCTGGGAGGAGGAACTAAGGAATTTACAATTCAATTTAGTTAACCAGTTAATTGAGAGATACGTTAATGTATCGCCGCCTTCAACTTACGGCGATCTATGTGACAATTCGTTAGAAGTCAGATCTCGTATCAGCCTGCCCTGTGTTATTCTGCTAGATAATTCAGGGGCCGGCGTCTTTGTGGGGGGTTGTTTTCCAAAATTGAATCTTGAAACAGTCACCACGGGAAAGACTATGTTTATAAACGCCATACTGGTCTTTTATATTATGTCAGAGGGTATTCTTAACTTTCTTAAGACATGTCTAGATATTCGGAAATCTTTGTAGAACCCCGCCGCGTAGCGAGCTGTGATCGTTGTGACATTACGTCTCGTTACCCGGCGGGTTATTAACACTTGTGTGCGAACATGTTGGGTTAACCTTATGAGCATTAATTCCTGGAAATTTTCTTTTTTTCCAGAGCTGGGCTCCGGCGGACCAATACAGAACCTGCAGTAGTTTTCCCACCAGTCTCTGTCATGGCTACCTTTGCCCCAGTTTTTGCTTTATGCATTACCCCTACCTGTGCCGGTATCCCTATTTTTGCACACACTCTTTGTATAAAGTGTGTTAAATGTCTAGACCGTTCAAGGGGTCTGTGGGTGATGCGCAACTGTTCCTTTTGCTCCCAACTAAGTGTCAAAGTCCTCCAAGATAATGATAAGACCGCAGCGGTCGCCTTACGAGAAGTTCGGCAACAAATGTCAGCGTATACTACGATTGTGGCTCATAAGTCACTTCAATGTGACAACGTCCCTCTTTGGGATAGGCTTCTTCTTGAGCACCCTCCCTCTAAACGTTCCTCTCGAGTAACTAGTCGTAAGCCGGCGGAGACTGGACAGGGTTCTGTGTCATCTCCTGTCCCTGCTACTGCGAAACGTCAACGAGAGCCTACACCCCCGGCGGCAGCCTCCTCGTCTCGGGAGAGATCTCGGTCTAGGTCACCTCTCAGACACCAGCCACCCAGTCTTGCCTCTTCACCATCGAGTAAGAAGAGTAAGACGGAAAGTTCCACCAGTGGTCACGGCGATAAATCCTCCAAATCGAAGAGTAGTTCACGGTCACACCGCAGCCATAAATCTTAAAAAAAGGATTCCCATGATAGAAAGGCCTTCCGACATTCGCCAGTTTCTAGTACTGTACTTCTCGTCGTACCTCTACCCCAGACAGAGTTTGTGTTCGGTCTCAAGGGTCCAGTATAGTGCCTGTACCTAAAGATGATTTACCCATTAACATTTTAACCCTCGATTTGGAGAGTTCAGGGAGCTCAGTGGTTGAGTGTTTCGGACTCCCAAGGGAGTGTAGGCCAAGGCCTAGGTGTTTGGCGATATTCTCGACCGGGGCCTGACCACCCACTTCCGGCTCAAACTATTCACACAGTGGCTGACGTCCACCGGGACGCGGCGATCCCATCCTCTATTCCTGACTTATCTTGGCAACAAGATGGTACCCCAGCTTCGGCGGGATCTTCTCAGGAGGAACAGGATGATAAAGACGAGGTTTCGATTATATCAGATATGGAAGGGCAAGAGTCAGGTTCAGGCTTAGACGCCGCACAAGATCTTAATGATTCACCAGTGAGTACATCATCAAGTCAATTTGTCACTGCACAGGAAATTGATGGGCTACTAAGTAATGCTTTATCTAAATTTTTTGGCCAACAGCAGGAAACTCCCACAGTGGACTTGGGAGCTCCCACGACAAGCTCTACGGTACGGCCTCTGATGACTTCTATTGCTTTGACTCAGATCCCTCACCCTCCATCTATGTCACCATCAGTGGTTACTAGGCCTGCTACGGCGGCATTGACCACTTCGAATGTAAGGGTTATAACGGATGTCAATCCGCCCCCTCTAGACAGAGCGCCTCTCAGAAAGGTAGCTATGCTCTTGCTTTACGGACCAGACGAGTCATGGGTCCTTTTGACCCCCACTAAACCAGAGCTCACCCAACCTACCTTGTCAGGGGAACTCCCAGTGCCGGGTGAGTGGGTCATCCAGGGCAATAAATCTAAGAAATTAAGGGCCTTGGATACTTTGGGGAATGTACTAGATGTCAACATAAAGGCTATACCTAGTTATTATCACCAGGACTATTTTGTTTATACTGCTAAGCCTGCTTTACCCTCTGCCTCAGCTTCAAATTTTTTTTCTGACTGGTCTAAGCATGATGGGTTTAATGACATTAAGACACTGTCAGCTCTCACTCCGGAACTCGATTTGCAAACCGTCACAGACGCAGCAGCTAATCCAGTCTTGAAGGTGGGGCAGTTGGGTCCAGGACCTTGGGTGGAATGGGAGACAGAGGCTCAAAACTTTGCGACCACATTTACTTCCAAAACTTCCCACCAGATCCCTCAAGATACTCATTCTTGGTTCTCCATGCCAGTGTGTTCTGCCGGCGGAGTCCCTTCAGCTTTGTTTGCTTTCTTAGCTGCCCCTAAAATTAATCTTTGTGAGCTAAAAGACCCTTTCACTACCCCTACCCCAACTCACCTAGACCGAGAATTTAGGCTACGGGGGAAAGCTTTTCACCTGTTCTCTCAATACATAGTGTCTCAACAGGTAGCAAAGTCATTGCTCCGGTCCACTCAGGCGATCGCAGACGCGGATGCCAGACGATCGGTTGAATTGTCCCGGCGACTGCTTCTTCAGTCGTCAATCCAATCACTGGGTGACATACGCACCGCCTTGCTTGAGGCGCTACGAGCGAGACAAGATCTCCGAATGTCCTTAGTCCGAAAACTGCCTGATCGCATTGCGAATCAGGTGGTCATGTCACCAGTGCTCACTCCCTCTTTAATGTCCCCTGAAGTGTGGCGAACGGTGTTTAATATGGCTCAGGCCTTTAAACACAGTCCCACCCCTTCTAAGAAACCTGCCTTTAACTTCCCCAAACCCAGGCCAGTCGCTAAGGCTCAGCCGGGGGGATCTAAGCCCTTTCTTCCACCTAAGTTCTCCTCCCCTCAAGGTCAGTACAGGCATAGACAGAGTAGGTTTTCAGGTCAGAGAGGACGCGGCTATAATAAGCCAGGTCAGGGCCCGTCTTCTGCCAACGCCAGCCAGCCGGCGAAGCGTCCACCACCACCAACTCCACCACCATCAAAAAACTAAAGTCTCTCTCACTCCCGGTGCCAGTCTTAAGGCCGGTGGATCCGAGGGTAGTACAGCCGGCGAACCCTTGTCTGCTAACTGGGTCGTTCCGAACGTGTCACCAAGCATGGCCGTTAAACACTTGGGCACGGATGGTGGCACGCAAAGGCATCACTTGGCAGTGGCTCCGGCGACCTCGCTTACGTCAGCCGACAACGGCAAATTTTGTTTCTTTAGAGGTGGAGTCACTGGTCCAGGAAATGATTGCCGAGAATGTCATCATCCCGGTCCCCCCAAATTACCCTGTATTCACGTCCAAGCTATTTTTGGTTCCCAAAAGGGACAGTGTTCAGATGAGACCGGTCGTAGACCTGTCTTATCTGAACCTTCACATTCACAACGAGTCATTCCGAATGTTAACAGTACACCAAATCAGGCTAACACTTCCGCCGGGAGGTTGGATGTGTTCCCTAGACCTGACAGACGCTTATTGGCACGTATCGGTAAACAAAAGATTTCAAAGGTTTCTGGCCTTACGAATCAGGCACCAAAATTTTGTTTTTCAAAGGATGCCATTCGGTTTGAACCTGGCACCTCGATTATTCACGAAATTAGTCCGGCAAGCCCTGATGCCGTTGTTAAAGCAAGGAATCAGAGTTTTGTGGTACCTAGACGACTGGCTGGTGGTGGCAGAGACAGAGCAATTATGCATCAAACATGTCAACATAATTTTAAATCATGTCAAAACTCTAGGGTTCAAGGTAAATCTGGTAAAGTCAAACCTTGTTCCCTCACGAGTAATTCAGTGGATAGGGCTGGTTTGGGACACAGCTGCTCTCACTCTGAGTCAGAGTGTGGACAATCGCAACAGGTTTCGCAGGAAACTGTTCATGTTTCTTCACAGTCTGACTACGACACGGAGGATCTGGGAGTCTCTGGTCGGCTCTCTCAACTGGATTCAACTAACTGTAATGTTGGGCCGGTTGAAAGTAAAACGTTTAATATTGGAGGGCAACAAATATTTCCCACTCTTACCGGCGGGAAAATTATGGCCCATCCCAAAATTAATCCACACCTTACTAGCAGTCTGGGCGAAGAGGGAAATGTTGCACTCAGTAATATCATGGACCTCTCCTCCGCCAACGGTATGGGTAGACACGGATGCGTCAGGCACAATAGGTTGGGGATTTCAGTCAAATCAGGGGCACCAGGGTCAGGGGCTTTGGTCCCACTTAGAAATCTCCCACATCAATGTCAAAGAATTACTAGTCCCCTTGTATTTCCTTCAGGCTCACGGCTCTACTTTACGGGGCAAGTCGGTGGCCTTCAGAATGGACAATCTGAATGCAGTTCACTGTATTCAGAAACAGGGGTCAACGAGATCAAGGAAGTTGCTAAACGTGTCGGAAGAGATTTTTACTCTAGCCATCAGGCTAGACATTTATCTTCACGCATCTTATCTCCCAGGCGTAGCAAACGTCTGGGCAGACGCTCTGTCCCGGAGACAGAGCACGACAGTAGAATGGGAGCTCAAGCAACCCATTTTCAACCAAATGATTGCAGAGCTCTACCATCTACAAGTGGATCTGTTTGCATCCGAGGAGACTCACAAACTCCCTCTATACCTCACCCGCCGGACGAAAACGCCGGCAGGGGGGCCAGATGCCCTAGTGACAGACTGGAACAGATGGAGCTCCATCTATCTGTTTCCGCCGCCAGACGCGTCACTAATGTGCCACGTAGTGAACAAACTACGAGATTATCGAGGCTTAGTCTCGCTAATCGCGCCCCTGTGGCCGGCGCAGTTATGGTACCCGCAATTGAAGACGTGGTGCTCGCACCCGGTCGAGTATTTCCACTTAGACACAATTGGCAACCTAGCGACCTCGCTGACTTTTGCATTATGGACATTCAAGAGGCCAAGTGGCTAGCACCATATGGTAGAGATGTGACCAATAAATTAATCAATCAATATACTCTGTCTACGAAACGATAGTATCAATCACATTGGCAAGCCTTTACTTCTTGGATCATTAAAACAGAACAGACTGTGCCCTCAGTGGCATTAGTTTTTAATTATTTGAATTATCTGTTTGAGCAGAAACGTTTATCCGTGGTAACGTTAAAAAACCACTTAACTGCGATTAGAGTGCCCTTTTTCGACCTTACAGGTCTCTCCATACCGGTGGCAGAGGAAACAGGTTTTATGAGAGCATGTTTTAAACTCCGCCCACCTCCCCGTCAGCTCATGCCTACTTGGTCTCTGGACAAGGCATTGTCTTTACTTCACTCTCGTCTGTACCAAAATACTGCAGATTTTTAATTACTCTTAAAAAAGGCTGTATTCCTTTTGGCTTTGGCCACCGGGAACAGAGTGTCTGAGCTGGCGGCGATGAGCAACACACCTAATTGCCTTAGGTTTGGTAGACTTAATGAATGTATTCACATTGCACCTTCCCCGGGATTTGTAGCCAAGAATGAGCACAGTGCACACATGTTTTCTGAGTTCACTGTGCCGGCGTTAAAAAGGGGAAAGGTGCACCATAATCTATGTCCAATGCAAGCTCTAACCAAATATTTGAGAGTAGCTCCTCTAAACCCCCAAGGTGCTTTGTGGGTAGCGAGTACGGGTAAACGCTTACTGAAACGGAGATTAGCTTCTCTTCTGGTCGAAGTCATTAAAGAGAGTAATCCCGGCGTTGTGGGTAGGGCCCACGATTTACGCAAATGGGCAGCCTCTTTACGTTTCCTGAAGAACTTTTCAGTAGAAGATATTTCGTCCACACAGTTGTGGGCGTCTAATCATACGTTTTTGACTAGATACTTGTCAGTTGCTCTAGACAAACCTTCCTTACCATGTATAGCTTTAAGGCAGAGGGTCTAGGTGGCCCTTCAGTCACTTTTGTTTACTTTCAAGGAAAAAGGGGGGGGGGGGGGGTGCAGTCAGTGTAACATAGGACACCCTAGACCCCGCCGGAATGTAAGAGCTGTGATACAAATTATGGATAATGTGATATGAAAATTTCTCTGTTCTATTCAGGGCGAGAAATTGTGCTAGTACAATGTTAGTACAAACAACAGGGTTGTTATAGTAGTTTTAGCTGTGAAAGCAATTTAGTATTAAACAGTGGAGATCTTTTGCAAAATATTTCCACGAATATTATGGGGTTTATTATGTGCACATGTAAACTTATAACTTGTTATTTTTGTCACCACTCGTTGAGTGGGGTGCCTTTGTAACTACAGATCTGTTCACAGAATCTCCAGAGTTACCCTTTTTTGTCAAGCAGGCTTCTTTGAAGCACGCACCTGCTTGAACCCCTTTTTTGTATATATATGGGCTGCGCCATATTAAATATATTTTCAAAGTAAGAATACTATGTGGTTGTTTGATTATCTGCTTTTCTAGAGTTAGGATATGATTACGAATGTCCCCCTCCAGTCTTAGAAATCAGGCATGTTCGTCAATGATGGAGGGGCCACTAATAAATTATAGGTTTGACTCCTGTAAGGAGATAAAGAAAACCTAATATTTTGTAGTGGCCCCGTAATCATTGACGACTGGGGCCCTCCCGACCATCCCCTTCCCATTCGTTGATGTATTAAGGATTTTGGTTTACTTGATATGTCAGTGAAGGAAGAATGACGCCTGAATCAGCGTCTGGTCAAAGATCCACACAAGTACATCCACGATATGATGGAAAGCTTATTGGATAGTTATTCTTATTTTCTTTTTGTTTTTATTTTTTACGAAGTTTTTTCGTAGTGAGAACCCAATTCATAATGACTGAAGCCATGAGTGAGGTCGCGTGCGCTCATGATGAAGGCTCCTCAGATTTTAAATGCTCTGCGCGGTAGATTCAAACTACGGCGGATTAGTGTTTGAAGAGGATGCCTTATGTAATAGGCATGTTCGTCAATGATTACGGGGCCACTACTAAATATTAGGTTTTCTTTATCTCCTTACAGGAGTCAAACCTATAATCTGGCCAAGAATAGAAAACTCTATGCAGCATTCATGGATTTGGAAAAAGCCTACGACAAAGTAGACTGGGAGGGTCTGTGGGATGTGTTAACAGTATATGGATGGTGTGGGAGGAAAGTTGCTAATGGCAGTACAATTTTTTTTTATAGGAATGCAATGGCAAACGTGAAGGTAGGAGATAAGTTAAGTGAAAGTTTTGAGGTCAATGTAGGAGTAAGACAGGGATGTGTCATGTCAGCTTGGTTGTTCAATATATACATGGATGGAGTGATTAGAGAATGTAGGGTGGGATCAATGGGTGTAGGAGCTAGACTGGAATCAGAGGGAAGAGCATGGAAGATTTTAACATGCCTATCTATATGTGGACGATGCAGTCCTGTTGGCGGAAAATGCAGAAGAACTTCAGAGAGTGGTCACTGACTTTGACAGAGTATGTGAAAAGAGAAAGTTAAAGGTCAATGTTAGGGAAATGTAAGGTAATGGTGTTTGAGAGAAGAATGCATGAAACCATTGATTTTAAGGACAAAATTAATATAGAATCAAGAAAGAACATGAGAAAAGTTGTAAGATAAAAATGAAAAATGAAGTACTGGAAGAGGTTGAAAGTTTCAAGTATTTGGGAGCTGTACTATGCAAATGTGGTAAAATGGAGAGTGAGATAAAAGAGAGAAAAATGCAGGGGAGAAAGGTGATTGGAGAACTTGATAGTATTCTCAAAGGAAGAATGGTTAGTCAGGAAGTCAAAAAGTCACTGAGAAACAGTGTGCTGCTCCAAACACTCTCGTATGGAAGTGAGATATGGACAGCAAGTGACGAGGACCTCTCCAAACTGAGAGCTGTGGAGTTGAGCTTTTTCAGAATGGCAGCTGACATGAATAGACTAGATGGGCCAAGTAATAGGGAAGTGTACAAGTCCTTTGGAATGGAAGAGCAGGCTTTGGGCATCGATTGTGGTGTGGTTGAGTGGATAAGAGAAGTACTTTGAGGAGGTATGGTCATGTTCAGAGAATGGATGAAGACAGAATGCCAAGAAAGATATATGGGAGTCAGGTGAGTGGAACCGCTAGTAGTGGAAGACCACCTATGGTATGGGAAAAGAAAGTGGGAAAATATATTGAAGAAAAACTTCCGCATAGTGGAAGGGGCATTATGGCACGGGCAAAGGAGGTACAGTAGGGTCTCACATAAAACGAGTTTATGGTCGATAAACGAGGGCGTTTTATGCGATTTCGTTTTATGTGAACACAGCATTTTGGTGGCGCAATATCGTCAATGTTCACTGTAAGCGAAAAATTTCGTACAAAGCGAACGATATTTCGTACGTTTTGTACGATATTTCGGCGCTCTATATGAAAACTCCTTGGATTTGCCCCACTCTGGCGGCGGACTCGTTTTATGTGATCACATTCGTTCTGATCGAAAATTAAATATTAATATTTTAGGTCGGTCGTTTTAATCGACTCGTTTTATGCGAACACGTTTTATGCGGGACCCTACTGTATGTCTTGACAAAGTAGCCTGGAGACGTTTCTGTCATGGCCATCCTCTAGCGGGGGTTTCCCAGGAGGAAACAAGGCGTCGGAGATGGAGATGGAGATGATGATGATGATGATGATGATGAACACTCACCCCTTCATTGAAAACCTGTCCATTCACTGTTCTCCACCTCACTGTCAAGTCAAGGAATATCATCATCTCAGGCATTCTCCCCAAGATCGACGCACCTGACAAATTCTACGACAAGGCCTTCAGCACAAATAGCCGACTAAAATATTTGTGTCTGAGGGAAGAAGTTGAATTCATCAACCTCTGGGACAACTTCTACAACCAGCCTACTCTGTTCCGCAAGGATGGCACTCATCTAAACCCTGTGGATTCAGCACGCATGGGTCGTCTCCTACACGAAGCAGTCCGCAGCCATGGATCAAAGAACGCCATCCGAGAAGAAGCAGCAGTGACATAAATCATCCAACGCCAAGCAAAAAACAGAGGCAACCGAGGACCACCAGCGATAAGGACCGAAGACAGCGAGGACCGAGGACAGCCATGAACATAAATGTAGATCCGACAAGAACCAAAATTATTATTAACCCCTTATTGGCGGCGCTCGACTTAAGTCGTGCACCAATTTGCAGCAAGTTAGGAGCATTATTAAGGCTTTTAAAGGGTTAAAATAGAGTGCAAATGGCCGGGAGCACAGCGGGCCAGACAGCCGACTCCCAGGGCTTACCGCCGCCCATTAACTCATGTTCCCTGTGTTCTCGAGAGGCCGGCAGTGTAGCCAGTAGTGAGCATAGCTGGGAAAAATATACCGATATATGCTAAACTCCCATGTTCGTGGCATCACAGCAAGAGAACCACGAGTGCTACGTAGCTCGTTCTGGTCTCTTTTTGAAGCTTTTAGTGCCTAGTTTTTTGCTAAATATATATTTTTTTCATACAGATGCTTGATTTATCATGCAGGAGGGCCTGAATATGCCCAAATGAGCCCAAAACACCCCGCTAGACAAGGGTTAAAGAGCGTTCCGTGAGTTCTAAAATAACAAATTTAAAGGTTTTCTATGCAAACGCTCATAGCATACGCAATACATTTTCAGATTTAGAGGAGCTAGTGTTTACAGAAAATTATGATGTGATTGGCATAACAGAATCTTGGCTCAATACAGAAGATAGAGACTTTTTAGCAGAGTATTCACTTCCCGGTTATGTAATGTTTGAGAAAAGCCGAATAAATCGAAATGGAGGTGGCGTTTTACTTTATATCAAAGAAAGTCTTAACCCTACCCTCTTGTCAAAACCTCAAATTGTGAACGTCGACACATCTTTTGTGCTAATAAAGAATAATAAAGGTACAAAAATAATACTTGCGTTAATATACAGACCTCCAGCTCAATCAGTGCAAACTGACCGAGAAATTTACGAACAAATTGCAGATGTAAGTAACTCACAAGATACTGTAATTTTGGGCGACTTTAATTTACCTGTGACCAAGTGGGGCGATACTCTTACTTCACACTCCGGACATGACTTGTATACGAACTTGCAAGAGAGTTCGCTTTATCAATTTGTTCGAACGCCGACCCGTGCTAATAACGTTCTTGACATTGTACTTGCAACAAAAGAAGAATTGATAGAGAATTTGAATGTTGGTGATGAATTCAGTAACAGCGACCATCGTACGATAACTTTCACTTTAAAGTTTACTAGTAACGAACCAAATAGTAGTATCGAAAAAGTCCCTAATTTCAAGAAAGCAAACTTCCATAAACTTATAGCTATGTTTAACCCTCTCACCACGGAAGGGCTCTTGAACGCCCATAAAAAAGAATATAACAGGTACCCGGAAGGGCTCTTGAACGCCCAGTGGTTGAAAGCCTGTGAGCTTCGTGTGCGAGGCGTCGGTCCGACGCATGTAAACAACAGCCGGCTGGACCGACGCCCCGCATCTCCGGCCACAAGAAGGAGAGCGTCGCTTGTTCGTGTGTGCCTGTATGTTGTTGTTAAGTATCGAAAAGTGGTGTAAAGTGGCTGTTTTGGCCATAAAGTTATCTCCAATGAAATCATCATCACAGCTCAACCAGTTGACTTAGAGAGCTCTACTTAATGCCATTCTACAGGTAAATAACACAGCTACGCTTGGGGATGCGCGGGAATGCGGGAAGCAGTCTGATTAACGAATATACGGTAGCCTAGCCTAGACGTTTTTCGGCCAAAACACCCGGGTTTCGAGGAATATATATATAATACATAGCCGGGGCTGGAGGGTTAAAGAAACTGACTGGAGCTTTTTAATTAACAATAACGACATAAATACATCTTGGAAGTTATTCGAAACCACTTACCTAAAAGCAGTGCAAGACTGCATACCATCGAAAATACGGCGTCCAGGCCATAATAATAAGCCCAAATGGTGGAATAAAGATATTTCAAACTGCCTGCTTGCTAAAAAAAATTGCTAATGATAGATTAAAATCCTCACAAAATGACGAAGAACGGGTGAAATTTGTAGAGCTACGACGCAAAGCCAAAAAGTTAATTAACCCTCCAGCCCCGGGGGCTATAGCTTGCGACTGTGCTCCGGTACCGGGTGTTTTGACGATCTTTGGCCTATGTTAACTACTCTGTAAGTCAATGAATATGGCATGTAATGTTGTGAATAAAAAAGAATAATGTTCCACAAACCTTCCTCTGTCGAATGGCGTTGAGTAGAGGTCTCTAGCCCCTCTGGTTGCATAATGGTGAGCGCGGGAAGACGAGTGCTTTTCGGCGGCAAATTCTTCCCGCGTTCGGACGCGTCGCCCCGGCCATGGCTACGACGCACCTAGCCGCTCGTCGCGCCAAAGTATTTATCTCCCTTAGACGATTTTAGTGTTTGATATTGAGAATGTGATGTTTATTTGATATTTTCTAGTTATTTTGAGGCCAATTATATAAAATATGTTTATTAGGGTATCACTGTCACTGATATTGCTAATTTTCACTCGATACCGTACATTTTATTAGTAATTGAGGTAGCTTATTGTTGTATTAGGCACTGATTATTCGTTATCACAGGTGTTTATTATACTTTGGCCATCATATATTAGGTCTTGTGTCACTTTCACTTTGACAAATATGCTTTAGAGAGTGTCACTGTCACTGATAATGCTCATTTTCACTCGA
The DNA here is from genome assembly GCA_032716605.1 of Paralithodes platypus. Classification (NCBI taxonomy): domain Eukaryota; kingdom Metazoa; phylum Arthropoda; class Malacostraca; order Decapoda; family Lithodidae; genus Paralithodes; species Paralithodes platypus. The sequence goes on along the minus strand of CM064572.1, from coordinate 30,016,941 downwards.
TACCGTACATTTTATTAGTAATTGAGGTAGGTTATTGTTGTATTAGGCACTGATTATTCGTTATCACAGGTGTTTATTATACTTTGGCCATCAAATATTAGGTCTTGTGTCACTTTCACTTTGACAAATATGCTTTAGAGAGTGTCACTGTCACTGATAATGCTCATTTTCACTCGATACCGTACATTTTATTAGTAATTGAGGTAGGTTATTGTTGTATTAGGCACTGATTATTCGTTATCACAGGTATTTATTATACTTTGGCCATCAAATATTAGGTCTTGTGTCACTTTCACTTAGTTATATGATTTGTAAACGTTTTATATACAATTTATTGTGTCTTTTTCACTGATTTATATATTTCTATAGGTTCTAATCATATGAATGTCACTTGGTATATACATATGTGTCACTTTCACATATTATTATGGTGTAATTGTATTTGTATCAATGTTCTCATAATACATGACTTTTGTATTACAATAAATTGGTTTTCTTCCACTTTTTGCATATATATAATTATAGTGTACATATTGTCATTTTATTTGGCAATTTCAGTATGATTATTAGAACTCCAGCTTGGAGTGGTAATCAAAGAAGCACTCTAAAGCACAGAGTGCCACCTTGCACTCCACACACTCCATGGTTGACTTTTTACCTGACCTCGGCCTCACCCTGCTGTTGTAGCAGACATGGCACCGCTTCTGCTGTGTTCTTCCTGATTCATTCTGAGGCAGGGAACCAAGCCTGTGCCTAATCAAGTATTGAGCACACTGCAAGCGGTCAATAACGGCGGGCCCAGGATGTGCCACTGCCCTCTGTGGCGTAGCATACTTCTCCAGGAGCTCCGTCAACACCTGCTTTTGGAACCTCCGCAGGCTATTGAACTTCATGGGTGTGTTCACATTCCGAAGCTTGTATATTTTTGTAGGCATTCAGAACTGACATGTCCACCATATGCAGAAAGAACTTTTTGTACCATCTGCACGAGGTACGCAGGCAGTCAATGAAGCCTATCTGCATGTCGGACTTGTCCACCAGCCTCATGTTGATGTTGTAGTCCAGGACAGCATCGGGCTTGGTCACCCTGGCCTGGGTGCGGCGATCCACCTTGCCAGTCTCCACCATTTCCCCCTTGTGGATGGTGGTCAGGAGGTTGACCTTCCGCTGGTCGTGCCAGTGGATAGCCAGAATGGGCCCCGACTTCTTCTTGAACACATCACCTTTTTTGGTCTTTGGAGGGAAAGGTGGCATGCCCTTCCTTTTCCCTCGTACTGTGCCTACAGTCCCCGTCTTGCGCTCATGCAGGTACTGTGAGAGAGTGGGGGACGTGTAATAATTGTCCGTGTAGAGGACGTGATTCTTGTGAAAGTAGCGGTCCATCATGGCTTGCACCACTGCTCCGCCAAAGCCAATGAGGGGGTCCACAAGCAAGTCCCCTTCCTTCCCGCTGTAGACCAGGAAGTCCAGGACATAGCCAGTTTGGCAGTCGCACAGCACAAAGAATTTTATGCCAAAGCGATGTCTTTTTGAGGGGATGTACTGCCGGAAGCTGAGTTTTCCCCGGAACAGCACAAGAGACTCGTCAATGACGACCTTGCGGAAGGGCTTGAAGTAGGAGGTGAAGCGTTCTCGCATCATCTCGTACAACGTCCTAATCTTCCACAGCTTGTCTGGGAGGTGGACGTCAAGGTTGGTGACAAGATGGAGCGCTGCGAGGATATCAAGGTACCGGTCGCGAGACATATATTTCCCGAAGGCAGGGGTGGATATCAGATCATTGGTGATCCAATAGTCAGGCAACCTATGCTTCTTGACATGAGGCATTAGCATGGTGAGTGCCAGGAACACCATGAACTCTTAATGAGTCACTGGGGTCCACTGCCTCATGTGGCCCTTGGTCACGTTTCCCAAAAAGTGGACCTGGAATTGGTGCTGCTTATTTGTCTCTTTGACAACATAGCCTACCACCTCCTCATCAAAGAAGGCCTCAAATAGTTCGTGTGGTGGAGCATTGGGGCCTGCAGGAAAATTGGGGGTAATGCCTGAACCCTCCAGTACCTCATCAAAAGCTGGCACATCAGGGTTGTATCCATCCTCATCAACTACGTCTTGCCACTGAAAACGTAGAATGGGTCTTGTCTACGCTGACGAGGAGCTCCAGCTGGTGGCCCAGCACGCCCACGGCCAACTCGGGAGGCGCGCGCCCTAGGGCGGCGAGGGCGGCGGCCAGGGCGGTGGGCAGCACGACGGGCAGCACGACGCCGGGCCAAGCGGATGGGTCGAGGGTCGTCGATGTCCATATAGTCATCGTCAGAGTGGTCATCTTGCCCTGACGGTGGACCTATGTAATCATGGCCAGAGTCTTCAGAGAGGTGCCCTTCATCATCAGTGGCCCCCACATAATCTGGCGGGGAACCAGTGATGCGTGGGCGGCGTGCGGGTGGGCGAGGTGGGGAAGGAGTGGCAGGTGAGGCTGTGTCCCCCCGAGGTCCTGGGCTCCTTGGCCTGCGACGAGTGACAGAAAGCAATGTTTCACTGTCACTAGGCCCAGGTATTGGTGATGCGAGCTCAAAGACTTCTTCAGGAAGACATGTTGAAGGCGGGAGAGGTGGGGAGGACCGTGGGAAAAGTTGCGGGGACGTATGGCTGGGGCCGGCCGGGGTGGACGCCGCGGGAGCCTCGAACAAAACTCTCTTACTTTTCTTAATTTTTTTGGTATATTTCCTACCTTTCCCCTTTTCGGCAGCAGTATGTCTCCTGTCGGGGGACCTAGGAGGCAAATAGGCCGAAAGTGTGGGGTCCTCAACCCTTGGCAATGGTGGGGGTGGTGGGGAAGAATGCGGGGCATCCGGGTCATCTTGGGTGGCATGGGTAGATAAGGGAGACAATGGCGGACGAGAAGGGTCACCACGCTGACCCTCACTCACAGCCTCATCCTCACCAAGTAGTTTTGCTTGTTCCCTAGCTGCCGCGGCCGCCTTCTCAAGTATTTTCTGCTTATACAAATGTAGCTTGAAAGGCGATTTACCTGGGGAAGGGCTTGGCGTCGTGTCACTTATGCGAAATTTGGTGAGTGACCTTGAACTCTCCCACTCACTCACTCTCTCAAGTTCACTGTCTCTAGGTAAACCAGCTTCCTCAACAACTGGTACATCACTCTCATCACTGTCATGTTCTCTCGCAAATCCCAGGAATTGCTCTTCTTTGTCACTCTCATGGCCATAATCACTCGACTTATAATTACTGGAGTCGTCACTGACTTCATCATCAACATTATGCTTGGCATCAGCTCGCTCATAAAGTCTCAATGTCGTCTCAATACCTCCGGGAGATAACACATTTAGGCGATGGCGTCGGGGTAAGGCGCGACGAACTAGCAAGGGCGTCGTAGGAAGCACGGTATCGGACACAGCGGAATCACTATTTGGCGTACTGTCCATGATGGCGTCGGGGTAGATACTGTTGCTGTGGCGTAGTTTACGCCTGGTGGCGCCACCTACCGTCCCACGATACCGAAAATGTACGCGCGGCATTCGAAAGCACGCACGCAAGCAATGGGCGTTCAAGAGCCCTTCCGGGTTGCGCGGGCCGAGGTTGTTATGGGCGTTCAAGAGCCCTTCCGGGTTGGAGGGGTTAAGCAAAGTAAAAAGACCTTAGAGTTACATATTGCGAATCAGTGTAACAAACCCGAAAGAATTCTATAGTTATATCAGAAAGAAAAAAGTAGTTACTTCAACTGTTGGACCATTAGTCTATGAAAATGGAGAATACACCAAAGACGAAGTACAAATGAGTAAGGCCCTCAATACCTTCTTTGCATCAGTTTTTACAACAGAAGACCTGTGATATCCCTACACCATCGCCGATTCAGATTGATAATTCAGATGTTCTAAGCAATATCACCGTTACAGAGAAGTATTGAATTGTTTAGATAAACTCAAGGTAAATAAAACGCCTGGACCTGATACAATCTCGCCTAGAGTTCTAAAGGAAGCTAAGGATGAGCTCTCCAAACCACTGACATTACTATTCAATAAATCCTTACAGTCTGGAACTATGCCTGATCAGTGGAAGCTAGCCAACGTAACACCGATAATAAAAAAAGGCAGCAAATCCCTACCCAGTAACTATCGTCCAATTAGCTTAACCTCAGTTGTATGTAAAATGCTAGAAACGGTCATACGAGACAGACTCGTAAATCACTTAGAGGAAAATAACAGACATAAAGATACTCAACACGGATTTCGTAAAAAACGTTCCTGTTTAACAAACTTCTTAGACTTCTTCCACGATATCCTCAACCTCTACGATGAGAGTAAAGCTGTAGATATTATATACCTTGATTTTCAAAAGGCCTTTGACAAAGTTCCCCACAAACGTTTACTGCTAAAACTAAAAGCACATGGAATACAAGACGGTGTGTTGAAATGGATAGAAAATTGGCTCAGCAACAGAAAGCAAAGAGTAGTCATAAACGGTAAGGCATCTAAATGGACCAATGTAAGTAGCGGGGTACCCCAGGGATCGGTACTAGGACCAATTCTCTTTCTAATTTACATCAACGACATAGATGAGGGTCTCACCTGTACAATCTCAAAATTTGCTGACGATACAAAAATTGCAAATAGCGTACTCTCAAAATAACAAGTTGACGATATGCAACACAATCTAGATAAATTGTCATGTTGGGCCCAAATTTGGCAAATGAGTTTCAATGCGGATAAATGTAAAGTACTACATATCGGATACCTAAATGAGAAAGAAAACTATTCGATGAATGGCACTCAACTTAAGAATGTAAACAGAGAAACCGATCTGGGAGTAACAATATCGAGTAACCTAAAACCGAGTCAACAATGTTCAGAAGTTGTTAAGAAGGCAAACAAAATAATTGGCTTTATAGGCAGGTCATTTGATCATAAATCCAAAGAAGTTATCCTAAGCCTTTACAATTCCTTAGTCCGCCCTCTTCTGGAATACTGCGTTCAATCCTGGTGCCCTTATTACCAAAAAGATATAAACAAGCTAGAACGAATTCAACGTAGAGTTACCAAAATTATACCTAGCCTAAAGAACAAACCATACGAAGAGCGTCTTAGAGAATTAAATCTATTTCCTTTAACCCAGCGCAGATTAAGAGGTGACTTAATTCAAGTGTTCAAAATCATCAAAGGCATCGACAATATGAACTGTAGTAAGTACTTCACTATCGACCAATCTAATTACACGCGGGGAAACGGTTGCAAAATTATTGGTAAATCTTTCAACTCGCACGAATCTAAGAATTTCTTCTTCAATCGAGTTGTCAACTTGTGGAATGGGCTTCCCCGAAACGTTATAGACTGCATCACCGTTGATTCATTTAAACTCCGCCTAGACAAATATCTCGTATCAAACCCGCGACTGACTGCGTTTGTAAATGAATAACTTTATTTTATCCCCCCCTCAGTTTCTAACCCATCTGTCCTCTACTAACTTCCTAATCCTGCCACAGACATTAGTTCCAGGGCAGTAATTCCCTTACCCACTCTAAACCACTGTTTGGACACTTGATCCTCAGTGTTTTGGAGGACAAGCAACCTAGAAGAGTCACTAGATCTGTTGTTGCTTGATTTCCTTTGTACTCCTTGACCACCTCACTCCCCTTCTCCATCTCAAGTGATATCAAGGTCACCTTACGCTTTGGGAGGCATGATAAGCGGGAATATACAAGGAGGAGATGTGTAACACAACAACAGCTATATTTATTAGTGGCCCCTCCATCATTGACGAACATGCCTATTACATAAGGCATCCTCTTCAAACACTAATCCGCCGTAGTTTGAATCTACCGCGCAGAGCATTTAAAACTGAGGAGCCTTCATCATGAGCGCACGCGACCTCACTCATGGCTTCAGTCATTATGAATTGGGTTCTCACTACGAAAAAACTTCGTAAAAAATAAAAACAAAAAGAAAATAAGAATAACTATCCAATAAGCTTTCCATCATATCGTGGATGTACTTGTGTGGATTTCTGACCAGACGCTGAATCAGGCGTCATTCCTCCTTCTTTGCTCTGCGCTCAGCCTGCCCGGACGTACCTTTAAGGCTCCGCTGGTTCCGCATTCGTTGCGTCCCTAGTGAGTTTTTCTCATTTGTTTACTCTAGGATGTATCGAGTAAGGTTAGGATAGGCGTAGCAGGAGTGTCCTGGGCTGGTTGCCCGCAGTGCAGTGTATTTTGGGTCGTGTGTATGGGGCATCTATTTCGGATGTACCCTCGAGGTCCTGTTGTGGACACGTGAACTTTTCACAGTTGTGTTAGTTGGTGATGCAGGCGGCTTTCATTACGTGTTAATTATTGCTGCCTTTTATCCTTCTGATGAGGTAAGCTGTGTGTTTGCTGACGTTCCCAGCGTATTTTTCTTCACTTAGTGAAGTTTTTTCTGGGTCCGTGTCAGGCTTCCCGGGGTGGGAAGTTATCGCTTCGGTGGTGTGTTGGCGGTGGTTCCTGTTGTGATATTCCAGTGTGTGTTTATATTTCAACTATTTTCATGCCGTCTACCTAGGCCTAGCCAGCCGCTCGTAGCTTTGCCACATGTCTAGTGTTATTATTTATTTTATAAATATGCCCTACTGTGTCATGTGTATCCGGGTTTTAGTTGTGTATTGGCTAATTCCTCGGACTATAATTGTTTCCTGGTTTAGTTGTGTATTGGCTAATTCCACGGATTATGTTGTGACCTTGGTTAGTCGTGCGTGTCTCTCCTCGTGTCGTATTGTTCAGATGGTGTCTGTTCAGGGTGGGGTTTGCCTTCCGGCGGGTTTTTTCTCGGTTTCACCATGAAAAATCCTGACCGATGAGCAGTGTTGGGCCACACGTGGTTTTTAACTCTGGCTGGTTCCCCGGCGTGGGGAGGTGTCTGTGGCTCTCCAGGACTGCGTCTCTGTGGGTGCCTGGTTTCAGGCCTCCTTTAAATTCCCGGCGGGATGGCTGTACCCATCCTTACATATATATTTAGATATATATAAAGAAACGACGTTCTTGAGAACACTCGTTTTTATAGGTTTTTCTACCTGGTTTACGACAACCACATGGAAAACCTAGCTGTTGTTTAGGCGTTCCTCCCCGGCGATCTTTTACAAAGAAGTGGGGTCAGGAACTTGTGGGGTTAACTTTTAGACTTCTCACCCGGCGGGTGCACCTGAGCAGGGTGGGATAAACGACTTCGGTCTCATTTAGTTAACCAATCCATTTGAGTGATACTCTGTGTATCGCTGCCTTTACTCTTACGGCAATTGAAGGTTCAGTGAGGTTTAACCAAATCGATTCCCACACCCGGCGGGTGCCCCTAAGTGGAGGAACTAAGGAATTTATAAACAAATTCAATTTCGATTAACCTTAATTGGGGGATACTTTCAGTATCGCCTCCTTCTATTTTTACGACGATCGTTTGGGACAATTCGTTAAAAAATCAGATCTCGTATATTCCTGCCCTGGGCTATTGTACTAAAATATTTCAAGGGCCGGCGTCTTTATGAGGGGGGCTTGGTTACAAAATTGAATCTTGAGACAGTCACCACCTCCTACAGACTATAAGTGCCATACTGGACCATTATATCAGAGGGTATTCTTCATGTTCTTTAGCTAAGAAGATTTGTTTAGCCTCTTTACACCCAGCCGCGTAGCGAGATGTGTTAGCTGTGTCTTTGCATCCCGTTACCCGGCGGGTTATTAACACTTGTATGCGAACACGTGGGTTAACCTTATGAGCATTAATTCCTGGAAATTTTTCTTTATTTTTCCAGAGCTGAGCTCCGGCGGACCAATACAGACCCGGCGGTAGTTTCCTCACACCAGTCTCTGTCATGGCTACTGTGGCCCCAGTTTTTGCCCTGTGCATTACCCCTACTTGCGCGGGTATCCCAATTTTTTGGCATACCCTTTGCATAAGGTGTGTTAGATGTCTAGACCGTTCAAGGGGTCTCTGGGTTACAATTAATTGTTCCTTTTGCTCCCAATTAGCCAATAAAGTCCTGTGTGACAATGACAAGACCGCGGCGGTAGCGTTGAGAGAGGTCAGACAACAAATGTCGGCCTACACTACCATTGTCGCACATAAGTCACTTCAATGTGACAACGTCCCACTTTGGGATAAGTTGCTGTCAGAGCACCCTCCCCCTAAACGTACCTCTAGAGTAACGGGTTTTAAGCCGACAGAGACTAGCCAGGGTTCTGTATCGTCTGTGGATACGTCTAAACGCCCGAGAGAGCCTACTCCCCCGGCAGCCACCTCCTCGTCGCAGGCGAGATCGAGGTCAAGGTCACCTCTCAGACAGCGGTCTTCAAGTCGGGCCTCTTCCCCGGCGAGTAAGAAGTGTAAGACTGAAGCTTCCCCCAGTGGTCATGGTGGTGATTCTTCCAAACCTAAGTCTAGTTCGCGGTCACACCGTAGCCACAAATCCTCCAAAAAGGATTCCCATAAGAAGTCCTCTCGACATTCTACTAAGTCTAGTGCATCTCATCGTACCTCTACACCTGAAAATGTTTCTGTTACAGCCTCAGAGTATAGTGAAGCGCCTGTCCCTAAACAAGATTTACCTATTGATATTTTAACCCTAGAAACGGAAAGTTCAGGAAATTCAATAATTGAGAATGTTTCAGACTCTCAAGAGAGCGTAGGCCAGAGCCTCGGTGTTTGGCGGTTTGCTCAGCCAGGGTCTGACCATCCACGTCCGACTCATACGAGTCACACAGTAGCCGATGTCCACAGGGACGCGGCGACCCCATCCTCTATCCCTGACTTATCTTGGAAACAAGGTGCCCCTGCCTCGGCGGGGTCTTCTCAGGAGGATCGGGTTGAACAAGATGAAGTGTCATTAATTTCAGATAGGGATGGACAAGGGTCAGGCTCAGGCCTGGACGCCGCCCATGATAATACTGATTCACCTGAAAGTTCTGCATCTAACCAGTTTGTTACAGCACAAGAAATTGATGGGTTACTTACTCATGCTCTATCAAAATTCTTTAATCAACAACGAGAAAACCCCACAATAGACTTGGGGGCTCCCTTGACAAGTTCTGCGGTACGGCCTCTGATAACGTCAATCGATTTATCTAAGATTCCTAACCCTCCTACTCTGTCACCGGCAGGGAGCTCTAAGCCAGCTACGGCGGCATTCACTACGTCAAATGTCAGGGTCATTACGGATGTTAATCCACCCCCTCTAGACAAAGCACCTCTTAGAAAGGTAGCTATGCTCCTGCTTTATGGGCCAGACGAGTCATGGGTCCCTTTGAACCCCTCTAAGCCAGAGCTTGCCCAGCCTACCTTGTCAGGGGAACTCCCGGTACCACGTGAGTGGTTTATCCAGGGAAATAAGTCAAAGAAATTAAGGGCATTGGATGCCTTGGGTAATGTTTTGGACGTAAATATCAAGGCTATACCTAGTTATTATCATCAGGATTATTTTGTTTATGCATCTAAGCCTGCTTTACCCCCTGCCTCAGCTTCAAAACTTTTTTCAGACTGGTCTAAGCTGGATGGGTTTAATGATATTAAGGCGTTGTCGGTTCTTACTCCTGAACTAGATTTACAGACCGTCACAGACGAGACAGCTAATCCAGTGTTGAAGGTGGGACAGTTGGGACCAGGACCTTGGGTGGATTGGGAGGTAGAGGCTCAAAACTTTGCAACCACTTTCACTTCTAAATCTTCCCACCAGATCCCTCAGGATACACATTCATGGTTCTCCATGCCGGTAGGTTCTGCCGGCGGAGTTCCGTCAGCTTTATTTGCTTTTCTAGCTGCCCCTAAGATTAATCTTTGTGAACTAAAGGAACCATTCACTACCCCTACCCCTTCTCACCTAGACAGAGAATTTAGGCTAAGGGGAAAAGCTTTCCGCCTGTTTTCACAGTACATAGTTTCTCAACAGGTGGCCAAGTCTTTACTCAGGTCTACTCAGGCAATCGCAGACGCGGATGCTCGAAGATCAGTTGAGTTATCCCGGCGTCTGATTCTTCAGTCGTCGATTCAATCCTTAGGTGACATACGCACAGCCTTACTTGAGGCGGTGCGAGCACGACAGGATCTTAGGATGTCATTAGTTCGCAAGCTGCCTGATCGCATTGCTAACCAGGTGGTAATGTCCCCAGTACTTACGCCTTCTTTAATGTCCCCTGATGTATGGCGAACAGTGTTTAACATGGCACAGGCCGTGAAGCACAGTCCCGCACAGGCTAAGAAACCTGCATTTAACTTCCCCAAACCTAAGCCTCCTACTAAAGCTCAGCCAGGGGGTTCTAAGCCGTTTCTTCCGCCTAAGTCCTCCCAATCCCCCCTGGGTCAGTTCAGGCATAGACAGAGAGGGTTTTCAGGACAGAGGGGACGCGGCCAGTATAAGCCGGGGCAGGGCCAGTCTTCGGCCCACACCAGCCAGCCGGCGAAGCGTCCAACACCACCAAACCCACCATCAAAAAACTAAAGTCTTTCTCACTCCCAGTGCCTGTCTTAGAGCCGGAGGAACCGAGGGAAGTACAGCCGGCGAACCCTTGTCTGCTAACTGGGTCGTTCCGAACGTGTCACCAAGCATGGCCGTTAAAAACCTGGGCACGGATGGTGGCACGCAAAGGCATCACTTGGCAGTGGCTCCGGCGACCTCGCTTACGTCAGCCGACAACGGCAAATTGCGTTTCATTAGAGGTGGAGTCGCTGGTCCAGGAGATGATTGCCAAGAATGTCATCATCCCGGTCCCTCCAGATTACCCTGTATTCACGTCAAAACTGTTTTTGGTTCCCAAACGGGACAGTGTTCAGATGAGGCCGGTCGTAGACCTGTCTTATCTGAATCTTCACATTTACAACGAGTCTTTCAGAATGTTAACAGTTCATCAAATCAGGCTAACACTTCCGCCGGGAGGCTGGATGTGTTCCCTAGACCTGACAGACGCCTATTGGCACGTGTCGGTCAACAAAAGATTTCAAAGGTTTCTGGCCTTGAGGATCAGGCACCAAAATTTTGTTTTTCAGAGGATGCCGTTCGGTTTGAACCTAGCACCTCGATTATTCACGAAACTAGTCCGGCAAGCCCTGATGCCGTTGTTAAAACAGGGAATCAGAGTGTTGTGGTATCTAGACGACTGGCTGGTGGTGGCAGAGACACAACATTTATGCATAAAACATGTCAATATCATTTTAAATCATGTCAAAACTCTAGGCTTCAAGGTAAATCTGGTAAAGTCAAACCTTGTTCCCTCAAGAGTAATTCAGTGGATAGGGCTGGTCTGGGACAACCGCCGCTCTCACTCTGAGTCAGAGTGTGGACAATCGCAACAGGTTTCGCAGGAAACTGTTCAGGTTTCTTCACAGTCTGACTACGACACGAAGAGTCTGGGAGTCTCTGGTCGGCTCTCTCAACTGGATTCAGCTAACTGTCAAGTTGGGCCGGTTGAAAGTAAAACGATTAATATTGGAAGGCAACAAATATTTCCCACTCTTACCGGCGGGAAAATTATGGCCCATACCAAAATTAATCCACACCTTACTAGCGGTCTGGGCGAAGAGGGAAACATTGCACTCAATCATGTCATGGACCTCTCCTCCTCCAACGGTATGGGTAGACACGGATGCGTCAGGCACCATAGGGTGGGGATTTCAGTCAAATCAGGGGCACCAGGGTCAGGGACTTTGGTCCCACTTAGAAATCTCTCACATAAATGTCAAAGAGTTACTAGTCCCCTTGTATTTCCTTCAGGCTCACGGCCCGGCGTTACGGGGCAAGTCAGTGGCCTTCAGAATGGACAATCTGAATGCAGTTCACTGTATTCAGAAACAAGGGTCAACGAGGTCAAGGAAGTTGCTACTCGTGTCGGAAGAGATTTTTGTTCTAGCCACCAGTCTAGATATTTATCTTCACGCATCTTATCTCCCAGGCGTAGCGAACGTCTGGGCAGACGCTCTGTCCCGGAGACAGAGCACGACAGTAGAATGGGAGCTCAAGCAACCCATTTTCGACCTAATGATTGCGGAGCTCTCCCATCCACAAGTGGATCTTTTTGCGTCCGAGGAGACTCACAAGCTCCCTCTATACCTCACCCGCCGGGCGATAACGCCGGCAGGGGGGCCAGACGCCCTAGTGACAGACTGGAACAGATGGAGCTCCATCTATCTGTTTCCGCCGCCAGATGCGTCACTAATGTGCCACGTAGTGAACAAACTACGAGTTTATCGAGGCTTAGTCTCGCTAATCGCGCCCCTGTGGCCGGCGCAGGTGTGGTACCAGCAATTAATAATGTGGTGCCCGGACCCGGTATCGCTCCCGGTCGGGTACTTCCACTTAGACACGATTGGCAACCTAGAGACCTCGCTGACTTTTGCATTATGGACATTCAGGAGGCCAAGTGGCTAGCACCATACGGTAGGGATGTGACCAATAAATTGCTCAATCAATATACTCAGTCTACTAAGCGACAATATCAATCTCATTGGAAAGCTTTTACTTCTTGGATTGTTAGAACGGAACAAACTGTACCCTCAGTGGCATTGGTTTTTAATTACTTGAACTATCTGTTTGAGCAGAAACGTTTATCTGTGGTTACTTTGAAGAATCACTTAACTGCGATTAGAGTGCCCTTTTTCGACCTTACAGGTCTATCCATACCGGTGGCGGAGGAAACAGGATTTATGAGAGCGTGTTTTAAACTCCGCCCACCTCCCCGTCAGCTCATGCCTACTTGGTCTCTGGACAAAGCTTTGTCTTTACTTCATTCTCGTCTGTATCAAAATACTGCAGACTTTGCTTTAATCTTAAAGAAGGCAGTTTTCCTTTTGGCTTTGGCCACCGGAAACAGAGTGTCTGAGCTGGCGGCGATGAGCAACACACCTAATTGTCTTAGGTTTGGTAGACTTAATGATTCAATTTCCATTGCACCCTCCCCGGCGTTTGTAGCCAAGAATGAGCATAGTGCACACGTGTTTTCTGAGTTCACGGTGCCGGCGTTAAAAAGGGGAAAGGTGCATCATAATTTATGTCCAGTGCAAGCTCTAACCAAATATTTGAGAATAGCTCCTCATAACCCCCAAGGTGCTTTATGGGTAGCGAGTACGGGTAAACGCTTACTTAAACGGCGATTAGCCTCTCTTCTGGTAGAAGTCATTAAAGAGAGTAATCCCGGCGTTGTGGTTAGGGCCCACGATTTACGCAAGTGGGCGGCCTCTTTACGTTTCCTGAACAACTTTTCAGTTGAAGATATTGCGTCCACACAGTTGTGGGTGTCTAATCATACGTTTCTCTCTAGATACTTGTCAGTTGCTCTAGACAAACCTTCCTTACCATGTATAGCTTTAAGGCAGAGGGTCTAGGTGGCCCTGCAGTCACTTATGTTTATTTTCACGGAAGGGGGGGGGGTGCAGTCAGTTGACATAGGACACCCTAGACCCCGCCGGAGTATGAGAGCTGTGATACAATTTAAGGTTAAAATGTGATATGAAAATTTCTCTGCGAGAATTTGTGCTAGTACAAAGTTTAGTACAAAACAACGGTGTTGTTATAGTAATTTTAGCTGCGAAAGCAATGTAATATTAGTTCAATGGAGTTCATTAGCAATTGATCTCCACATGTATTTTGGGGTTTATGATGTGCACATATAAACTTATAACTTATTATTTTTGTCACACTCGTTGAGTGGGGTGCCTTTTGTAACTACAGATCTGTGTTCAGAATCTTCAGGGTTACCCATTTTTGTCGGGCAGGCTTCTTTGAAGCACGCACCTGCCTGAACCCCTTTTTCTTGTATATTTCCGGCCTACGCCGTATTAAATACATTTTTCAAAAAGTAAGAATACTATGTGGTTGTTTTTATTATCTGCTTTTCTAGAGTTATGATATGATTACGAATGTCCCCCTCCAGTCTTAGATATCAGGCATGTTCGTCAATGATGGAGGGGCCACTAATAAATTATAGGTTTGACTCCTGTAAGGAGATAAAGAAAACCTAATATTTAGTAGTGGCCCCGTAATCATTGACGACTGGGGCCCTCCCGACCGTCCCTTCCCATTCGTTGATGTATTAAGGATTTTGGTTTACTTGATATGTCAGTGAAGGAGGAATGACGCCTGATTCAGCGTCTGGTCAGAAATCCACACAAGTACATCCACGATATGATGGAAAGCTTATTGGATAGTTATTCTTATTTTCTTTTTGTTTTTATTTTTTACGAAGTTTTTTCGTAGTGAGAACCCAATTCATAATGACTGAAGCCATGAGTGAGGTCGCGTGCGCTCATGATGAAGGCTCCTCAGTTTTAAATGCTCTGCGCGGTAGATTCAAACTACGGCGGATTAGTGTTTGAAGAGGATGCCTTATGTAATAGGCATGTTCGTCAATGATTACGGGGCCACTACTAAATATTAGGTTTTCTTTATCTCCTTACAGGAGTCAAACCTATAATCGTACTGACGCGTCTAATCCAAGCGGGTGACTCAGTTCAGAGCCTAACCTTTATACCGGCGCTCCGACGGATCCCCATTTTGACGGACATTCACCATTATGTTCCGGGGACGGGAGCACGTCATCCGACTCTTTCGAGACTGTCAGACAGATCTCGGGAACATACGAGATATCAGACGACGTACATTGGACTGTTATGACGGACATTTGTCCTTATTTTTCCGAATACTGAGAGAATCTTCCGACACTGTTAGAGACTGTCGGAACGATGACGGCAATGTCCGGCAAACAGAAGTACAGTACAAAGGAGTACAAAGGAAATCAAGCAACAACAGGTCTAGTGACCCTTCTATGCTGCTTGTCCCCCAAAACACTGAGGATCAAGTGTCTAAACAGTGGTTTAGAGTGGGTAAGGGAAAATTGGAAAGGGAACTACTGCCCTAATGTCCGTGGCAGGATTAGGAAGTTAGTAGGGGACAGATGAGTTAGTAACATAACAGTTATAAGTGATCTTTCGTATATCTGGGAAAAAGAGAGTTGTTGATGATGCTTTTATTTTATACTAGCCCACTGGGCCGAGGCCCTCTCAAGGCTAGTGTTGGAGGAGGTGGTACAGAGTTTAAAGTCACGTATATGTCAGTAGTTATATGTCATTGTATAAATTTATAGGGAAAAAGAGAATAACGTCTTAGTAATATATATACCCAATAATCCTTGATGAATCTGAGGGTGGAAATAAAATAAAGTTATTCATTTACAAAGGCAGTCAGTCGCGGGTTTGATGCAAAATCTTTGTCTAGGCGAAGTTTAAAAGAATCAACGGTGCTGCAGTACAAATCCGGGAGGCCGTTGCCGGTCCGGCAAGTACGGTTTCCGACATTTAGAGGTCCGACGTAACGGGGGTTTACTGTATACAGTATATGGATGGAGTCATGAAAGAAATACAAGGAAGAGCAGTGGAAGTTGGTGTATCGCTGATAAGGGAGGGAAACGAGTGGAAGCTACCTGTACTACTGTTTGCTGATGATACAGTTCTGATGAGCGATAAAGAATGGGAGTTGCAGGGTTTGGTAAATGTGTTTGGAACAGTATGCGAAAAACGGAATCTGCAGGTAAATGCGGGGAAGAGAAAGGTTATGATCTTCGAAAGGGGTGAAGCCACAGAGTGTGAGGTGAAGTTGAACGGTCAGGCTACGGAGATTGTCAGCTCATTGAAGTATCTGGGCAGTGTGCTGAGTAAAGATGGGAGTATGGATGAAGAAATGCGGGAGAGGGTGTAACAGGGGAAGAGGGTTGTTGGAATGCTGAAAGCAGTACTGTAACAAGAAATAGGGTGGTCAGCATGGAAGTGAAGCAGTCCTTGCATGATAGTGTGGTACTCCCGACACTGACTTACGGAAGCGAAGCATGGACGTTGGTGGAGAAACTCAGGCCAAGAGTGAGAGGGGTGGAAATGAGTTACTTGAGAAGTGCGTGCGGAGTTACATGGAGGGATAGACAGACGAATGAGGAAGTAAGAAGGTGTGGTGTGGAGGTAGATGTGCTGGAAAGTGTGAAAAGGAACACCTTGAGATGGTTCGGCCATATAGAACGTATGGGAAGCGAGAGAATGACTAAGAGGGTGTATGAGAGCGAGGTGGAAGGACAGAGTAGAGGGAGAGGTAAACCGAAAGAGAGGTGGAAGGATGGAGTGAAGAAGTATATGGATGAAGGCGGTGCTGGTTGGGAGGAGGTGCGTCGACTGACTAGGTGCATGGGGGCGTTTTGTTCGTGGCCACCCCTTCGGGGATCACGGCGTCAGGCAATAGATAGATAGTTAGATAGGTAGATAAATTAGCTGCTAAGGGATTCAATTTACTGTCAGATGAAAAGAAACAGAGTTTAGTGTGAAGTACTGTACTTACTTGCGTCCATGTTGTCATAATTATACGGTACATACTGTACGTCATTTTCCATTACAAACATTGTCAAGACCTTTAACATTTTAAAAACTTGCATTAGGTCCCCTCTTATTCTGCGGTTTATCAAGGTAAATAGGTTTAACTCTGTTAGTCGTTTATATGTCACATATTAACAGGTGATGTAGAACTAGTTAAACATTTTGCAAACAACAAATTAGCGGAGCTATGTCATAAAGGGTTTAAATTTATAATAGGGAGTAATAAAGTAACATGGGACATAATTTTAAAAGATATTGTTTTTTCAGTCAATAAATTAAAAGATAAATTGTTAAAAATTGTGTGCTGCGATGCGAGAGAACTAGAAGCATGGTCTAAATTATTAATTAAGTTAATTAGAAATAAAATTTTCTCGCTTAAAAATGAATTTAATCTTTCAGATTTTATAGACTATAATTATAATAAGCTTAACCCTCTGTTCCCGGAAGGGCTCTTAAACGCCCATAAAAAAGTATACCAGAGCTGCCCGGAAGGGCTCTTTAACGCCCAGTGGTTGAAAGCCTGTGAGCTTGGTGTGCGAGGCGTCGGTCCGACGCATGTAAACAACAGCCGGCTGGACCGACGCCCCGCATCTCCGGCCACAAGAAGGAGAGCGTCGCTTGTTCGTGTGTGCCTGTATGTTGTTGTTAAGTATCGAAAAGTAGTGTAAAGTGGCTGTTGTTGCCATAAAGTTATCTCCAATGAAATCATCATCACAACTGAACCAGTTGACTTAGAGAGCTGCTCTACTTAACGCCATTCTACAGGTAAATAACACAGCTACGCTTGGGGATGCGCGGGAATGCGGAAGCAGTCAGAATAACAAAGATACGGTAGCCTAGCCTAGACGTTTTTCGGCCAAAACACCCGGGTTTCGGGGAATATATATATAATACATAGCCGGGGCTGGAGGGTTAAAGCTGATTTAATAAATTTACATAAACATTTTGTAATCACTACAGTAGATAAAGCCAGCAATAATTATAGCTTCACATGTAAGAAATTTTATCTTGAAAACATGAAAAAAGAATTAGGCATTTAAGGGTAACATATTACGTAAAAATATTTGCGGTAATTCTGTTTATGAAATTCAAAATAATCTGAATATTGATAACTTATCGATGAACATACCAAGACAAATATAACATTTGATATTAAACTTTCTGATAAGAACAAGTGCATTGCAAAATTATACATGTTACCTAAATTTCATAAAAGACCTTATAAATATCGCTTTATTGCCGGAGCAAAATTTGCTACCACTAAAACTCTATCAGAACAAGTCGTAAACTGCTTAAAATACATTAAAAGTACTCATAAAAGATATTGTAATACCATCATGAGAATAACTGGCATTAACTATTATTGGAGTGTTGACAATTCGTTAGAAGTTATTGATAAAATAAATACCATGCCGAAAGTTACCTCGGTACATAGCTTCGACTTTTCAACTTTGTATACCAATTTGCCTTTAGATTTAGTATATTCAGAGCTTTGCTTTATTATAGATTTGCACTTTGACAAGTTCGTTAGGAGTGGTAATTATTTCATAAATGTTTATACATATTTTAATAATGAATCACTTAGCTCTACTCCCACTAGTTCTGTATATTTTGATAGAACTAAACTTAAAGATGCCCTTAAATTCCTCCTTTTCAATACTTATGTTAGATTCGGGCCTTACATTTTCAAACAAATATTAGGAATTCCTATGGGTGGAAATGCTAGCCTTTTAATTGCAGACTTATTCTTGCTTGCTTTAGAATTTAAATATATAAGACTTAGTTGACAATAGCAAGAAAAATAAAATCCCAGAAAAATTAGCACTTGCTAAATTGTTAAGTAATAATAGTTGTTGTTGTTGTTGTTGTTCCCTAAGCTGCCTGGCCGAACAGCCCCGAGTCCCTGAGAAAGGCCATGGCCACGATCGGGCTTTCCCACAGAGCTCTCATTGAGTGTAGATTGTGTTGTTGGCGTAAGTGGTTGTGTGAAATGCAGTCTTCTATGATGTGTTTAATGGTATGGGGTGCTGTGTTACATCCCGGGCAGGCGTCGACAACGGAGTCATCCAGTCTCTTCTGATAGCTCAGGAGTGGACTCTGTCCTCGCGAGGAAGGGAGGATTCGGAAGGATGGATTTCGGGAGGTCGTGCATGCAGCTGTGTGTTGTCTGTGAGTGAGTGGATGGATCGGTGAGAGATATGAGTATGGATGTGCTTCTGGAAGTTGGTTCGGGGTGGGCAGGGAGGGAGAGAGGACTAATTGTGTGTGATACCGTGTGCTGGGTGTTGTTTTGATATTTCTTGGTGTCTGTGGGTGTGTTGCCATGTAGTTTAGTGGGTGGTCTTGGTTCGTGGAGGCTGCTGCCAGGAATTGAGTGCCTCTCATGTCCAGATGGTCTTTGACTTTGAGGATTTTGGTTTCTTGATGTAGGTGATCTGTGGGTGCAGTAGCTGTGCAGCCTGTAATGATCTTCAGGGCTTTGTTTTGAATAGTCTGTAAGGTCTTATGATGTGTTTCAGCTAGGTTAGAAGCCCAGGCTGGGCTTGCGTATTCCATCACTGATCTTATGTATTGTTTATATACTGTGGTGGTAGTTTCTTTGTTGTGTCCAAATTTTGTGTGAGCAAGTGACCTGAGGGCGTTAAGTCTGGGTGTCAGTTTCTTTAATGTTTGTGGTGTGCTGTTTGAATGTCATATGAGTATCATATGTTACTCCTAGGATTTTGGGTGTGTGTGTATGTGTTAGGGGTGTGTTGTTTAGTTGAGGGATGTATTCGTGTTCTCCTGTCCAACTTGTGAGCAGGGTTGCGGTGGATTTGGCTGGGGCTAGATTAAGTCTGTTTGTAGTGCACCAGCCATGTAGTGTGTTGAGATAGGGTTGAAGGAGATCTGTTGCTCTTTTTGGGTCATGGTGTGTGCATGTGAGTGTATCGTGCATGTACAGATTGAAGAGTGCGGGCGATAGGACGGATCCTTGTGGGACTCCGTTTGGAAAGTTTCTGATTTTAGATGACTGACCGGCAAAAGATACGTGTGCACATCTGCCTGCTAGGAAGTTGGCCAGCCACCGTTTTGTGTTGTTGTGCATGTTTGTGTTGTAGATTTTGTTTGTTAGGTTGTGGCGGGGGATGGCATCGAAGGCTTTACTAATGTCGAGTGTGGCTAATAGTGATCTGTGTGGTGGTCTAGCTGAATTGATGCCGTCGAAAGCTCTTTGTGTAAGGTCTGTGAGAAGAGTGTTTGTGGAGTGCAGTGGCCTAAAGCCATGTTGTGTTGGAGCTAGGTAGGTCGGGTGTAATTAGTTGTAATACTAGGCGTTCCATGACTTTGGAGGGGGAGCAAAGGAGTGTGATGGGGCGGTGCGAGGAGGGTAGCGTGGGGTCTTTGTTGGGTTTGGGGAAAGTGATGATGATACCATGCTTCCAAATGTCTGGTATTGTGTTGTGTGAATAGCTGTAGTTTGATATGTTAGTGAGTGCTTGTATCTGAGGTGTATGTTGCTTGTTGTCTAGGCCACAGGCGGGTGAGTGCTTGAGATTGTTGATGATATGCTTTGTCTGGTGATTGGTGAAGGGTGTATAGTCAGGGTCTGTGGGGAATTGTCTCTTACGTCGGATGACACGTCGGTCGTCTTTGTGAGGTTTTAGGTGTGAGAGTGTTTGCTTGTTGTTTACAGTAGAGTCTGTTGTTGTGATTGCAGCATGTGATTGTGTTGTGTTGCTGTTGGAAAGTGTGATGCTGTTTAGTGTTTTGTATAGTTTTTTGGTGTTTGTTTTGTGATCAAGTGTTTGTAGGAAGTTATTCCAATTTAGTTTTTGTTGTTCTTGTATTTTGTTGTTAGTTTGGGTGTTGAGTGCTTGAATTTGTTGTGTGATGTCTTGTGTGTGGGGTGCTGGGGAGTGTTTCAGTATGTCACGTTGTCTGATGAGGTTTTGAATTTCTGGTGTGAAGTTGGGGTTGTGTCTTTGTCTCATTTGTGAATGCTTCCCTTAGCTGATGGTATAGAGGGCTTGGTGAGGAATATGGGTATGTTGATGGATGTCGTTAAGGATGATGAGGTTATCGGTTTGGTTTTGTAGTACCAGCCCTCTGTCTGTGTCGGGGTTGTCGACAAACCAGGCCGACGTCTTGGCGTTGAAGTCACCACCCAGGATGATGTGTGGGGTGTGTGGGGTGTTTGTGATGTGTTGTAAGTGTGGTCTGTATTCATTTGGTACTGTAGGGGATGTTTGGGGAGGGATGTATGTGTTTATGATGGTTATGTTGGAGTTGTTGCCAGTGCGTATTTTAATTGACTGTATTTCTGTTGTGTTATCATTTGGGGGGAGGAGTGATTTGGTTTGTACACTGGTTACTATGTATGATATTTCTTTGTGTACCAGGGTGATGAGTCCACCGCCCCCGCCGACAGCCCGGTCTTGTCTGATGGTGGTGAAATTATGAAATGTGGGTGTTTTTTGTGTTGTGCAGAGTTTTGTTTCTTGTAAGATGGCAATGTGTATGTTGTGTTGTTTGATGAAGTGTGAGAGTTCGTGTTTCTTTGTGTTGATGCCATCTATGTTCAGTTGAAGAATGTTAATGTTATGTGCACGATGTATGTTGGGTGCTGCTGCACGAGGATGGGGTGGGGGTGGGGGTGATGGGGGGGGTGGGGGTGAGGGAGGGGCTGGGGGTTGGGATGGGTGAGGTGGGGGTGGGGATTGGGGAGCAGGAGATGGGGGTTGGAATGGATTAGGATGGGGTGTGGTGTGTTGAGTTGAGGATGTGGATGGTATGGGAAGGTTAGGTGGGTTAGGGAGGAGAGGTGGACGGGTTTTAGGGGGGGGAGTGGATGATATGGGAAGGTTAGGTGGGTTGGGGAGGAGAGGTGGACGGGTTTTAGGCGAGGGATTTGACTGGGAGAGGGAGGGGCATGAGGAACAGGTCCAGGTGTTTGTGTAGTGTTTCTTGGAGGCAAGTGTTGTGCAGGTGAAGTGGGTCCAGTTCCCACATGAATTGCAGAGAACTGAACCCTTAGTATGGCGACTCGAAGTGATGGGTTTTTGAGCAAGTTGGACATATGTATGTGAACGTGGGTCCTGGGTTGCTCTCAATGTCTCCGGCTAGAAGAAGTCTTCGAGAAATGACAGCCGGAGAGTCATTTCTCGGTGTAGGAAAAACTGTGTGATGTGTGTGTGTGGTGTGAGAGGTGTGGAAATTCCCGGCGCGACCGAAGCCGCTCCAAGGACCCGTGCCCCCAGGGAGGGGGCAGGGGATGGTTGTGACGGTTTGGCTCCCGAAACTGCTCCCCGCGGCCGGCATCCGGTTTTCCTCCACTGGTCGTTGATTTTGTCTTCGGCTGTGGAGGGTCGGCAGCCATCCGCGGTTGGCAGCCTCGGGAGGTGGCCCCACGGCGTAGACGCCGCCACATCAGTAATAATAGTAGATACAGTATATTGATGATATTCTCATTTGCAATTTGTTAAATTTTAATCAAGTTGCTAAACTTATTTACCCTAATATTCTATTCCCCTCACACAATGTAACGTAAATTATAAAGTTGAAAATTTTCTTGATATAAATATAGAGATTGTTAATGAACAGTGCATACTTAAAGTATATCACAAAGTTGATGATTTTAATTTTAACGTAATAAACTTTCCTTTCCCTAGTAGTAATATCGATAGTAAAATAACTTATTTTTTTTTTATTCCCAGTTAATAAGATTTTGTAAAATCTGCACTAAAGTAGAGGACTTTTGGGCTAGAGCTAGGTTACTATACAGACTCTTAGTGGACAGAGGTTTTGAGGCAAGTAAATTGTTCCATAAATTTAATCTTTTTAGGGTCAATTATTGTGACTGTATTCTAAAATTTGCCATCAATAATTTTAATCAAGCATTTTTAACTTGAAGTTTCTTGTATAACCTCTGCTTACATTTTGTCTGTATTTATTGTTTATCTTTTTCTTTTTCTATTATTAATATTAATATTGATGATTTTTTAAATTGATTGTTCTTGTTAAAAGAGTACTCTTTGTTTAAATATGTTGTTACTTCATATTTTGCAATTATTTGTCTTTATATTATATGTATTCATTGTCGATAGTATTGCTTGCTTTTGCGATTTCCTTAGTTTATTTGTGCGATAAATGTAGGTTATTTGTAGGGTAGTTATTGATAGGGGTCACTTGAGGCATGCTATGCTTACAGGTACCTACCCGATAGCACTATCGTTAGTGAGTGCTGTACTGTATTTTATATATTATTTTGTAATAGTATAGATATCTTATCAATATTTGAATTTTGTACTATTGTTAATGTCATGTTGCAAATTTGATTTTAAATAATATTTTGACATTTAACATGTAGTTTCTTTATTCATGCAGAGTTTAGTAAAATTTACCAGAACGTCCCGGACTTCCCAAACTTGACTAATTCCTTTAACGTGACGATAGTGCGTTGTTATATGTGCGATAGTTAGTTATGTCCCAAGTTAGTTTGCTTGGGAAACAGATTAACTTGCTCATGTAGTAATGTACACCCTATGTGGTGGATTGTGTTCTTTTATTTAATAATTTTCATTTTAGTAAGCGTTGTTTCCACATAGCGATTTTGATAATTTAATTTGACTTTATATTGTCCTTGTCCCAATTTTGGTTTGTTTAGTTTGCAAGTTTTACATTTTAATGGTTTATTTCTTAGTCAGGGAATCATTTAGTCGTTCTTAGTTGTATTCTCTCTAGTTTTTTCAATGTCCGTTTTATAGAATGGTGACTAAAATTGGACATAATATTCCTAATGTGAAAGAACCAATGAATTATATAAGTTGCATAAAATGTTTTTGGATTTATATGCATAAGATCTCCCAATTAAGTCAATAATTTGATTTACTTTTTTTATAACTTCACAGAGTGTGAGGTGAGGTGAGGCTAAGTGGTCAGTTTATGGAGAATGTCAGCTCATTTAAGTATTTGGGCTATGTGATGAGTAAAGATGGGAGTATAGAGGATGAAGTGCAGGAGAGGGTACAACAGGGGAAGAGAGTTGTAGGAATGCTGAAAGCTGTGACAAGGAATAGGGTGGTGAGCATGGAAGTGAAGAAGTCATTGCATGATAATGTGGTAATCCCGAAATTGACGTACCGTACAAAGTGAAGCATGGAAGCTGTTGGAGAGACAAAATCAAAGAGTGAGAGGGGTAGAAATGAGTGCATGTGGAATTACATGGAGTATATAATAGACAGACAAATCAGGAAGTACAAGAGCGTTGTGGTTTGGATGTCCTGGAGAGTGTGAAAAGGTCATGTGGAACGTATGGGGAGCGAAAGAATGACTAAGAGAGTATACGAGAGTGAGGTGGAAGAGCAGAGAGGTCTTAACCCTTTCAGACTCATATGACGCAGAGGTTGCCAGATTAGCAATAAGAAATAGTTCTCTCACTCTTATAATTACCTCTCCAACATTAGTTTTCTGCCCACTGCTAACTCAAAGACAACTGCAGAGGTTGAAGTAACTAAACTAAAGGTTTCTAAATACCCCTGATGGTAACAAAGGCTTTAAAGTATCCCTAATAGGCTCAAAATTATGTCATATGTCAGAGAGGGTTAAGAGGCAGACTGAGAGTGAGGTGGAAGGATGAAGTTAAGAGGTATATGAGTGAAAGTGATGTTGGGTGGGAGGAGGGGTGCTGACGGAGGACAGAGGCGCGTGGAGGCGATTCATTCATGATCACCCCTTCGGGGATCATGGCATCTGGCAATAGATAGATATATAGACAGCGCATTGTTGAGCAGGTTTTAAATTGCATGTCATAGTTACTCCAATATCAGTTTCTATATTTACGTTTATGAGTTGAATTCCAGTAGGCCTAATCGAATAGTTTGCTCTTTCAGTTTTACTACCAATGTGTAGCAATTTGCATTTATCTATACTGAAATTCATCTGTCATCACTGAGCCCAGTTTGACAGCTTGTCTATATCATTCTGAATCTCTTGTACAGTATGTGCGATGGATAATTTACTTTGATTACAATCTTTCTGTCATCAGCGACTTTGAAGATTCTGCAAGATAGTCCAACATCAATGTCATGGTGATGGGCTGGTCTATCAGAGTGAGAACTGAGCGATCTCTGCCATACCCATAGCTTACTCTGACTGTTCCTTTTACTTATATATTTTCTAGATCTCAAGTGACGGCATCTCTTCCGTGGATTGACCTCCCATTCTACCAAGATTGGAAGCCAAAGCGTCACATTTTTCCTTTGCCCCTCAACTTTCTCTTCATAATTGCTGAGGGGTGCAGGGCCCTGGGTGGGGCTTTGGTTTCCCGGGCGTTTCCGCACCCTCCTCAGCTCCCCGCCATGGAGTGGCTTCGGTCACCCAGGCTTCATTGTGGTAGGCAGGGACGGTTCTGTGGGGGCACTTGGTTATGGCCTTGGCCTTGCTCGGGGCCTTGGGGCTGTTCGGCCAGACAGTCTGGGGAACAACAACATCAATGTCATTAATATAAATAAGAAATAGAATTGGACCAAGAACTGAGCCTTGTGGCACACCACTTGTAAAATTTATCCAATTTGAAGCTTTGCCATTTACATCTACTTGCTGCTTTCGCTCAGCTAGCCAATCCTGAATCCAATGAAGAACAGACCTGTGAGCTTTAAGTTTTACTATCAGTCTGTTGTGAGGCACTTTATCGAATGTTTTTTGAAAATCTAGGTACCGGTAGATGATGTCTCCTTGTCAGGGGAGTATTCAGACAGGGAAGATGAATATCGTGGGTGACGAGAGGGCCGGGAAGCTATAGCGGGTGGGTGGACAACTTGGTCTGTGTGCGGATTTGCAGCCCTTTTGAGGCTATGTGAGGGCTCCCCTTCTTGGAAAAGTGAGCGACAAGCTGTAGAAGGTTGTGGTACACCATTTTCAGAGGCCTGTGGAAAGTCCTAAGGGTGTGTAGAGATAGAGGGTTGTAGGTCAGACGCGCGGCTAGTGGAGGGGAAGGCCCTCGGGTCGACGTGGGGGAACAAAGGGAGCTGTGCACGTGTGGTTTCTTATTCACTATCACTATCTCCCTGCTTTACTCCCTTTTTCTCAACCTCCCTCTGTTTTCTTAAAAAATATTTCCCTATTTTCAAAGGCATACAAGTAGAGACGGGGCTAGGCTGCGAGTGGCCTTGGTGCGCGGGTAAAGGGTTAGGCTCAGCAAGTGTACTTTGCAGCTTACTGACGTCATGTAATTGTTCTTCAGGTTGAGCTTGCACCTCAGCATCGGGGTTTTCACTGCCAAACTCAGCACCATATAAATCTACACAAATGTCCTCTGAAAGCCCTCAAACTCTATATCCCTCAAATCCACTCGCTCGACATCAGTACCACCACTGCTTACCTCACAAATATCATAATTTTTCAATGTCTAATCACTTTTTCAATTGCACTATCACTTAGCCCCTTGGTCAGCTTCTTGCGACCTTTCTTCTTAGCCTCGACGGATGGCGTCGATGACGAACCAGGGCGTGTTGTTTCGGACATGGTGGTATCGATTTTTTGCCATGTCACCATTATGGCAGCCAAACAAAGACTGACGCTGGTGTTAGTGAGTGGAGGCGCTGCGTACACCTTGGTAAACAAACAAATAAATGTGCGTGCTTCAAATCACCGATTCAAGCATATGCCTTTTTAACCCTCTCAACACGGATGGGCTCTTAAACGCCCATAAAAAAGCATATACCAGGAACCCGGAAGGACTCTTGAACACCCCTGTAGTTGAAAGCCTGTGAGCTTCGTGTGCGAGGCGTCGGTCCGACGCATGTAAACAACAGCCGGCTGGACCGACGCCCCGCATCTCCGGCCACAAGAAGGAGAGCGGCGCTTGTTCTTGTGTGCCTGTATGTTGTTGTTAAGTATCGAATAGTAGTGTAAAGTGGCTGTTTTGACCATAAAGTTATCTCCAATGAAATCATCATCACAGCTCAACCAGTTGACTTAGAGAGCTCTACTTAATGCCATTCTACAGGTAAATAACACAGCTACACTTGGGGATGCGCGGGAATGCGGGAAGCAGTCTGATTAACGAATATACGGTAGCCTAGCCTAGACGTTTTTCGGCCAAAACACCCGGTTTTCGAGGAATATATATATAATACATAGCCGGGGCTGGAGGGTTAAAGTACCGGTACACTCAGGCTACACGATGTGACATCGGAGCGTAGTTTTAAAAGTACAGTAACCCCTCGCTATTTCGGACCTCTAGTTGTCGGAAACCCGTACTAGTAGCCGGATCGCCGTCACCTCCCGGACACGTACTTCCGTATTTCGGACATTTCCGTCATCGTTCCAACAGTCTCTGACGTTGTCGGATGACGCGCCCCCATCCCCGGTGAATGTCCGTCAAAACGGGGATCCGTCGGAGCGCCGATATACAGGCTGGACTCTGAGTCACCCGCCTGGACGAGAAGTGACGTGTGACGTCACGGGCGTCAGTATGTTTAAGTGGGTAGCCATCTTGTGTCATTGTTATCTCCTCCGCATATATTACCAAGTTATCATGCCTCCCAAAGCGTAAGGTGACCTCGATATCACTTGAAATGGAGAAGGAAAGTGAGGTGGTCAAGGAGAGTGAGGTGGAGAAGTGGAGAGAGGTGAAGTGAGGTGAAGGGGTGGACCTGTTTCAATGAAGTGGTGAGTGTTGATTCTTATTTTTCGACCATCAACTGAACTTATTGTTTCATATTCAGTACTACAGGTATATGTGCTATTACTGTACAGTATATTAACCTAAAGTACGAATAGGGTAGCCTAGCCAAAAGTAGCCTAGCCTAGCCTAGGCCTATTCGTTGTCATGGGTGCATTACCTTACCTTACCTTTGGATACCTTTGGATGTGTTCGCCGCTCTTCTAGCGGCACCAAGGAGCGCGATGCCCCTCGTTATGGGTGGTGATTTGGTGTAGTAGACTGTTTGAAGCGACAGCTCGCTCCCTTGCGAGGATGGGCTCGTCTGGCACTTTTTGCAGTTCGACATCTAGGGCTCTCTTGAAGTTGTCTAACGAGATGTCCCTCATGTCTCTTACTCGCCGTGGGAGTTTGTTGAAGAGACGTGGGCCTCTGTGTGATAACCAGCCCTCTCGCAGAGAGCCCATAGCACCCCTGTTATTCATCCGGGGGATTTCGCACTCCCAGCCTCTCCTATCACTGAATTTCATGACTATCGGAGTATGTAGGTTTGGTACTAAACCCTCTGCGATTTTCCACGTGTATATTATTAGGTAACGTTCTCTTCTACGTTCCAGTGAGTACAGATTCAGTGCTCTTAAACGCTCCCAATAGTGTAGATGTTTTATCGAACTTATATGCGAAGTGAAATTTCTTTGTACACTCTCTACGTCATTTATTTCACCTGCTTTGTATGGGGATGTTAATACGCTACAGTATTCAAGCCGCGGTAGCACTAGAGATTTGAAGAGCGTTATCATAGGCAATTCACCGCGTGTTTTAAAAGTACGCAGAATCCAACCCGTTAGACGTTTCGCAGCCGCCACTTTGACCTGGTTATGTACTTTGAAACCCATATTTTCAGACATTAATACCCCAAGGTCTTTCACACTGTCTTTCCGTTCTATTATGTGGTTAGATTCTGTTTAGTAATTTGTAATTTCTTTAACACCATTATTATCTCCGTACCGTATTAATTGGATTTTTTCCTCATTGAATTGCATGTTGTTTTCCCTGGTCCACTGGAACACTACATTCATGTCTTCCTGCAGTCGGCCCATGTCCTCTTGTGTGTTTACTATCTTGCTTAATTTTGTGTCATCAGCAAAAGACGACACTGTACTGTGTCTGGTGTTGGTATCTATGTTGCAAATTAGTATGATGAATAGAAGGGGCATGAAGTTCGTTCACGTTTCCCTTCTTCTGAGGCCGCATTTATTCACATGCATGAAGTTCGCTCGGTGAAGTTTGTTCTTGTTTCACTATTACTTATTCTATTCGTCGGATTTTTGTCCTCTTTTAGATCGGACACAGCCGGACTTCGGACATCTCGGACAGGGTGTTCTCCCAATTAGTCCGAAATAGCGAGGGTTTACTGTAAACCTGAGCTCGATGAGGTAACCCCCACCTCCACACACACACATAATGGCAATATAGGGAGGGGAGATGAGAGATGAGGAGTAGGAAGGGAAAGAAAAGGGGAAGAGAGAGCGAGGAGGAAGGGAGAGGGAGGAGGAAGTGGTGGGGAGGGAGAGGAGGAAGGGGAAGGGAGGAGGGGAAAGAAGACGATGGAGGGGGGTGGGAGAGGAAGGAGTGACTGCTCTTGGAGAACTATTATGATCACACACAGGTTGATCAATAATATCATACACACACACTGTACCTAATAATAGTATGTATTGTTTGTCGAGAAGGAGATGTACGGAGCGTCTGAGGTCGGCGGCCACAGAGCACACCTTCTGTAGTGACGCCTCGTCCATTACTGCCGTAGCCTTATTATCATTGTCGCAACACTCTGAATAGCAGTCCTGGGGAAGTGTCTGTAGGAAAAAGAGAGAATGCATAATAAATAACTTTAAAAATTATGAGCTCTGCTAACATTAACAACACAAAAGTTGCCACACATCATAGCTAGTACTGTACTGTATATCTTTCGAAGTAACACTACCCAATTTTTGTTAAAACCTTTAGGCGCAGAAGAAACTTACATCAGGGCTCTTTGTTTCTTCAGGGTCCCAATGGATGGCGCACAAAGAAACAATTTATTATCGCTCTGTTTAAACCCACAATAATCGCGTCTACTGAAATGACTTATACTGTACATGACAAGAGCGAAGCCTATACTACAATATGAATTAATTAAACTGGGAAAACAATTGAGAAAAAGCATGTGCCGCTTATAAGAAGCTACAGCACAGACAGCTACCTTAACCTCAGCTGACAACAGCTCCAGGAAAGGAACGGTTGGCACTTCCCCGGCCTCTGTAGTCAGAAGCAATAAAAGTAAAACCCGGAGTTAAAAGCACACGACTGTGTATGCAGAGTTTGATCTGAACCATACTTTTGCCCGACCTGAGCATGTTGACGTATGTCGGACGTGAACCAGCCGAACATCATGTTGAAGGGGAGGAGGGGAACCTGAGTGTAAAGAAGGGTGGCTTCTAACAGCAGTTTTTAGTTAATTTAGGATCTTTTGAGATCCACAAACTCTTAGATAAAAAGAAAATATTTAGACTACCATTTTTTTTTCTATGTGCATGAAAGAGACAAAAGGCAAAGCTGCCTGTAACAAGTGCCCCCCTAAAGGTTGAAAGAGTGACAGAGAGCCAAAAGCAAGGCACGTCAGAGGTAATTTAGACTAGGTGTGCTGGAAAGAAGTGTGGTGTGCTTGTGAAATGAACAAGAGGAGGAGGTGTTTGTGAGAGTTAGCTGGATTACTCTCTGTGTACCGGTAAGTGAGGCACAAATAGAAACAGAGGGGGAAACCAGACAAATGAAACAGGAGTTCCAGCAACCCATATTTTATGCCTATGTGGCTTCCCCTGGGTGCTGCCCTGCTCGATTATTTAATAGAGGTTATATTAGCCTAACTTTTTAGAAAGTGAGAAATCAGACATATAATCCAACTAAGAAATATTGGCTTTGTGTTTACTTCCTATCCTGTATATATGCAGCAAACAGTTCGGCAAGTATGTTTGTGAGAGGTTAAAGAATTATTACCGGTACATACAGTATATGCAATTATTATGATGTGTGTATATGAGGCATATATTCTGTGACAAGTTGTGAGGCACAGATAGGGAATAAGGTGTACTGTATTAGATCATGCCACTCTCCATATTAAGCATCAGGCTTTGTCCAGTACCATTACATACAATGATTTAAGGTTGCTTTCCATTACATACTGTACATTGTAACGACTTAGTGTTGGTTGCCTTTCCACAGTTGGAATATAGCCTAATAAAATAAAGTCCCGTCACTTTGGCTGATGTTAGCATAGTGCTAACCGTGCCTCAGCAACACCTGCACCTGAGGTATTTACAAACCACATCAAGTTTTGTACTTGTGAGATGTAAGAAAGACATTCAAGACAAAAAATATGATAAATGCGGGTCGATCCACTCTGGAACGTGTCACCTGTTCCTCAGCGTAAACACACAACCAAAACATAACCTAGGCGAATTGTTCGTCCAGTTAAGACTCAAAAGTAAGCGAAAACGCACAAAATTGAGGCAAGATTTGGCTTGGGTTTTTGTATATTTCAAGGGGGCCTAGCCTAATTAGAGATCCAGATGGATAAACGATGGGTTGAGGTTCACCCCCCCAGGACTTATTGTAGGCTAATCATCATCTATGTTGCAAGTAAGGGGTATTACCAAGAATGAGATATGATAAGTAAGTACTGTATACATTCCGGCGCGAGTTGTTGTAGGGTAAGGTAACCAATAGGTACGCAAAAAAAAAAACATAGATAATTTCCTTTCGATGACTGTACCTGTCTCCCTAATTTCAGAAGCATATCCTATTAACTCTCATATTATTCAGGAATGGTTGTAGTTTCATGTGACACAAAGTGTTTGTGTATATTCCTATTCATTGTTGAGAAAAATAGGCTGAAAGTTAGTGCGTATCTTTCATTCCTCGGCGCCCTAAACGTACGCGGCTGGTCCAATAGGTACTCATGGCCCTTTAACTCGAACACTATAAAAGCAGGGTAGTTCCTCTGTACATATGATGTATGTCATTCATTACTCTACTCAGCTATATAAGTACAGTATCATTGAAAGTCGACAGCCACAAAAGTGATATTTTTCAAGCTCTTTCAGCGAAACATAAAATTTGGGATTTTTTTTTTCCTGCTGTATTATAATTTGTGTAAGTATATAAGACTTTTGGTGTGGTCTGAAACATAAGATATAACCTTGTTACATATGATTACATCAAAAATTCAGCATAGGAAGGCTTGTAAACCTTAACAAAACACGCCTCCTAGTTGTTGTTGTTGTTGTTGTTCCCTAAGCTGCCTGGCCGAACAGCCCCGAGTCCCTGAGAAAGGCCATGGCCACGATCGGGCTTTCCCACAGAGCTCTCATTGAGTGTAGATTGTGTTGTTGGCGTAAGTGGTTGTGTGAAATGCAGTCTTCTATGATGTGTTTAATGGTATGGGGTGCTGTGTTACATCCGGGGCAGGTGTCGACAACGGAGTCATCCAGTCTCTTCTGATAGCTCAGGAGAGCTGGATGGTGTCCGCATCTCAGCCTGGCCAGGTGGACTCTGTCCTCGCGAGGAAGGGAGGATTCGCCTCCTAGTAGGGCAATTTTATTTTTTTGTAATTTTGTTTTGTTATTTTTTTTTAAAGAAAAACAGATATCTATCCATCTATCTATTGCCTGACGCCGTGATCCCCGAAGGGGTGGCCACAAACGAACCGCCCCCATGCACCTCTGTCCCCAGTCAGTCGACGCCCCTCCCCCAACCAGCACCGCCTTCGTTCATATACTTCCTCACTCCATCCTTCCACCTCTCCTTCGGTCTACCTCTCCCTCTCTGTCCCTCCACCTCGCTCTCGTACACCCTCTTAGTCATTCTCTCGCTTTCCATACGTTCCATATGGCCGAACCATCTCAAGTTGTTCCTTTTCACACTTTCCAGCACATCTACCTCCACACCACACCTCCTTCTTACTTCTTCATTAGTCTGTCTATCCCTCCATGTAACTCCGCACGCACTTCTTAAGTAATTCATTTCCACTGCTCTCACTCTTGATCTGAGTCTCTTCTCAAACGTCCATGCTTCGCTTCCGTAAGTCAGTGTCGGGATTACCACACTGTCATGCAAGGACTTCTTCACTTCCATACTGACCACCCTATTTCTTGTTACTGCTTTCAGCGTTCCTACAACCCTCTTCCCCTGTTGTACCCTCTCCCGCACTTCTTCATGCATAGTCCCATCTTTACTCAACACACTGCCCAGATACTTAAAAGAGTTGACGATCTCCATAGCCAGACCGTTCAGCTTCACCTCACACTCTGTGATTTCACCCCTTTCGAAGACCATAACCTTGCTCTTCCCCGCATTTACCTTCAAATTCCGTTTTTCGCACACTGTTCCAAACTCATTTACCAGACCCTGCAACTCCCATTCATTATCACTCATCAGAACTGTATCATCCGCAAACAGCAGTATAGGTAGCTTCCACTCAATTCCCTCCCTTTTCAGTGATACACCAACATCCACTGCTCTTGATAGTATTCCTTTCATGACTCCATCCATATATACAGTAAACAACCACGGGGACATCACACACCCCTGTTTCAAACCAACATTCAGGTCAAAGAACTCGCTCTGCTCACTCTCCACACATACTGTCGCCTTTGCACCCTCATACATGCTCTTCACTGCTTTCAGCAACTTACCATCTACTCCGTATATTCTAAGTACAGTAGGGTCCCGCATAAAACGTGTTCAGATAAAACGAGTCTCATTAAAACGAGCGACCTAAAATATTAATATTTAATTTTCGATAAGAACGAATGTGATCACATAAAACGAGTCCGCCGCCAAAGTGGGGCAAATCCGAGGAGTTTTCATATAGAGCGCCGAAATATCGTACAAAACGTACAAAATATTGTACGCTCCTGACGGAAACTTACGCTTACAGTGAACATTGACGATATTGGGCCACCAAAATGCCGTGTTCACATAGAACAAAATCGCATAGAACGGCCTCGTTTATCGACCAATTTCTCGTTTTATGCGGGACCCTACTGTACTTTCCACAAACCTTCTCTATCCACTCTGTCATAGGCCTTCTCAGATTTAACAGAGTTAAATCTGCCAGGATCTCACTCTCTCCCTCTCAATATAACAATTTGTACGTGTTTCCCACGTATAGCTGGATCCCCAACTGTGCTAGAATTTGGTGGATGAACGAGGTTGCACAGATCGAAATCGTACAAATCGAAACTTGTATCTTATGGGAAATAATTAATTTGGTGGATGGACGGTCCCGAGTTTAGGGGTTCTCAAAAACAACACCAACTGACACATATTCATAACAATACATAATGAATAAATAAAAGTAAGCAATAATTTAACAATAATAAGTAATTGTTTACTCACATTAACCCTTCAGACCCGGAAGGGCTCTTAAACACCCATAAAAAAGACACCCGAGTTACCCGGAAGGGCTCTTAAACACCCATGAGCTCAAAGCCTGTAAGCTTGGTGTGCGAGGCGTACGTCCGACGCATGTAAACAACAGCCGGCTGGACCGACGCCCCGCATCTCCGGCCACAAGAAGGAGTGCGTCGCTTGTTCGTGTGTGCCTGTATGTTATTGTTAAGTATCGAAAAGTAGTGTAAAGTGTCTGTTTTTGCCATAAAGTTATCTCCAATGAAATCATCATCACAACTGAACCAGTTGACTTAAGTAGAGAGCTCTACTTAACGCCATTCTACAGGTACGAAACACATCTACGCTTGGGGATGCGCGGGAATGCGGAAGCAAGCCAAATAACAAAGATGCGGTAGCCTAGGCGTAGACGTTTTTCGGCCAAAACCCCAG
This sequence comes from Paralithodes platypus, assembly GCA_032716605.1. Taxonomy (NCBI): domain Eukaryota; kingdom Metazoa; phylum Arthropoda; class Malacostraca; order Decapoda; family Lithodidae; genus Paralithodes; species Paralithodes platypus. The sequence goes on along the minus strand of CM064572.1, from coordinate 29,983,038 downwards.
GGTTTCGGGGAATATATATATAATACATAGCCGGGGCTGGAGGGTTAAGTTAGGGGGCTCCGAGAAAAAAAACCCACGGCAGGGCGAGTGCAGCTATGCTACCCCAGCCGCAGCCCCATCTTTTATCTATAGCGGATGAACCTTTATTACCTTTATTTCGGCGCTCGTACAGATCGCGAAACGCACAAATCGAACACGCACAGATGGGGACCCTACTGTATTACCTAATCTCTCACATCCAAACACACTTTCTCTCTCACTCACTCTCACAACAATTTATGATATCACAATTACAAGTTATGAGGCCTAAATCAGGATTTTCACGTGCCTCTGAAGTTCTGAACTGTGCAATTGTGCATAAAAATTGTACTGTATATACTTTACCTGCATAAAAAACCTATCTATCTATCCTCAACCCCTTCTGTACGAGCGACTTCTTTATAATTTTATTCTAGCTGTATTTAGATAATTTTATGCAGTTTGAGAAGGATATGGTTAGTAAAAAGGGTTAATCTAAGTGAGAGCTTGAGTTTATAAGAAAAACGCATCAGGACTGCTCAGAAACACAAGATATAACCAGGGATGGGTGCGTACCTAATGGACAGAGCCCACATACCAAACACCAATAGATACAAACTTTATCAAACGGCATTTATCAAATGACATTATATTTTAGGAAGTAGATAAGTTACACCAGAAATATTGTATTTTTCAATTAAAAAAAGATAAAAGACATACAGTACATAATCTGTGGAGGGAAAATTTGTTGTGAAAACCAATATGTACGTAGTGCCCCCAATAGGAACACGCATACATTCAAGGCACCACACACTGCGTACCTTCTGGACCACCCTTGGGGTAAATTGAATTGGATAGTACTGCCTGGACAGTTTCAGCGAAAAGTGACTTATTCATCCTTGTAGTAGAGGTGGCCTTAGAATGCCATGTAATGTGGTTTAGGACTCTCTGGCAGCCGTTTGAAAAAATGCGTACCTATTGGTTTTTGGTATGTGGGCTCTGTCCAATAGGTACGCACCCAGCCTTGGCTTTATCATGTTTTTCTGAGCAGTCCTGATGTGTTTTTCTACAACACAGAATGTACCTGCAAATAGAAAAAATTTATAATTTTCAATTTGAAAATGGGTCATTAGGCACTAAAAAAATAGTGCAACCCTTAGATTTTCGTAAGAAAACAAGTTTTTTATACCTTCACATCTTTTTGTTGCTGCACCTCTTCAATCATAACAAACTACCGTAAACTGTTGATACCTGTTGACATGAAGCAATAATGGTTAAGCTTTAAAATGAGACCAAGTTTAAATACTCAAGTGTTATATCCTGTGGAGCTTTTTAAAGGCCAAGTGCGTACCTATTAGCCTAGTCCGGTGCGCACCTATTGGTTACCTTACCCTATTACCAGCAGGGGCAAATAACAGCAGTCAAATTAGACCATTAGACACGAATGAAACTGCGAGCGTGCGACTATGTAAACAAAGCGGACGGTACGCCCGCTAACAGAACTCAAACCAATAAATTTTGGTAAGGGTTTACTGGTAGCATTCGGGCGTACCGCAGCGCCCGCCTTGTTTACACTACTCACATGCTCGAATTGCCTCGAAATCACGTTCCAGTCTATTTTGACTGCCGTGGGATACAAAAATAAGTTGAGGGCCTTACTCCCCCATGACTTATGGTAATCACATGTTCACCGCAGCCTATACAGTACATTGCCAGCAGGTGGCATAGAACAGAAAAACAGCCGCGAGCGCACCACCTATGTAAACACGACCGTACGCCCTGTCAAGTGAAAAATAAGGTAGCGTTAAAGGAGACTACAGCAGCCTTATTTGGCATGTGTTTTTGTTTTTTTCAAGGAATACATTGTTTTATTGTTGTTTATCATGGTTTGAGTGGAGGATTTGCATTAGTTTACCCATTACTCCAACTGTCTTATGATAAACCCCCAGTGTTTACTAAACCCCTTTGAAAGGACATTAGCCTAACCTAACAACCTTACCTAACCTATCCTAGTATTATGGGTGGGGGCTGCCCGGCCGCTGCCGCCTCCACAGCCCCGCCATTGCTTGAACCGACCGACCGACCGACCGAAATCAAGACAAGACAAGACGATGTTTAAATTTTTTGGTACTTATTACCGAAACTACCGCTAATTATTTCTTAATATTTGAAGGCTAGTATAGAATAAGGATGTTGCAAAGATCATATTAAAATGTGTTTCTATCTCCGGAGATACATTTTATGTGCACGATATAAAGTACCCTATCTATCTATCTATCTATCTGCTCAGGCCCAATCCCCATTTTGGGGGTAGCCGACTCAAGACAGAGCAAGAACAGGGAAAACACAAAAAACAACATAAAACAAAAAATAAACACTGATAAAAAACACAAACTCACACACATCCAGGTCAGCCAGGAGAAGACCCAGAGACCAGGGTTACCAAGGTCGCTCCAGCACTCCCCCGGCCCCCGACCACCCGGAGAGGTTCCGATCTCGGCAGGCAGACATGCAGCGGAGCCAAAGCCACAAGCCCTCCCACCACACTTCCAGGCACACCCTTCATATTAATCGTCTCCCCGGGCCAGGCGCCTGATGGACTATTATCTAGTCCAACTTGCGCCCGACCCCTTACTTCAAATGACCACGTGTTCACTCAACTATTCACAAGCATTCTCCATTCACTCCTGTCCACCACCACTTCCCCTGCCTGATCTATAGTCATTCCTCTATCATCCAAAGCCTTTCTTACACAGTCTCTCCATCTCAATGGGGGTCTTTCTGCCCTTCTATCTCCCCTTGTACCTGACTCACATATTCTCTTTGTAAACCTTTCATCTCCCATTCGTTCAACATGACCATACCAGTTCAGCACCCTTCTGTCCACTCTGGCTGACAAATGTTCCTGCTGCCCCACTCTCCTACGTATCTCTTCATTCCTCAATCTGTCTCTACGAGTAACTCCACACATACTCCTCAAGCAGCTCATGTCCATCACATCCAGCCCTCTTTTCTCCTTTTTCTTCAGAGCCCATGTCTCAGCCCCATATATCACTGTTGGCACAACAATTCCTTGATACAGTGCACTTTTTACTTTCACTCCGAGATTTCTCGTCTTCCACATACTTCCCATTGCTCCGAAAACCTTCCTTCCTTCACACACTCTCTGTTTTACCTCCACTTCCATACCTCCACTCCTGCTTATCGTTCCTCCTAGATATTTAAAACACTCTACTTGTTCCAATATTTCCCCATAAAGTACCCGGTACAGTACAAACAAAAAACTCTCCCTATTGACGGCAGTGAAACTCTTATTAAGCCCCTTACTGTTAAAATAGATGCTGATTTCAATAAATTATTGGGGGGGGGGGTTTGAAGGGGGGGGCAAAGCCCCCCTCAACCTATCCTGTATCCAAAGGCTAAACAAAATGTATATTTACTCTGAAAATTACTTACATCCGAGTGTTTTAAGATCGTTGGATAATGGGAGAAATAACATTTTCCGGGGATTGTAACTAATTTCAACTACTGTACTGTACAGTGGAGCCCCCATCTTAGCTCCTAATCAGTTCTGCAGAAATAGAGCTAAGATTGAAACAGCCAGAATCGGGGAACTGTTCTTATGGGGAAAATTCTAATCGGTTCCGTGCTCATTCTAAAAGTTGCACTTTTCGTAAATGTTTAGTAGAAGGCCTTTTTTCTAGTTATTAAAAACGTATTCTATGGTGTATCATATGATATATAGAAGCAATAGAACTGTTAAAATTACCACAATCCATTTTCTTTAGGATTGTCTCTCCCTCCACCCTCCCACTGCTCTTAGTTTTGTATTTGGCTTAGCCTAATATACACTTCCCGGGTCATTTTAACAGTTCTATTGTTTCTATATATCATAGGCCTATAATACACCATAGAATAAGTTTTTAATAACTAGAAAAAAAGGCCCAAATCTAAACAATTACCGCACTTTTTCCCAGTGTTAGCCTATGAAAACATGTTTTTTGTCTAGGCTACATCAAGTAGCCTAGGCCTAAATCTTATGCATTGTAATTAATAATGTAGACATGGCTAAATGACAGTCCTAACCATAAAATTTAGGTGCATTATAAATACTGTACTGTAGATTGGGGCATTGTTTCTATCATGCGAACAAAATTAGGCCTAGCCTAGGCCTAGGTTCTAAATTCGTCCAGCCACCCCTCAAGTACCCATTTCGCCCCAAATACCGTACATCCAATATATATATATTTTTTTTTTATAAAAAAAATAAAAATAAATAAAAAATAGAAGGTCCCACCCCTTTCCCATTCTTAACCCGTAAACGGTTGCAAAGCTCATAAGAAGTTTTACTGGGCGACGGCGGAAAAGCTCTTAAGAGGGAGGCCTAAACAAAAAATTTAAACAGCCCCAGTAGCACTAAACAATTTTTTTTTTTCCCCTATACCTCATATCACTCCTCCACATCCCCTCCTTCCTCCCTTTCCCCTCCCCCTTCAATTATCACCTATTTTCCCTGTTATTCCCTAATTCGTTGGTATATTTTTGTGCTAACATTAGCAAACTGTGTGGAGGATGTGCTTACGTGACTAGCTGGTGTGTTACATAACCAAATGTGTGTATGAGTAGGCTCAGTGTGGCTTGAGGCCTCGTGGAGGGAGGGGTTGCCTCAATTTTCTCCATAATTCATGAATGGGCTGGTCCATCTATATTCGTGATTTTGACCAGAAAAATTATATTTTCACTTGTTTTATTGTTGTTACAGGTTACTATCTTCATAGTGAAGGTAAAATAGGCTCATATGAATAAGTAATAACGATATTTATCGTAAAATGACGATTATAGGCCTGAATGAAGCCAATATGCTCGCCCATGGGGAGCTAGTTCAATACCCCCCCCTCGCCGTTTTCGGGTTAAGTAAGCCATTTTAGATTTACAGAAGAGTGACCATTACTTGCATTGCTGCATGTCCACAAACATTTCAGTAATGTAAGCATGTTTCCTTATATTTTATTTTTATTTTTTTTATTAACACCTTACGAGCGGCCTATGCGGTTTATTTATGTGTACCGCCCAGCGGGGTGTTTTTAGCCAAAATAGGGCTGTTTACGTGATCATTTTCATGCCTAAATAAGACCCAGAATGTAAAACAAGTATCTATCCCTGAAAGGGCATAAACAGAGCTTTCGAATGACACCATAACGATCCTTGTATGATGGATAGTTTTCTTGCAATAACCGTGCAACGCGAGTGCAAAAAGCAGGTAATTCGGTACTTTCGGTACATAATTGAGTATGTAGCGAGTGAGAGAGGGAGGAGGGAGCTGAGATTTGTGTCAGTAGGTTCGCCGCGGTGGTCTGGAGCAGTCATACGCTCGCTAGTCTCCTGCCACCACTTGTCTCTCTCTCTCAGCCACATTACGTGCTGAAATTGCCACTCGAGTTATGTCGAGCGCCGCCACATAGTCCAGCTTTATTTAACTCGACTTAAGTGGTGGGCCGCTTTTTAAGGGTTAAGGTGACATCCAATATATACATATTATGAGGAAAATAAGTATAAATACATATTATGAGAAGATTACTTACCACACAGACTTTATTATAAATCATCGTCATATTTAGCCTAGCCTAGGCTAACATCGCTCACAAAACCTAAATCTCCAGATCTCCTACGAAAAACAGCTAATTCAAAACCGCACAACAAAACCCAAACTCTTCTACTCCTACGTACAAGGCAAAACAAATCTGACCGCCCGAAGGTAGGACCATTGACCCTAAATGGCCACCTAACCGACTCTCCCATAGCCATGGCAGAATCCTTTGCTGATGCCTTTGCAAGCGTCTTTCTTAACGTCCATCTCCAAGCTCCCGCACCTCACCAAACCTGTCTTGGTAGTCTTTAATCCATACACTTCAACACACAGGAAATTGAAGAAAAACTAAAGCAACTCAAACCAGACAGTGCAATGGGCCCGGACGCCATACACCCCAGACTACTGAAAGAATGAGCCACCGAACTAGCAGTACCCTTCGCCCTACTATTCAACCTCAATGACCTCTGAGCAACTTCCTTCCCTATGGAAAACCTCCCAATCCCATATATCCCCTATATACAAGAAAGGACCAAGGACAAACCCCCTGAACTACAGACCCATCAGCCTCACATCTGTAGCATGCAAAACCATGGAGAGAATTGTCACCAAAGAACTCTACAGATTCTTCCATGATCACATGGTCCTCACTAACAACCAGTTTGGGTTTAGGGAGAACAGATTAGTTACCGACCAGCTCCTACTTACCTACAACTACATCACCTACTGGTACGACCGTAGGGAGCTGGTAGACCTAATTCTGTTCGACTTCACGAAGGCCTTCGATAGAGTCCACCATCAAACGCTCATTGACAAGTTGCAGAGTATTGGTATTTCAGGTCACTTACTCAACTGGATCATCAGCTTCCTGTGTGGTCGGACCATGAAAGTCTGTGTGAGCGGAACCACAAGCTCTTCAAGACCAGTGCTAAGTGGAGTCCCCCAGGGATCTGTCCTAGGCCCCCTACTATTCCTCCTCTTTGTCAACTACATTGGCTCAAGACTGCACAGCAAGTTCAAGATATTCGCTGACGACCTGAAGCTATACCTGCAATCCTCATCTCCGCGCATAACCCAAGAACAACTTCAGGAGGACATAAACACCCTAGCTGCAACTGCAGCCTCCTAGGGCTTAGAGTTCTCCCCAGGGAAGTGTGCCCACCTACGCTTCACCAGATCACCTGTCCTCAGAACTGACCAGCCCACATACCGACCCTCGCAAGCCCACTCCGACCTAGGTGTAAAAATCTCCACAGACCTAAAGTTCCACCAACATATCTGGGAAACTACCCAGAAAGCAGGAGGAATTGCCTCCACTCTTCTTAAAAGCATAGTGTGCCGAACTCCAGACTTCATGATGAACCTCCTCACCACTGACATCCGCCCCATAATAGAGTTCGGATCCCCTGTCTGGAACCTGGGTTACTCCATGGACCTCAAACGCCTGGAGTCCGTTCAGAGAAGATGGACCAAACAAATACACGGACTGGAAGGTCTTCCCTACAATGAGAGACTACAAAGTCTAAACCTCTTCTCTGTACAGGGCCGACTGATAAGGAGCGACCTCATACTCTGCCACAACATCTTCCATGGCAATTCACCCATCGCACCCACCGACCTCTTCACACTAGCACCGAGAGTAGGCACCAGGGGCCACAGGTACAAGGCACAGATCCAACATGTATCAGTAGAAGCCCGAAAACGCTTCTTCTCGTGTAGAATAGCAGAGCTCTGGAACTCCCTCTCCGAAGAAACTGTTATGGCCCCAAATACCACTGCCTTCAAGAGACTCCTTGCCCAAACTCTCCCCGAAACCCTCCAAAGCTATATACAATAACCTAAACAGACAAGAAACAAAACTCTGCACAACACAAAAAACACCCACATTTCATAATTTCACCACCATCAGACAAGACCGGGCTGTCGGCGGGGGCGGTGGACTCATCACCCTGGTACACAAAGAAATATCATACATAGTAACCAGTGTACAAACCAAATCCCTCCTCCCCCCAAATGATAACACAACAGAAATACAGTCAATTAAAATACGCACTGGCAACAACTCCAACATAACCATCATAAACACATACATCCCTCCCCAAACATCCCCTACAGTACCAAATGAATACAGACCACACTTACAACACATCACAAACACCCCACACATCATCCTGGGTGGTGACTTCAACGCCAAGACGTCGGCCTGGTTTGTCGACAACCCCGACACAGACAGAGGGCTGGTACTACAAAACCAAACCGATAACCTCATCATCCTTAACGACATCCATCAACATACCCATATTCCTCACCAAGCCCTCTATAACCCATCATCTCCAGACATCACCTTTTGCTCCCCAGAACTCGCCCCCACAACATCCTGGAAGGTGGTCAGAACCTTAGGCTCTGACCACCTCCCGATCATTATCACCACCAAAACCAGACTCACCCCAGCTAGCCACAAACACACATACACCAATTATAAAAGAGCTAACTGGGAAGCATTCACAAATGAGACAGAACAACACTTCACAACTCTAAACAGTACACCCATCACTAACATCAACAATGCTGTACACATACTCAATACAACTATCCAAAACGCTGACAAGAAACACATTCCAAGAGGTAACAGAAAAAGACACAACCCCAACTTCACACCAGAAATTCAAAACCTCATCAGACAACGCGACATACTGAAACACTCCCCAGCACCCCACACACAAGACATCACACAACAAATTCAAGCACTCAACACCCAAACTAACAACAAAATACAAGAACAACAAAAACTAAATTGGAATAACTTCCTACAAACACTTGATCACAAAACAAACCCCAAAAAACTCTACAAAACACTAAACAGCATCACACTTTCCAACAGCAACTCAACACAATCACATGCTGCAATCACAACAACAGACTCTACTCCTTCATGTAAACAACAAGCAAACACTCTCATCAATCACTTCTCACATGTCAGCCACCTAAAACCTCACAAAGACGACCGACGTGTCATCCGATGTAAGAGACAATTCCCCACAGACCCTGACTATACACCCTTCACCAATCACCAGACAAAGCATATCATCAACAATCTCAAGCACTCACCCGCCTGTGGCCTAGACAACATAAGCAACATACACCTCAGACACCTGGGACCACAAGGCATATAAGCACTCACAAACATATCAAACTACAGCTATTCACACAACACAATACCAGACATTTGGAAGCATGGTATCATCATCACATTCCCCAAACCCAACAAAGACCCCACGCTACCCTCCTCGCACCGCCCCATCACACTCCTTTGCTCCCCCTCCAAAGTCATGGAACGCCTAGTATTACAACTAATTACAGTACACCTGACCTACCCCTAGCTCCAACACAACATGGCTTTAGGCCACTGCACTCCACAAACACTCTTCTCACAGACTTTACACAAAGAGCTTTCGACGGCATCAACTCAGCTAGACCACCACACAGATCACTATTAGCCACACTCGACATTAGTAAAGCCTTCGATGCCATCCCCCGCCACAACCTAACAAACGAAATCTACAACACAAACATGCACAACAACACAAAAAGGTAGCAGGCAGATGTGCACAGCCCGTAGCCTAGTAGGTAGAGCTCTCGTCTCACACACGAGGGGTCGGGGGTTCAATCCCCGGCCGGGCGGAGACAAATTGGGCTTGTCTCCTTTCATGTGTTAGCCTCAGTTCACCTAGCTGTAAATAGGTACCTGGAATAAGTGGACGACGTTGTGACGTCCCATCTGGGGTTGGCATAAATGGTACAAGGCGAGATGGGTATCATATGGTTCACCTAAGCTGATGGCTACCTAAGCCTTCGGGTGAGACGGTACCGTCTATAGTGAGAATGGTACCATACAGATCCACCCTAAGCCTTCGTTTCCGATGTCGTCAATTGGCTAAAAATACAGACTACACACACATCCACAGCCATTCCAACGATACATATAACACCTACACATATAGGAGGCGGGAAATAACGAGCATGCTCACTCCCGCAATACAACTAGAGTAAGTACGTATCTTTTGCCGGTCAGTCATCTAAAATCAGAAACTTTCCAAACGGAGTCCCACAAGGATCCGTCCTATCGCCCGCACTCTTCAATCTGTACATGCACGATATAACTACACCCAATACGCCCCAAATAAACTTAGCCTCCTATGCAGATGACATAACACTCACATGCACACACCATGACCCAAAAAGAGCAACAGATCTCCTTCAACCCTATCTCAACACACTACATGGCTGGTGCTCTACAAACAGACTTAATCTAGCCCCAGCCAAATCCACCACAACCCTGCTCACAAGTTGGACAGGAGAACACAAATACATCCCTCAACTCACCATAAACAACACACCCCTAACACATACACACACACCCAAAATCCTAGGAGTAACATATGATACTCATATGAAATTCAAACAGCACACCACAAACATTAAAAAGAAACTGACACCCAGACTTAACGCCCTCAGGTCACTTGCTCACACAAAATTTGGACACAACAAAGAAACTACCACCACAGTATATAAACAATACATAAGATCAGTGATGGAATACGCAAGCCCAGCCTGGGCTTCTAACCTAGCTGAAACACATCATAAGACCTTACAGACTATTCAAAACAAAGCCCTGAAGATCATTACAGGCTGCACAGCTACTGCACCCACAGATCACCTACATCAAGAAACCAAAATCCTCAAAGTCAAAGACCATCTGGACATGAGAGGCACTCAATTCCTGGCAGCAGCCTCCACGAACCAAGACCACCCACTAAACTACATGGCAACACACCCACAGACACCAAGAAATATCAAAACAACACCCAGCACACGGTATCACACACAATTATTGTCCTCTCTCCCTCCCTGCCCACCCCGAACCAACTTCCAGAAGCACATCCATACTCATATCTCTCACCGGTCCATCCACTCACTCACAGACAACACGCAGCTGCATGCACGGCCTCCCGAAATCCATCCTTCCGAATCCTCCCTTCCTCGCGAGGACAGAGTCCACCTGGCCAGGCTGAGATGCGGACACCATCCAGCTCTCCTGAGCTATCAGAAGAGACTGGATGACTCCGTTGTCGACGCCTGCCCGGGATGTAACACAGCACCCCATACCATTAAACACATCATAGAAGACTGCATTTCACACAACCACTTATGCCAACAACACAATCTACACTCAATGAGAGCTCTGTGGGAAAGCCCGATCGTGGCCATGGCCTTTCTCAGGGACTCGGGGCTGTTCGGCCAGGCAGCTTAGGGAACAACAACAACAACCTAAACAGACCTGGTGATGAGCTGGTCTATCAGAGTGAGACCTGAGCGATCTCTGCCATACCCAAAGCTTACTCTGACTGTTCCTTTTACTTATATATTTTCTAGATCTCAAGTGACGACGTACTCTTCCGTGGATTGACCTCCCAATCTACCAAGATTGGAAGCCAAAGCGTCACATTTTTCCTTTGCCCCTCAACTTTCTCTTCATAATTGCTGAGGGGCACAGGGCCCTGGGTGGGGCTTTGGTTTCCCGGGCGTTGCCGCACCCTCCTCAGCTCCCCGTCATGGAGTGGCTTCGGTCACCCAAGCTTTATTGTGGTCGGCAGGGAGGGTTCTGTGGGGGCACTCTGTTATGGCCTTGGCCTTGCTCGGGGCCTTGGGGCTGTTCGGCCAGGCAGCTTGGGGAACAACAACAACCTAAACAGACCTCCCTCCCTCCTGACCCCCCCCCCCCAATCCCTACTCCCACCACCCCTACAAATTCTACATGCCCAACTCCCCACTTTACACCCATATCAAAATAAACAAAGAAATTCCATCATCTTGTAGAACAACACACATGTCATAGACCAACACCCAAATCAAATCAAAGACGATACAAACAACCAATTACCCAAACATATTACAGTACATACACCTCATCACACAATCTAGCTGGAGTATCCGTATACCTGTACTAGGGCCCGGAACCTTTGTAAGTATTGTCATGTGACACAAGCAGGAGGCCGCAGCCCCACGAGGTAAGAGGCATTTCAATTGCTTTCGTCCGACATGGACTGGCCTTTGCTGTGTGTTTTGAGCATGAAATTCCTTCATTGCTACCACCAGGCCAACCATCCCTATCACTAGATGTACTAGACGTTATAATAAACGCGAGATAAGGGGTTCAGGCACAAAAAAGCTTGCAAACGGTTGTTTTGTCAACACAGATACTAGCTAAACTGCAAGCGTCTGCTTAGTGATAACGTCATACAAAGATGGCGGCATCTTGCGCATTTGACGATCGGATCTCGGATTTCGTCTCTAAACGGCAAGCACCTGGCAGATTCTTTTCGTTATGTTAAAACAAAATTATTGTTTTTGTTTGTTTTCTAGTTTTATGTCGAGTTTTTCATTATTTTTTCTCTTTTTTCGGGTTTCGGCTGGGATTTTGATGCGAAAATTGAGGCTTTTGGCGCGAAAATAGAAATTGGGAATATTTGGTGTGTGCCACAAAATTTGAATCAGCGAAGACTGATGTAGCGAAAATGGGGGCTCCACTGTATAATGATGCAAACTACCTAAAATCCATGGGAAAATTTGTGGCAGTTTCGGTAATATTTTCCCATTTTTTACTTAGATTTTCGGTGTATTTGTCTGTGAAGTGGGTACAGTATTTTTTCAATTTGTTGATAACAAAAATTATCCATGCGGACTAGGCCTATATGGAGAAAACTGTGGCGAATCTATTGGTGCCTATTTTCCATAATAAATTGTTTCTCATAACACTGCAGTAGGCTAGTGTCATTTAACCCTCCAGCCCCGGCTATGTATTATATATATATTCCTCGAAACCCGGGTGTTTTGGCCGAAAAACGTCTAGGCTAGGCTACCGTATATTCGTTAATCAGACTGCTTCCCGCATTCCTGCGCATCCCCAAGCGTAGCTGTGTTATTTACCTGTAGAATGGCATTAAGTAGAGCTCTCTAAGTCAACTGGTTGAGTTGTGATGATGATTTCATTGGAGATAACTTTATGGCCAAAACAGCCACTTTACACTACTTTTCGATACTTAACAACAACATACAGGCACACACGAACAAGCGACGCTCTCCTTCTTGTGGCCGGAGATGCGGGGCGTCGGTCCAGCCGGCTGTTGTTTACATGCGTCGGACCGACGCCTCGCACACGAAGCTCACAGGCTTTCAACCACTGGGCGTTCAAGAGCCCTTCCGGGTACCTGTTATATGTTTTTTTATGGGCGTTCAAGAGCCCTTCCGTGGTGAGAGGGTTAAAATAACCAAAAATAATTTAATTAACGGCGATAATGACATATATTGCGGTGACTAGCCTAACCTAATACTGTAGCCTAAGACAAAGCTATAGAAAACACATAGAAAATTATATCGGGATGGATGTAGTGATCGGGCGTACGGTCATGTTGTGCGCTCGTAGTTAAGTTCCCGTCTATTTCGACGCTATATTTTCTGCTATTTGCCCCCTGTCATTACTACATGAATACTAGGTTAGGTTAGGTTAGGCTAATATATTTGTATATCCAAAGGCAGTCAAAATAGACGGGAACATGATGGGAAAGGTCCGACGCCACTACGCGTAGTGTAAACAAGGCTGGCGGTACGCCCGCACTTAACATTCTTGCTATTATATCTCATACATGACCTAAAAAACATAGGCTATTTTCCATTGTTTCTAATAGGCTAGGCTATAGTCTATTCGCTGTAAGTAGGCGAGAAATCATGACCTCTATCCTCTGTAACTCAAAAAGGGATATAGAGCAAATTGGCCGTAAATGTCCACATCTATTCCTTCACTGACTCTTCCCAAATGGTAAAAAATATTTGCTCGATTACTCTAGTAGTTTTTGAGTTACATAGGATAGAGGTCATGATTTCTCGCCTACTTACAAAGAATAGACAATAGGGCCTAGTGCCGTACTAGGCTAATCATCTTAATTTTAACCATTACAGTATATGTTTATGGGGCTAGGTTAAGAGTTTACACTCTACTGAGTCTGAGTACAATACCTTTGATTTAGGCCAAGGCTATTGGGCAGGTGTTTGTGTTCGCCTTGAAAATAAAAATAGCCGAGAAACTCAGAGGAAACCAGCCTATTTACTAAAAAGCTGGAGGCGTAGCTACAAACCTACGAAAAATCTACCATATGCCGCTCACCTTCCTTCATGATCTCCCTCCTCATCTACGACATCAGACCCTTGCTTGACTTTGCCTCTCCTGTTTGGAATACTGGATTTCAGGGCGATCTTAATCTTCTAGAGTCTGTTCAACATCGATGGATGAAACAAGTAACCAACCGCTCAAGTCTCGCTTATCATGACCATCTCTACAGATTCTTCCATGATCACATGGTCCTCACCAACAACCAGTTTGGGTTTAGGGAGAACAGATCAGTTACCGACCAACTCCTACTTACCTATAACTACATCACCTACTGGTACGGCCGTGGGGAGCTGGTAGACCTAATTCTGTTCGACTTCACGAAGGCCTTCGATAGAGTCCACCATCAAACGTTCATTGACAAGTTGCAGAGTATTGGTATTTCAGGTCACTTACTCAACTGGATCATCAGCTTCCTGTGGTCGGACCATGAAAGTCTGTGTGAGCGGAACCACAAGCTCTTCAAGACCAGTGCTAAGTGGAGTTCCCCAGGGATCTGTCCTAGGCCCCCTACTATTCCTCCTCTTTGTCAACTACATTGGCTCAAGACTGCACAGCAAGTTCAAGATATTCGCTGACGACCTGAAGCTATACCTGCAATCCTCATCCCCGCACATAACCCAAGAACAACTTCAGGAGGACATAAACACCCTAGCTGCAACTGCAGCCTCCTGGGGCTTAGAGTTCTCCCCAGGGAAGTGTGCCCACCTACGCTTCACCAGATCACCTGCCCTCAGAACTGACCAGCCCACATACCTTCTTCAAGGTAACCCCATAAAACCCTCGCAAGCCCACTCCGACCTAGGTGTAAAAATCTCCACAGACCTAAAGTTCCACCAACATATCCGGGAAACTACCCAGAAAGCAGGAGGAATTGCCTCCACTCTTCTTAAAAGCACAGTGTGCTAGGTTAAGAGTTTACACTTTACTGAGTCTGAGTACAATACCTTTGATTTAGGCCAAGGCTATTGGGCAGGTGTTTGTGTTGGCCTTGAAAATAAAAATAGCCAAGAAACTCGGAGGAAACCAGCCTACAGTATTTACTAAAAAGCTGGAGGCGTAGCTACAAACCTACGAAAAATCTACCATATGCCGCTCTAATGAGGCAGTAAGAAGGAGGTGTGGTGTGGAGGTAGATGTGCTGGAAAATGTGAAAAGGAACAACTTGAGATGGTTCGGCCATATGGAACGTATGGAAAGCGAGAGAATGACTAAGAGGGTGTACGAGAGCGAGGTGGAGGGACAGAGAGGGAGAGGTAGACCGAATGAGAGGTGGAAGGATGGAGTGAGGAAGTACATGAACGAAGGCGGTGCTGGTTGGGGGGAGGGGCGTCGACTGACTGGGGACAGAGATGCATGGGGCGGTTCGTTCGTGGCCACCCCTTCAGGGATCATGGCGTCAGGCAATAGATAGATAGATAGATGCCGCTCACCTTCCTTCATGATTTCCCTCCTCATCTACATCAGACCCTTGCTTGACTTTGCCTCTCCTGTTTGGAATACTGGATTTCAGGGCGATCTTAATCTTCTAGAGTCTGTTCAACGTCGATGGATGAAACAAGTAACCAACCACTCAAGTCTCGCTTATCATGACCATCTCTCTACCTTAAACCTGTTTTCAATTAACCCTTCCTACCCGGTCTGCCTTAGGTAAGGACAGCACGAAAGAAGGGCCGCTACCCGGTATGCCTTATCTAAGGCATGAGCTTAATAGCCTAATTAAGCTTGGTCCGAACGCCGTGCGTACGACGTATGTCAACAAACCCAAGCGTTCGTCACCGCACCTCCAAAAACAAGAAGGAGAAGACTCCTCAATGTTATTGTTCTGACGTCATGACGAAATTAGTGTCTAAAAAGCCCCCATATTGGCAACATCTCTGCAATATTGGCTCCACTGAAATCGTCATCACAACTGAACCAGTTGACTTACAGAGCTCTACTCCATGCCAAAATACAGATTGAAAACCGCACTACGATTATAGATGAGTGGGAAAGTTCTAGCAGTGAAAATAAACATAAATACGGTAGCCTAGACCTAGACGTTTTTCACCCATATCGCCCGGGTAGGGGCGACCGTCATTTGGTAAGACAGCCCGGGGAGGAAGGGTTAAAGGCAGATTGTTGAGGACCGACCTTATTCAGTGTTACAAAATATTCCATAATCACTCGCCAATTAAACCCCATGACCTGTTCACTGTCACCCCACCAAGGAGTAAGAGGTCATAAATACAAGATCTTTGTTCCCCACACAGAAACCGAAGCAAGAAAAAGGTTTTTCTCCTGTCGTATAATCCATCAGTGGAACTCCCTACCAGCTGAAATAGTTGATTCCCCTTCCCTTTGTGTCCCTTGCTCAATTTAAATCTAAATTGACCCAACACCTCCACAACTCACTCTTCAACCCATAAAATCCCCTTTCCCATTTTTTAGCAACATCTCAACCCCTGATAAACTACCCTATCATATTATTGGTCCGACACACACTACCAGTCACCCTATTGTAAAGCATCACCAGTACATTTAACTGTTGCATCTAACTGGCGTGTCATGCTATCTCCTGGGCTGCCTAATCCTTGGCCTGTCATGCGCTACTGATTGGCGGCCCTACCAGGTGAGTAGATAGGGAAAAGGTTATCTTTTGGACCGACAGTAGTCCCATCGATCTTTTTAGGCCTAATAGGTCCGGTAGAGCATATACTGTACATCATTGATATAGCCTATATATATATATATATATATATAATTATGAGCTGAAATGTATAATAAGGGATTTATATAATACGATAATAATAGTCTCCCTATAAACGTCCCGGCCACCATCTTCGCTACAGTCGTATGTTTGGACACTGTCTACTGACTTGAAAGTGATGTGAAATAATCAACCAATAGCAATGGCATTCCCTGGATGACGTCACAACCATTTAGCCAATCACCTGTCACGCGCAGCTGCGCACATCCCATAATGCAATACAGTATATTGAAGAAAAAGGTGAGGATGGCTGACTAGTGACTAGTAGTAGTATGCCCACAATGGCGTCTTCAGCTGAATGACTCTCGTTCGTCTTTCGATTTGTTGTGTGTGTACGTGATTTTCATTTTATCTAGTGGATTTATATATTGAGGACTTTCGGTAGTGAGCGTTTACCTATTATCCAAGGACCTTCGGAAGTGAGTATTTATCCATTATCCAATAATAGGGTCAGTTAGGGAAAATTATGATTTTGCCCCCTGCTGTCTACAACTCTACATAGATGAAGATTTCAATAAATCCTGGGGGGGTGAGGGGGAGCTTGGGTAGAATGTAGAGTTCGGGTGTACCGCCAGCCTTGTGTACACTACGCAGACCGGAGTTGGGACGCTTGGCATCATGTTCCTGTCTATTTTGACTGCCTTTGGATACCCTCACCCCCCCCCCACCCCCCATGACATATTGTCATCATCATATATATTGCCAGCAGGGGGCAATAACCGAAAAAAATCGCCGTCAAAATAGACGCGAACTTAACCACGGCGATCGACAAATGTAAACATGACGGCAGCGGCGGCGGGGGGGAGGTGTCGGACATTTGCAATAATGTTCCCGTCTATTTTGAATGCCATTGGATACAATAATATGTTGAGGTAAGGAGGGGGGCTTTGCCCCCCCTCACCCCCCCATGACATATTGTCATCATCATAGGCTATATATTGCCAGCAGGGGGAAAATAACCGAAAAAATTGCCGTCAAAATAGACACGAAGTTAACCGCGGCGATCGCCTCATGTAAACAATGACGACCGTAGGCCTACGCCCGGAATCTACATCCATCCGGGTCAATATTTACGAGTCACACCACAGCTGGAATCTCATTTCTAAGGGTAGTTTTGGGTTCCTATCATTCTGTTTCATTGCTATATACTTTTTAACCACTGGAAAATATTATTTGTTCTTGTTTTTTTTTTGTTTTTTTTTTATTTTTTATTTTTTTTTTAGCATTAACCTAACCTAACCTAACCTATATGTATTTGGGGGCTATTAGGTTAGGGTAAAATTCTAGTTTCACGTACACAGCGACAAAAGGGAGGCGCCGTTGTAAAGGCATAGCTTCCCGACCAACTATGAAGATCAGGGAAATTGCTGGGTAAAAGACGTAATATAATGATAATTAACGACATTAGCCTAACCTAACAACCTTACCTAACCTAACCTAGTATTATGTAATAGCTATGGTGCCGCATATGGGGAGATTTTTTTTTTTTTTTACAGTAGGTATAACCCCCTGGGGGTTAGGGAATAGAATATGCCCCACGTGCCTTCTGCGTGTCGTAAGAGGCGACTAAAGAGGTTGGGTCGGTGGGCTTGCGACCCCCACCCGGAAAAAATATCTAAGCAAAGAAAAACGAGCGAACAGCCTCGGATGCGGACGGAACCAACGTTGACGAACCACGACCGACTAAGGACATGCCTTCGGACATTCTGAGAATGGCTACGTGGAATGTTAGTGGCATGAATGATGGAACAAAAGAGAGAGGTTCTGGAAGTGTTAGTGAATGCCAGGCTGGATGTATGTGGAATGACAGAGACCAAATGGAAAGGTTCAGATGTGAGAGAATGGGAATGTGGAATGGGTGTGTGTGCTGGAGTGAGTGAAGGAACAGCGAGAGAAGGTGCATGTTTGTTTGTAAGTAGCAAATGGAAGGAATGTGTAAGAGAGTATGGGTCTGTGGGTTCAAGGATTGTGTGGGTGAGAATGAAAGTAGGAATACAAACGTGGGTGATTGTATGCGTGTATGCCCCGACAGAGGATATACTTGAAAGAAAGAAAGAGGAGTTCTGGATGAATGTGGAGGCGTGCCTGGAGAAGTTTGACAAGAACGAAAGAATATTTCTGATTGGGGATATGAATGGTAAGGTGGGTGATAGGAAAGTTGAGGGAGTGGTGGGAGGGTGGGGGGTACCATCAGAGGTGAATGGGAATGGTAGTGCACTTGTGGACGTATGTGTGGGAAGGAGGCTGTGGATAGCCAACACCTTCTTCCGACACAGAATGATCCACAGGTACACGTGGAAACGGATGTTGACGATGAAAGATAAGACAGTGGTGGAACGAAAGTCATTGATTGATTATGTATGTGTGGATGAACGAATGAAGAAATCTGTGATGGATGCTAGGGTGTATAGGGGTATTGGAGGGGGTCTGTCTGATCATTATGTAGTGGTAGCTAAGGTTAGGATACAAAAGAAGTGGGTGAGGAGAGCGGGAGGGAGGCAAGAGGAGGGTGGAATGGTGAGGAGGGTGGAGAGGTTGCAGGAGGAGGAAGTCAGGGAGGAGTACAGGAGATCAGTGGAAAGACGACTAGGTGGGTTCGACCTGGAAGTTATGGAGGAAGTGGAGGAGATGAGCAAGGTGTTTAAGGATGAGATCTGTGCAGCATGTGAGGAGGTGTGTGGAGTGAGGAGAAGAGGGAGGGGAGTGAAAGGTACAGCATGGTGGACAGAAGAGGTAAGAATAGCTGTGGAAGAAAAGAAGAAAAGATATAGAGTGTGGTTGGGTAGTAGAGGGAATGAAGATTCCGAGAGACAGAAACGAGCGAGGTACGTGGAGAGTAAGAGGGTGGTGAAGAGAGTAAGTGAAGGAAAGTAAGAGAAGAGTAGATGAGGAATTTGGAAGGAATCTGAGTGTAAAATGGAGGGAGAGTAAGAAACTGTTCTGGAAAGAAGTCAAGAAAGTTAGGGAAGGTAGCAAGGGAAACAGTAAGGGTGTGAAAGATAAGAATGGGATAATGCTAGCCGAGAAGCAAGAGAGAGTCGAAAGATGGAGGGAGTACTTCAGTGAGTTGCTAAATGAACGGAATGAAGAGCCAGCAAACATAGCTGGATATGGTATGGGAGGGAGAAGAAGAGAAGTAGTGGAGGAGGAGGTGGGGATCAGGAGGTCAGAAGTGTGGGAAGCCATGAAAAGAGTGAAGTTGGGGAAAGCACCAGGAACAGATGGAGTGTGTGGGGAAATGTTGAGGTATGGTGGTGAGATAGTGATAGAATGGGTATGGAAAATGTGCAAACTAGCATGGGAGAAGGGGAGTGCACCCGATGACTGGAAGACTGGCATAATAGTCCCCCTATATAAGGGCAAAGGGGAAAGAGGAGTGTGTGGTAACCACCGAGGAATATGTCTTCTAAGCGTAGTAGGGAAGGTATACAGTAGGGTAGTGATTGAGAGAGTGAGAGTGAGAACGGAGAAATGGATAGGCGACGAGCAGGGAGGTTTTAGGAAGGGAAGAGGATGTGTAGATCAGATTTTTACCCTGAATTGTGTTGTGGAGAAGTATCTGGAGAAGAAACAAAAGGTGTATGTTGCCTTTATGGACTTGGAGAAGGCCTATGACAGAGTGGATAGAGAAGGTTTGTGGAAAGTACTTAGAATATACGGAGTAGAGGGCAAGTTGCTGAAAGCAGTGAAGAGCATGTATGAGGGTGCAAAGGCGGCAGTACGTGTGGAGAGTGAGCAGAGCGAGTTCTTTGACCTGAATGTTGGTTTGAAACAGGGGTGTGTGATGTCCCCGTGGTTGTTTACTGTATATATGGATGGAGTCATGAAAGAAATACTATCAAGAGCAGTGAATGTTGGTGTATCGCTGAAAAGGGAGGGAATTGAGTGGAAGCTACCTATACTGCTGTTTGCGGATGATACAGTTCTGATGAGTGATAATGAATGGGAGTTGCAGGGTCTGGTAAATGAGTTTGGAACAGTGTGCGAAAAACGGAATTTGAAGGTAAATACGGGGAAGAGCAAGGTTATGGTCTTCGAAAGGGGTGAAGTCACAGAGTGTGAGGTGAAGCTGAACGGTCAGGCTATGGAGATCGTCAACTCTTTTAAGTATCTGGGCAGTGTGTTGAGTAAAGATGGGACTATGGATGAAGAGGTGCGGGAGAGGGTACAACAGGGGAAGAGGGTTGTAGGAACGCTAAAAGCAGTAACAAGAAATAGGGTGGTCAGTATGGAAGTGAAGAAGTCCTTGCATGACAGTGTGGTAATCCCGACACTGACTTACGGAAGCGAAGCATGGACGTTGGTTGAGAGACTCAGACCAAGAGTGAGAGCAGTGGAAATGAATTACTTAAGGAGTGCGTGCGGAGTTACATGGAGGGATAGACAGACTAATGAGGAAGTAAGAAGGAGGTGTGGTGTGGAGGTAGATGTGCTGGAAAGTGTGAAAAGGAACAACTTGAGATGGTTCGGCCATATGGAACGTATGGAAAGCGAGAGAATGACTAAGAGGGTGTACGAGAGCGAGGTGGAGGGACAGAGGGGGAGAGGTAGACCGAATATGAGGTGGAAGGATGGAGTGAGGAACTACATGAACGAAGGCGGTGCTGGTTGGGGGAGGGGCGTCGACTGACTGGGGACAGAGGTGCATGGGGGCGGTTCGTTCGTGGCCACCCCTTCGGGGATCACGGCGTCAGGCAATAGATAGATAGATAGATAATTCCTTATAATGCATTTCCGCCGCTTTGGACATATATAGGAATTAAGTATGGTATATGACAACTCTAAAGTAGCCATAGAAATTTATGAGTATGCTGTGAAAGCAAAACTAGAATTAAACCTAGGTTAGGTTAGGTTAGGTTTTTTGGTTAGGTTAGCCTAATGCTAAAAAAAAAAAAAAAGCCAAGAAAACAAAAAAAATTCTGGTGGATAAAAAGTATATAGCCTAGCAATGAAGCATAGATTGATAGGAACCCAAAACTACCATTAAAAATGAGATCCCAGCTGTGGTGTGACTCGTAAATATTGACCTCCATCCGTTCCAGGGGCTTGCTCAATGCTCCCCCTCAACTTATTCTGTATCCCATGGCAAACGGTTAGGCCTATAGCCAAATACAGCTTATTTTTCGTCTTATTTCCTCTTTAACCCCTCATTTTCCCTGATAATCATAGACCTCCCCACTAATGGGTGGCGTATTTTTACTGTTGGATAGCCTAATGGGTAAAACCGTAAATACTCATTTCAGGTCTTCTTCAGTAGGCTATAGGCTATGAGAACACTGTAGCCTATCTGAAAGGCTATGAACGAACTTAGAGCACTCGTTAGCACAGAAAATATAGACATAATAGCGCTAACTGAAACGTGGATTAATACAGAATCTAGGCATTTTTTAGCAGAATTTGATATTCCAGGATATAGTTTGTTTAAATATGACCGAACAAGTAGGAGGGGCGGGGGTATAGCAGTGTTTGTCAGGAGTACATTAAAAAGCTGTATTAAATCAGGTATTAGACTAAATAATGATAATGAAAGTGTTTGGGTAGAGGTTAACGAAGGTAGTGAGACCATAGTTATTGGAGTTATATATAGACCGCCTAATATGAGTAGAAATGGCGGAAAATCGTTATGGGAGGAAATTAAAATAGCATCAAGGTTTAGCAATGTGTGCATTATGGGGGATTTTAATTTTCCGAACATTGATTGGCAGCACCAAATAGGCGACTCCGATTCAGTAGAGTTTATAGAGGTAGTACAAGATAGTTTTTTATTTCAATTCATAGATACGCCGACTAGAGGTATTAATATTCTTGATTTAGTTTTCAGTAACAATGAACATATGATAAATAATGTAGAGATTGGTGACCACCTAGGAAATAGCGATCATAAATCTATTTATTTTAATATACAATGGACAGGAAATGCTAAAGAGAATACGACACTTATCCCAGATTTCAGAAAAGCCGATTATGGTGGGCTAAGAAGAGACTTAAGGGTGGACCCTATTGTTAAGCGATTAAGTCAGGATATGCCAGAGTTAAACTTGCCACCTACATATAACCAGTTTATTGCTTCACTCCACAATGCTCAAAATAAATATATCCCTAAAAGAAGATTTAGATCGACGCAGAACCAACCAAAATGGATGACTAATAAGCTAATAGATCTTATAGGAAAAAAGAAAGGAATATATCGAAAAATAAAGAAAGGTGAAAATCATTTACATATATACTATCAGACTCTATCAAGACAGGTCAAAAAGGAAATCAGGAAAGCAAAAAGAAATTATGAAATAAGGATAGCCAGCGACTCAAAAAATAACCCTAAAGCTTTTTACCAACTATATAAATCTAAAGTTAGAGATGTAATAGGCCCCCTAAAAACTTCAATAGGAGAAATAACAGAAAATGATTTAGAAATGTGCAGTACATTAAATAGTCAGTTTCTTTCCGTTTTCACTAATGAAAATTTGGCACAGATTCCAGAAGTCAATATGGTATATAGTGATAGTATAGAAAATATGTTAAGTACAGTTAGTATAAGTAGAAATGATGTGCTTAAGGAAATTGACAGACTGAAACCTCAAAAATCGCCTGGTCCTGACGAGGTATATGCTAGAGTATTAAAAGAATGCAGAGATGAGTTAAGTAGTCCATTAGCATTTATATTTAACAAGTCATTAGAAACAGGTTTAGTTCCAGAAGCTTGGAAGCTTGCAAATGTAGTTCCGATCTTCAAAAAAGGTGATAAATCGATAGCATCCAATTACCGTCCCATTAGTCTCGCATCAATCATAGGAAAGTTGCTAGTGTCTATTATTGCTAGGAAAATTAGAAGCCACTTAGTAAAATTTAACTTAATAAATTCTTCTCAGCATGGATTCACTCAGGGACGTTCGTGCCTTACTAATTTGCTTAGCTTTTTCTCAGAGGTATATGAAGCAGTAGATAGTGACAAGTCATATGATATTATATATTTAGATTTCAGTAAAGCTTTCGACAGAGTCCCTCATGAGAGATTGATGAGAAAGGTTGAGGCACATGGAATAGGAGGGTCGTTGTTGGGATGGATTAGGTCATGGCTAATTGGTAGGAAACAGAGAGTCAGCATAAATGGTACCAAGTCAGAGTGGGGAGCAGTCAAAAGTGGTGTCCCCCAGGGATCGGTATTAGGTCCCCTGTTGTTTCTTATATACATAAATGACCTAGATTTAGGTATAACTAGTAGGATAAGTAAATTCGCAGACGATACTAAAATGGGGAGATCAATTGATTCAGATAGCGATATAGAGTGCCTCCAAAGGGATCTAGATACCTTACATGAATGGTCAGTAAATTGGCAGATGAAGTTTAACATTGACAAATGCAAGGTATTAAAGATAGGGAAGATGCAAACAAATGTTAAATATAAACTAGCTAATTTAGAATTAGAAAATTCAGACTGCGAGAAAGATCTAGGTGTGTTTGTTAGCAATGATTTGAAGCCTAGAAAACAGTGTATAAGCGTTCGTAATAAGGCAAACAGGATTCTCGGGTTCATCTCTAGGAGTGTGAGTAACAGAACTGCTGATGTTATCTTAAAACTTTACTTGTCATTAGTGAGACCCCATATGGATTATGCTGTCCAATTTTGGTGTCCTTATTACAGAATGGACATAGATTCATTGGAGAGAATTCAGCGTAGAATGACAAAAATGATCCATAATATTAGACATTTTCCGTATGAAGAAAGGTTGAAGAAATTAGGTTTACATTCGTTAGAGAGACACAGAGTTAGAGGGGATATGATAGAGGTGTTCAAGTGGGTTAGTGGGATTAACAAAGGGGACATGACAAATTTACTAAAGCTCAGTGATAGCGAAAGAACTCGTACCAATGGTTTCAAATTAGATAAATTTCGTTTCAGAAAAGATATAGGCAAATATTGGTTTGGTAACAGAGTTGTAGATGGGTGGAATAGGCTACCAAGTGATATAGTGGGATCAAGAACGATAGGGAGCTTTAAGAAAAAATTGGATAAGCATATGGACGAGAAGGGTTGGGTGTGAAGGGGGATCAGCCGGGTTGGGCCAATCAGCGCTCTGCAGACCCCCGTAATCCTGCGTTAATCTCTAACCGGTTTGGTAAGATGATCCTCAGGGTATTAGAGTGTTGAGCCTATAATTGGGCTTTGTAATTGAGGTTGTGTGGGACAGGGATCTGCCTTGCTTAGGCCAATCGGCTTTCTGCAGACTCCCATTTTCTTATGTTCTTATGAAAGAAAAACGCAAAAAAAAAAAAAAATATAGCCTAGCCTAGGTGAAATCACAGTCGGTCCATAAAGTAACCTTTAGCCTACCGTAAATAGCTTAGGCTAGTACATAAGTACAAGCCCGAGTAGGACTTATATTTATAATAGGCCTATACACACACTGAGCTGTAATAGGCTAGTTTGGGTAGCTGGTTGTTTGTATCTTCTTCGATTTGATTTGGGTGTTGTTCTAAGACATGTGTAGGCTAGGCTATTGTTCTGACAAATTATGAAATTTCTTTGTTTAGGATATTTGATAGGCCTAGGTGTGTGAAAGTGAGGAGTTTGGGTATGGGAAATTTGGTAGGGGGCGGGGGGGTCAGGAGGGAGGGGGGTGCTCTTTGTAAGTTATTGTCTAGGCTAGCTTTGGAGGGTTTCGGGGAGAGTTTGTGCAAGGAGTCTTTTGAAGGCAGGAGTATTTGGGGCCAGGACAACTTCTTCGGGGAGGGAGTTCCAGTCACCAGAGCTCTGCTAGGCCTATTCTGCATGCATGAGAAGAAGCGTTTTCGGGCTTCTACTGATGGCCTACATGTTGTATAGCCTACTTGTAGCCTATCTGTATCTTGTACCCAATCATTCTTAGATGCCCAGACAATTGTAATCGCCCAAGGTTACGACATAATGAGGCTAAATAAGAAGAAATGGAGTAAGGCTCACCTCTGTTTACATTCGACCTTCCTCTTGTTGTTGTCACCCGCGCTGGAGAAACCTCGTCCCAATCCATGTATCATATTTATTAGCGTTATATTTCGCTTATTAGATCTCGTGTAATTAGGTTATTGAACAAATATATACAAATATATATATATATAGTTGCAATAATACAAAGGAAAATATTATTCTACATATATATATATATAAGTATCTGTATCTTGCTCGAGTTAAACATTTAAATAAATATTTAACCAAAGTCACCAGCCGAACAAGATTTGCATCAGCTGACTATGTCTTGGCAAAGCAGTGGCAAGCTTCTATTGCCTTAAACATACACAAAACCATATCGTAGGCTAATTGTTTAATCGAAGTCCTCTTTTTCTAGTTATTAAAAACGTATTCTATGGTGTATTATATGATATATAGAAGCAATAGAACTGTTCAAATGACCTGGGAAGTGTATATTAAACAAAATACAAAACTTTGAATAATGAGGTTGTTGTTGTTGTTGTTGTTCCCCAGGCTGTCTGGCCGAACAGCCCCAAGGTCTCGAGCAAGGCCAAGGCCATAAACGAGCGCCCCCACAAAATCCTCCCTGCTTACCACTAACAAAGCCCGGGTGACCGAAGCCACTCCAAGGCAGGGAGCTGAGGAGGGTGCGGAAACGCCCGGGAAACCAAAGCCCCACCCAAGGCCCTGTGCCCCTCAGCAATTATGAAGGCAAAGTTGAGGGGTAAGGGAAAAATGTGACGCTTTGGCTCCCAATCTGCCAACTTCTAGGTTGGCAGTAGGGAGGTCAATCCACGGAAAAGACGCCGCCACTTGAGATCTAAAAGATATATAAGTAAAAGAAAGTCAGAGTAAGCTATGGGTATGGCAGAGATCGCTCAGTTCTCACTCGGATAGACCAGCCCATCACCACATGACTAGAACCCAATCCTCTCAGCATCAGCTAGGAAAGGCCCTAGAAAGCCGCCTTTGGCGGGGGGATAGCTCCCCTATTTCAACTCCTTTCGGGGTTGGGCACCCGCCCTGAATAATGAGGAATGAGGTAAGAGATATGTGTTTTTTATCACTTTTCAACCCAAGACCATCGGGGGTCTGGGGGCAGTAGCCCCCAGGATGCCCAGGTTACCTTAGGTTAGGTTAGGTTAGGTTAATGACCAGCTATGTAAATACAGTAGTGAACATTTGGTTTAGTCTGTGCTCAAATATCCATTTTCTTTAGGAGGAGGCCATACACTAAACAATTACCCACTGCCTACATATGAACTGAAAACCAAAAGTATATCAAATATATAATTAGTTACCCCTTCAGAACTACACACCTGTAATTTTCTTTTGAAGAAAACCGTGAAACTAAATAGTATTTGAGGGGAAACAATACCCTTTTTTTATACTCGCAGACGATGATCTGGAAGAGGATTTTAATCCGCTTATTCAGCCTGTGTTTCCAGCTCTAGATTAAACTCACTAGCCAGTGTCGGGGTGGTGGTCGATGTGTCATTTGCTCTTTTTAGTTTTCTTTGTAATTACATTGTTATGCCCTGATTTTATTCAGGATTAACTTGGTATAGGTGAGTTCTGCAAGATTGGGTTATTGGATTTACTGCTAAATACATAAAGGGAATCAACAGAGGACATATATAGATAATCTCGGATAAATGGTTTGTAATACAGCTTTATTTTAATCAACACTCAGGTAGGCCTATAAGGTACGTAATAGGATTCGCACGAACAATAGATGTTGGAGCACTCGGATAGGTTATTGGACTTTTTATAATCTCTAGCACTTCTCGCGGATTTGGATAGAGTCTCGCTTCCCACTTCCAACGTATTAATCTTCTGATCACATTAATTCAACGATACGTAGGTTACACGAATCACATGGGCTAGGTATCTCGTTAATTAACTCTGGTAATATGAATCGAAATCAAAGATTGTCATTATTGTCATTAGTGAGACCCCATATGGATTATGCTGTCCAATTTTGGTGTCCTTATTACAGAATGGACATAGATTCATTGGAGAGAGTACAGCGTAGAATGACAAAAATGATCCATAATATTAGAAATCTTCCGTATGAAGAAAGGTTGAAGAAATTAGGTTTACATTCGTTAGAGAGACGCAGAGTTAGAGGGGATATGATAGAGGTGTTCAAGTGGGTTAGTGGGATTAACAAAGGGGACATGACAAATGTACTAAAGCTCAGTGATAGCGAAAGAACTCGTACTAATGGTTTCAAATTAGATAAATTTCGTTTCAGAAAAGATATAGGCAAATATTGGTTTGGTAACAGAGTTGTAGATGGGTGGAATGGACTACCAAGTGCTATAGTGGGATCTAAAACTGTAGGGAGCTTTAAGATAAAATTGGATAAGCATATGGACGAGAAGGGTTGGGTGTGAAGGGGGATCAGCCGGGTTGGGCCAATCAGCGCTCTGCAGACCCCCATAATCCTGCGTTAATCTCTAACCGTTTTGGTAAGATGATCCTCAGGGTATTAGAGTGTTGAGCCTATAATTGGGCTTTGTAATTGATTTGGGGTTGTGTGGGACAGGGATCTGCCTTGCTTAGGCCAATCGGCTTTCTGCAGACTCCCATTTTCTTATGTTCTTATGTAAAGATGAAATTATAAGTAATATGGTTATCTCCCAAGGATTTACGTAAAGGGAATAACTGTAGCTAGGTTCACTGGTCTAGTATGTTCACTTGGTTGGGTAATTATATTTAAGACAGAAATATCAGTGGGGGCGATTCAGGTTTCTGGTAAATAATCACAATCACTTATTTCGGAATTGCTTTCACTCGAGCCGTAGTCCAGTTTATTTAGACTTATTTCTCCGGCGAGGTTAAACCTGATAGCAAGAATAATTACGGGAGTCAATTCGCCTAGTTTAACTTCACAGATATATTTTAGTGCACACTAGCATTGTAATCACTTTCCTCTTAGCATCAGAGAAATTCGAAACACAATTGAATACACTGGATGATTGAGTTAATAATACTGTACATAGTGGGGGCAGATTAAGTCAGTATTCCACAAGAATCTTTCACTTGATGGTACAAGCTCCAAATTTGGCACAAATGAAGTATAGGACCTATTTTTAAAGAAAAGCACGTTACCCAACTGAAAATCTAAGATGGCCACCAGTTTTCAGGATGGCCGTCTCATAAAATAGGAAAAAAGGGTTTTCAGTGCTAAACGTGTATAAATAGGAACATGCTATTGATCCAAATGTTAAATAGATTGTATTTTGACTGGAGAAATATATTTTGGCACTAATATTCGAAAATGGTTACCAGTTTTCAAGATGGCGGCCATTGCATGACTTAAAATCAGTACTTTTGTAGCTGTCTTACAAAATTATCACAGATATTGCTGGGCAACATCTGTGATCATGTATAGAGATGATGCGGTCAAGCTCTATTACATTATGTGAATAAGAGTGATGTTAAAGCACAACCAGGGCACACTGGTGACATCACTGCTGTGAGACTCAGCATGGGGTTCAGTGTCGGCTTATAGTGTACTACTTGTAGCTGGAGTTTACTAACCTAAACTGTAGTTTGTAGTATACTTGAGTGTCCCAAATGCTATCTAATAAGCTCCTGTATATATTTCAGCTAGAAGTATAGCTAGTTGTAGTATTACACTATTAGATAGCCGCGCCTGAATTGACAGGATGTGCCAGCGCGGGAGAGCCGAGCCAAGGGTAACGGGGCTTAAGTTACCCGGAAGGTGTACAGATCGCACGGGACTTAAATGGCACTGGATGAACGATCGGGCTAGGTGTAGGGCATTTGTATGTTTGAACCTAGTTGTATCCCATATCTCAATGTACTTATGTATTTTGTACGGTTAGGTGGTAAAAGGATAAACCCTCGGCCTTAACCTGTTCAAGATGTCCACTAATAATCCGTTGAGTTGTACTCCTAAAACTGACTGGAGGAAGTGTTGCCTCTGTCAGACTGATACAAAAGAAGAGTTGAAGTCTCCCCCAACCCGTTATGAGTGTAGTTCTGATGGTTATTCCATGATAGCAAAAAACCTACCACAATTTCAGGCAATCCACCAGTTACCGATCAGGTTAGACCCATCCAGATTGGATGAAAGAGGTGGTATTGAGGATACACTGAGGCGAAATAGTGCCAAGTACCACCAAAATTGTCGCAAAATGTTTGACAGCTATAAACTTGAGCGTGCCACTAAAAGAGCAGCTGAAATTCAAAATGATCCAGGAGAAGGGCACTCAAAAATGCGAAGAACTAGCATGGAAGTGCAACGGTGTTTCCTGTGTGAAAAGATACAACCAAAGTCAAAGTTGCGACAAGCCATGACCATGCAGCTAAATGAGAGGCTTAATGAATGTGCTCGCAATCTTAATGATGGCAAGCTTTTGGCTGTCTTGAGCGGTGGAGATGTGGTTGCCCTGGAACTGAAATACCACTACTCTTGCTTAACAGCTCTGTATCATAGAGAGAGGGCACACATTGCAGCCAAGAACCAAGAAAAAGTCCAGTCATCCCAAGAAAAGGAAGTCTTCCCTTTGGTGTTCTCTGAACTTCTTACCTATGTCATTGAGACAAGAAACAGCAGTGATGGGCCTGTTTCGTTTCGACTTGCTGACTTGGTAAGTCTTTACAAGGAAAAACTTGAACAATTTGGAACAGATATACCTGATGTGAACTCTACCAGACTGAAAGAATAGCTTTTGGCAGAGATACCTGCGTTGGAAACCTACAAGGATGGACGTGATGTTTATCTGGCATTCAAGAAGGATGTAGGTCCTGTCATGTCAGAAGCATCAACCTACTCTGATGCCATCATTCTCGCCAAAGCTGCCAAGATATTGCGTAGGCACATGCTTGATCACAAATGTAAATTTGAGGGCAATCTTCATGAGACTTCAGTATATGATTCATTACCTCCAGCTTTGCTCCAGTTTGTCTGCATGATTGAGCATGGAGCAGACATAAAGTCTCAACTGAGGTTTGGAGCAACTACAACTGACCTGGCTATGGCTCACCTCCTTCAATACAACTGCTTTGCCAAATACAAAGAAGGTGCTGCCACACACATGCATTCCAGAGACAGAGAAACCCCATTTCCGGTCTACATAGGGATGTCTGTTCATGCTAAGACAAGAAAGAGACACCTAGTAGAAATGCTCCATGACCATGGTCTCAGTGTTCCATATGATCGAGTACTCGACATATCAGCTCAGCTGGGAGATGCAGCTGTAGCCAGATATGTAGAGGAAGGTGTGGTTTGTCCTCCCAAACTGAGGAAAGGTCTTTTCAGCACATCTGCGATGGATAACATCGACCTAATCCCTCTTCCACAACGGTGACCACATCATTCCATGGAACCAGCATATCCATCTTTCAACATACAACATCAGGAAATCAAGGAGAAGTACGGGAACCAATTCTAATTAAGAATACCAAAGTAAAGAAAGTCCCAGAACTCCCCGGCTCATATACAAATGTCTATCCTGCGTTCTTCACAACAAAGAACCCTTCTCCTCCCAAGGGCAATGTTACATATGAATCTCTGCCAAGTCTCCCCCTAACCAATGAATATGAATGGTTGCAGAAGGTTAGCCTCACACAAGAAGTACATGCCAAGGTTAACATCACTTGGTCAGCCCATCATGCAGAGAAAAAGAGAGGTCTTGCATTTGAAGTGAGTATTACATCACTTCTGCCCCTCCTTCGTGATGAAGCTCACTCAGTTGCCACTGTAAGGCACTCCATGAACAAAGTCAGGGATACTATTGCACACCTCAACCCAGGACAGGTCCTGTGATAACCGCAGACCCATTAGCATTTATTATCACCCAAGTCCAGTGGCACTGGCCTGACCTGTATGGTGAGGATAAATTTGTTGTCATGTTTGGGGGCCTCCACATAGAGATGGCTGCTTTAAGGTCTCTTGGAACCCTACTTGACAATGTCGTTGTTGTGACCAAAGGAGATCAGGCTCTTTCCAACAGATCCATCAGTCTTGATGGCTTAAGTCCTTGCAACCACGAGGAAGCTGACTCCAGAATCTTCACTCATGCTCTTCATGCAGCCAAGCAACAGATGACGTCTGTGTTGATTAAAGCATGTGACACAGATGTTCTCGTTGTTGCAGTCAGTGTTTTTGCTACCCTCCAAGACGCAGGCATGGAAATGCTGTGGGTTGAATTTGGCCAGGGTCAGTTCATTAAGTGGTTGCCAATTCATGACATGGTGGCGAATCTTGGCCCAGACAAATCCAGTGGCATGCTGTTCTTTCACGCCTTCACTGGCTGTGATATTCTGTCAGCTTTTCGTGGAAAAGGCAAAAAAACTGCATGGCAGGCATGGGAGGTTTACCCTCAAGTGACTCCCATCTTCAAGAAGTTAAGTCAGTACCCACCAGTCGTGGAAAATGCAGACTACAACATCCTTGAGAAGTTTGTCATCACCATGTATGACAAGAACAGCACTATGGACAAAGTTGATGAGGCAAGACTGGACTTGTTCGCTCGGAAGCAAAGGTCTTATGATGCCATTCCACCGACAAGCACAGCTCTCATACAGCATGTGAAACGGTCTGTCTACCAAGCAGGCTGCATATGGGGCCAGGCAACAGTGTGCAAAATGCAAACTGAAAGCCCTGCTAACTGGGGGTGGCAGAAAGATGGTGAGGTCTGGCAAGTCTTTTGGACGACCCTTCCACCCATTGCCCAGAGTTGTCAGCAGTTAACAAAATGTGGCTGCAAGACGGAATGCCGAGGGCGATGCAAATGCTATCGCTTCAGTCTCAAGTGTACACAGTTGTGTGCATGCAAATGTGAGGACTAGCCAGAAGAGAATGAACCCAAGCGTGCCACTAGTAAGCACGGACTTTGGCCCTCTTAAGGGGGGTGACCTGCTTTTTGTTTTTTCTGTCCTTTTCTCTCTTTCTCTGGCTTGTATCCATTCGGCCCCATTCAGCCAACTATTTTAAGACGTTTATCCCCATCTAGGTGTCGATTTCTTCCTGGCGAGCAATAGCAAGCCAGCATTATATGAAGAAATCCGGCTTCGCCGGAGAAATTTTTCTATCGAAAAATGTACAAATTTAGCCTGCTGTCAAACAAAAATAAAAAATATGCTGGCTCGCTACCGCTCACCAATAAAAAATTGACACCTGGATGGGGATAAACGTCTCAAAAAGGTAGGCTGAATGGGGCTGAATGGATACAAGCCAGAGAAAGAGAGAAAAGTTGAGTAAAAAGCAAGTGATGGTTCACTTTTTGGTCGATTTTGAAATGTATTTACTATTTTTCTAGTTTCCGCCCTATACATCCATCAAACTTAAAAAAAAAAATCAACCCCAGGATCCCCCTTCAAGATATATTTGTAAATTTTTCGATAGAAAAATGTTCCGGCCAAAGGCCAGTTCTTCCTAAATTACAGCCTCGCTATCGCTCGCCAAGAAAAAATCGACACCTAAATTACACGAAAACTCTTAATATTGACAAAGGGGACGAAAGGTCTTATTAAACTCGCCAAACTAATGGGCTGAATGTCTTTGTAATGCCCTCGAAAATGTCCCGCACCCACAATAATACTAACCCGAGTTGACGTCAGGTATAGCGTAAAATAGTCGTAGATGGTAAGTCCAATAAACTCATCACGTGATAACACCACGAGACTATCACCTGGTTCTTAAAAATCGGACTAAGGTTGCTATACTTTTAGTACGTCCGTGGTAGTACAGTGGGTTAGCGCGTGGGCCTGGTGGTGATGGTTGGGTCACTAACCAGGGTTCGAACCCCACCCAAGGCATCTCAAAACCTGTGGGTTTTTAGGGGGGTTAAATTCCCTTCAGAGGTTCGTACCCCGCGCCAGGTACCAGGAAAAGTTGATCCTAAAGGTAGCCTGGGGATATTTCAGGAGACCATGAATTCCCTTCACACCCAGCATTTCAGTCTTAATATCTGAAAACTAAAGGGGCATGAAGGAGAAAGGTGTCCAGAAAAACCGACCATCTCCCCTTAACCCCTTCTGTACCGCTGACATACTTTTCATTATGTTCTGGCAACTAATACCAGTTTTATTTCAGCTTAGGAAAGATGTCTACCCGTTAAAAGTTTACAGACTATCAATTGACCACTTGCGAGTTTCAAGCT
This sequence comes from Paralithodes platypus, assembly GCA_032716605.1. NCBI lineage: Eukaryota > Metazoa > Arthropoda > Malacostraca > Decapoda > Lithodidae > Paralithodes > Paralithodes platypus. Next base: position 29,949,372 of record CM064572.1, on the reverse strand, counting down.
ATAAGGAAGTTGGAGCCGTTAACACCGATATTAAACAGAAATGCAATAATTATGTACGTTTCTGATGGATAAATGGTATGTTGAATTGGATTTGATGTATTTATATATGTACTACGACCGTATTTTAGCTGTAAATGATGTTAAAAATCGATGTCTACAGGTCCAACTTCCTTATAGAACGAAACTCGCAAGTCGGCAATTAATCCTTCTAGCTACCATATATCCTTCTTAGGCTTTATCAATTAATCCTTCTAGCTACCATATATCCTTCTTAGGCTTTATCAATTAATCCTTCTAGCTACCATATATCCTTCTTAGGCTTTATCAATTAATCCTTCTAGCTACCATATATCCTTCTTAGGCTTCCTAAAATCGTCTAAATGCAGCTGAAATATAAACAAAAAGACGTAGCCGGTACTGTAAGGGTTAAAGACGTAGCCGGTACTGTAAGGGTTAAAGACGTAGCCGGTACTGTAAGGGTTAAAAGACGTAGCCGGTACTGTAAGGGTTAAAGACGTAGCCGGTACTGTAAGGGTTAAAAGACGTAGCCGGTACTGTAAGGGTTAAAGACGTAGCCGGTACTGTAAGGGTTAAAGACGTAGCCGGTACTGTAAGGGTTAAAGACGTAGCCGGTACTGTAAGGGTTAAAGACGTAGCCGGTACTGTAAGGGTTAAAGTAAGGTGGCGTTTTCTCCAAAACCGATACATACAATAATACAACATTTCGTGGCAAGCTTCTTTGGGTCATCACGTATGCCTGATTAAGGGGGGTGACCTGCTTTTTGTTATTTCTGTCCTTTTCTCTCTTTCTCTGGCTTGTATCCATTCGGCCCCATTCAGCCAACTATTTTAAGATGTTTATCCCCATCTAGGTGTCGATTTCTTCCTAGCGAGCGATAGCGAGCCAGCATTATATGAAGAAATCCGGCTTCGCCGGAGAAATTTTTCTATCGAAAAATGTACAAATTTAGCTTGCTGTCTAACACAAATACAAAATATGCTGGCTCGCTACCGCTCGCCAGTAAGAAATTGACACCTGGATGGGGATAAACGTCTTAAAACAGTAGGCTGAATGGGGCCAAATGGATACAAGCCAGAGAAAGATAGAAAAGGACAGAACCAAAACAGGTCACCCCCCTTAACTTTTGTAATCAGTACTTTCAGTGCATATGTCTGTTTGTCGGTGTGACTGGTGCCAAAATACCTCTGGATAAGAAACTGGCTCAGTCAATTCATTTGGTATCAGCATTAAATGTCTTATCTATAATTGAATGAGGACTCCCCCCCCCCCCCCTCCCCCCTCCCTGGATCACCCAAAACATGAAAGCTGTTGTTTGATAATTATTCAGTGTATTCAATTAGCTACTACTTCCCACTAAGTTAAGGGAAGATTTCCACTTGAGGGACTTTTTTCTGGATCACTTTCTCCCTCATGTTTAGCCCCAATGCTTTTGACATTTTAAGACGTTCGCCCCATTAGTTGGATTGTTTTAAGAACTTTCGACCCATTTCTGTCAATTTTAAGACTTTCGTGCCATTTAGGTGTCGATTTTTCCCTGGCGAGCGACAGCGAGCCTGTAATTTAAGAAGAATCAGCCTTCGGCCGGGACATTTTTCTACCGAAAAATGTACACATTTATCTTGAAAGGGGGTCTAGGGGGTGTAATTTTAAGATTGATGGAAGTCTAGGGAACAAACTAAAAACCTCCCCTTTTTAACATTATCTGGTCCGAGAGAGAGAGAGAGAGAGAGAGAGAGAGACCTTACCCACTGAACTCTAATAACTACCCTGTTTAACTTTTTTGTTTTGCTTTCTTTTTAGATATTGTAAGACGGTTCACCCCATTAGTTTGGCGATAATACGACGCTTCACTCCATTTACGTGATGATTATTTTTTTGTGAGCGATAGGGAGCCTGTAACTTATAACAAATCGGCCTTTGACCGAGACAATTTTCTATCGAAAAATTTAAAAATTGAGGTTAAAGGGGGTCTAAGAGGGCATTATTTAGTTTGAAGGAAGTTTAATAAGGTATTCTCCAAAATTGATGTACGGAATCACATGATATTTCGTGGCTAGCTTTCTTAGGTTAGCCTGGGTTAGGTTATTTAGCTTAGGTTAGGTCGGGTATGGTTGTGCTAAAATATGTTAGGTTAGATTATAGGTTAGTAAATGGTTAGATAAGGATAGCGAATAGCCATTAGAATATTGAATGTCGGAAAGGAATGGGGAAATAAGATTACGTTACCCTCACGACTTTGGGCTAGATAACAAGGCCGAAAGAAATTGTAAAATCTTAGCCGAACTATTTTTTGGTGAGGTGTTGACGGCGGCCGAAATCTCCATCCTAACATGTAAACAAACCTGGGGTGAAACTGAGCCTCATAACAGCTGACTAAACCACACGCGCCGGGGTCTTAAGAAGGAGGAAGGAGGAAGAGGAGTATAATAATTTAGTTTGAAGTCTTGAAGGAATATTGAAGGAATATAAGGACATTAACAAAAGATATGATTGTTTGGGTAATATTATAACTTCCAAAGACATACAGTAATTCTAACTATAAACCATAATTTTATCTTTGCATATTCAATATTAAAGACTATGACGAATGGACCTGGCTTTCGTTTGACACCCTGTCCAGGAAGAGGAAGGATAGGATGGAGGAGACAGAGGGGGAAGGGTAGGATAGAGATAAATAAGGCAAAGGGTAGACAGAGGAAAGGAGGAGGAGGATGAAGGAGAAGGAGAGGAGTAAGTAGACAAAAATGATTACGAAGAGGAAAGGTAAGAGCAGGAGGAGCAAGAGAAAACAAAGAAGAAGGAAGATGAAGGAATGGGATGAGGATGAGGAGAACACTAGAAAGGAAGAGAAGGCAGAAGAAGTGGAAGAGGAAGACAAACAAAGGTGATAGGAACAGAAGGGAAGAGGGAGATATACATTATACAAAAGGAGGAGTAGGAGGAGTACAGTATAACAATAAAGTACGGTACCGTAAATAAAGAGGGAGACAATAAGAAGCAAAGGAGGATGAAGAGTAGGGGCAGAATAAACAGGAAATAACGAAAAATCAGAAAAGTGGGAGAGGCTTACAAGCAGGAAAACGGAGAGGGGGATATGAAATAATTAAGAACGAATGAGGAGCAAAGGAAGAAAGGAAAATTAGAAAGGGAGGCGTAACGAGAAGAAGAGGAGTAGCATTTGGTGAAGAAAATGAGAAGGGGCAGAAGTATAAAGGAACTTCAGGAAGAGAGGTGAACAAGAAGAATAAGAGAAAGGGGAGAAGTAAATGAGTAAGCCTTGGAGAAACAGAAACTGGAACATAAAGAAACAATGGAAAACGAGACACATAGATACTTAGATAAGATGGATAGAAAGAAGGAGTGTGTTGTAGGGTAACCCTCCGTCTATAGTCTATTTTTCTCACCTAGCGGAAAATTCAATCCCTTAGTAGCTGCTTTCTTGATACTTAATGGAAACATGTGAAACTACTACGTCTCTGCATCATACTAAAGCCAAGTTTTCATAATTATCAACATATTCTGTTTCAAAATCTTCGCAATAGCTGTGCAATTGAGATGGGGACAAGCCAATTTAACGTCAGCATGAAAATAAAGTAAATAATAACGTGAATATATCAACAGATAGTACATTAAGGAAGCTGCTTTCTATAGCTTAGGGGTGGGGGAGAATAGGCTCGTTCACAGATGCGGACATTGTGTGTGAGTCATGTGATAAATAGCTTGGTTGAGGTAGTAGTATTATGAAGTAATAGTGGTAATTATGATGCTAAAATAATAATACAGTGCAATGTTTATTCTACCTTAGCTACGAGGTCAAATGCGACCTTTGGCGATCGTGAGGTGCCCAAGTTCCCACCATTGTACATATGCAGATGCGTTGGCGGTAATTGTGGTAGTAATGGTGCTAGTTGTGGCAGTAGTTGTAGTATTAATGGTGATAGTTGTGGTAGTAATGGTAGTAATAGTGGTAGTTATGGTGGTAGTTGTGGTACTTATTGTAGTAGTTATAGTACTAATGGTGGTAGTAATAATGATAGTTATGATAGTTATGGTGGTAGCTATGGTAGTGATGTTGGTAGTTGTAGTAATACTCAATCAAATAATCACGTAATTTCTTGGAAAGATCATATTACCACTCTTGCTAAAACAGCTTCCCAAAAGTTAGGTGTGCTCAATCGTCTCCTTGGGTTCTACACCCCCGCACAGCTTCTTGCTCTGTATCGGGGCACAGTGCGCCCCTGTATTGAGTATTGTTCGCATGTGTGGGGAGGCTCCATCCATACCGCATTTCTTGAAAGAGTAGAGTCCAAAGATTTCGTCTCATCAACTCACTCCCTCTTACTAGTTCACTACAATCTCTTTCTACACGCCGCAATGTTGCATCTCTTTCACTCTACTATTGCTATTACAGCAATCAGTGTTCTTCTCAGTGCATACCCCCTCCCTTGCGGTGAGTGCGAGGCACCCGCCTTTCAACACAGTCCCACTCCTAGTCTGTCCAGGTCTCCAACACAAGAAATGACATATTTTCTCAGTCTTTCTTCTACTCAACAAGTGAATTCTGGAACTCTCTCCCTCAATCAATCTGTCCTTCATCCTATGACTTAAACTGCATTAAACTTTGTGTGTCCAAGCATTTTGACTCCGTCTCTAGAATTTGGCCCTGTCACTCTTTTGACTTTGGGAGAGAAACTCTTTACAGGCAAACTGCTTTTTGTCTCCTTTATACACATAGAAAAATATATATTGAAGAAACAGGTGGTCAGTAGGCTACACATAAAAAGCCAGAGTAATGTAATATTAAGTAGATAGTTAAAAAGTTAGACCAAGGTTATGCTTAAAACACATATAGGCCTACAGGTATACTTTTATATGTTAAGAGCAATGATAACGACAGCTGTAAGAATTGTTTAAACATTACACAATAACAAATTATAACAATATTCAAGCAGTAAACATATAATACTAAACAACAATTAAATATATTAATATGTAGCCTACACACGAACATAATACACATTCTAAGATAATACTGCGGACAATTAGTTAAGATGGGACTAACACAGGAGCTCAACGTTGCTCATGATAGTGTACCCAATTTACTGTTGCAACCAACATATCCAGGGTCAGCCGAGACTAATAATCACAGTTAAGGGGAGGTTTGGGTGTTGATCCCTAGACATGCATTACGCTTCAAAGACCCCACTTCGAGATTAATTTGGAAATTTTTCGGTAGAAAAATGTCCCAGCCGAGTGCCGATTCCCCCTAAATTACAGGCTTGCTATCGCTTGCCAGGAAAAATGAACACCTAAGTGGCACGAAAGGTCTTAAAATTTACATAAATGGGGCGAAAAGCCTTAAAAGTGCCCAACTAATGGGGCGAACATTATAAATCTCAAAAGTAATGGGGTTAAACATGAGGGAGATGGAGGTCCAGATTTTTTTTTCTGAAGTGATAATCTTCCCTGTAAGGAATGTTTACACTGGTGATATAAATATCCAATTTTCTAAGTGTTTCTATATATCAGACACATGTACCGGCAATGTGATGTTTGAATAGCAACAAGTTACAGTTCTATATATCAGACACATGTACCGGCAATGTGATGTTTGAGTAGCAACAAGTTACAGTTCTATATATCAGACACATGTACCGGCAATGTGATGTTTGAGTAGCAACAAGTTACAGTTCTATATATCAGACACATGTACCGGCAATGTGATGTTTGAGTAGCAACAAGTTACAGTTCTATATATCAGACACATGTACCGGCAATGTGTTGTTTGAGTAGCAACAAGTTACAGTTCTATATATCAGACACATGTACCGGCAATGTGATGTTTGAGTAGCAACAAGTTACAGTTCTATATATCAGACACATGTACCGGCAATGTGATGTTTGAGTAGCAACAAGTTACAGTTCTATATATCAGACACATGTACCGGCAATGTGATGTTTGGGTAGCAACAAGTTACAGTTCTATATATCAGACACATGTACCGGCAATGTGATGTTTGAGTAGCAACAAGTTACAGTTCTATATATCAGACACATGTACCGGCAATGTGATGTTTGAGTAGCAACAAGTTACAGTTCTATATATCAGACACATGTACCGGCAATGTGATGTTTGAGTAGCAACAAGTTACAGTTCTATATATCAGACACATGTACCGGCAATGTGATGTTTGAGTAGCAACAAGTTACAGTTCTATATATCAGACACATGTACCGGCAATGTGATGTTTGAGTAGCAACAAGTTACAGTTCTATATATCAGACACATGTACCGGCAATGTGATGTTTGAGTAGCAACAAGTTACAGTTCTATACATCAGACACATGTACCGGCAATGTGATGTTTGAGTAGCAACAAGTTACAGTTCTATATATCAGACACATGTACCGGCAATGTGATGTTTGAGTAGCAACAAGTTACAGTTCTATATATCAGACACATGTACCGGCAATGTGATGTTTGAGTAGCAACAAGTTACAGTTCTATATATCAGACACATGTACCGGCAATGTGATGTTTGAGTAGCAACAAGTTACAGTTCTATACATCAGACACATGTACCGGCAATGTGATGTTTGAGTAGCAACAAGTTACAGTTCTATACATCAGACACATGTACCGGCAATGTGATGTTTGAGTAGCAACAAGTTACAGTTCTATATATCAGACACATGTACCGGCAATGTGATGTTTGAGTAGCAACAAGTTACAGTTCTATATATCAGACACATGTACCGGCAATGTGATGTTTGAGTAGCAACAAGTTACAGTTCTATATATCAGACACATGTACCGGCAATGTGATGTTTGAGTAGCAACAAGTTACAGTTCTCGGCCACTTCATAGTTACTGGCGAAGGTCGGCGGCGCTCATGGCAACCGTTTCATGACTTTACCGTAAGGGGCAGTGCTTGTTTTATGTCTATGGATTTATAAATATATTTATTTTTGAGTTTCCTCGCTAGACCTCTATCAAACTTAATATAGCACCCCCTAGACCCCCCTTCAAGATAAATCTGTAGGCTACATTTTTCGATAGAAAAATGTCCCGGCTGAAGGCCGGTTCCTTCTAAAATTACAGGCTCGCTATCGCTCGCCAGGAAAAAATCGACACCTAAATGGCCCGAAAAGTCTTGATATTGTTAAAGAAATGGGGCGAAAGGTAATACAATCGACAAACTAATGGCACGAACGTCTTAAAATCTCAAAATTAATATGCTAAACATGAGGGAGAAGGAGGTCCAGAAAAAGCGACTACCTCCCCCATAAGCCTCTTCAAATGCTTTAGAGCTTGAAGATTTATATGTATTTGTATTATTCCATAGGCATAGATCATAGTCAGGCTTGCAGTATGAATTAAATACAAATAATAAAGTATCCTTATTTTTAATAAATCAAAATGTCGCAAAATACTGGAAAAACTACCACAAAACTTATTTAGTCTCTTTTCAATATCTTTGACAAGTTTTTTTTTTTAGATAAGAACTGATGCTGTAACCTATATTTTCATAAGTATCTATTCTTTCTAGAATGTAATTTTCTAATTTAATGAAGTTGTCATTTCTCTCTGATATTTTTTTACCATATAATTATCATACTTTTGGATTTGCTCTTATTAATTTTCAATTTGTTCTTGTCCACATCACAAATATATTTGTTATTTATAATTGTAAATACAATTGTAAATATGAGGAGGAGGACAGGAGGGTAGTGCCTGGTTGTAATGGTGGTAGTTGTGGTAAGGAGGAGAATACAGGGCAGGAGGTGCAGGGGTAGTGTGTCCTCTTTGTTTATGTCTGCGTTTACTGTTTGAGGGAGAAGCAAACAGACAGGCAGATAGACATGTGTGTGTGTGTGTTGTGTATGGGTGGGTGTTTACTGTTTCAGGGAGAAGCAAACACAATGACAGATAGACGTGTGTGTTTGTGTGTTATCTAGATTGCGTTAATATGAGTCAGTCCAATCATGTACGTCATTAAGCTCACTGTACATCAAATTTGTTATGCCAACACTTGGATACCAAGGAGCCAAGATCGCCACAATAAAGCAGTCCTCCCTCAAAAAAGGCATCTACCACACCTTCTTTGGACCGAAAATCACCTGCCCCATGCTCTCTGACCTTAGCTCCGCCCCCAAGAGAGAAGACAATGGTCCGGAAGCCCCAAGCCACGCCTCTGATATCCAGGGGGAATCAGGAGGCTGGCCCACCTGCTTCTCTACCCTTCATATCCTCGCTTCCGGTGGCTCAAGGGCAAAACTGGCCAAAATCACCCTCACCTGAAGAAAGACAAAGGGACTCTCTTGCCCACAGTCGCAGAACCAGCAAGAGGAGGCAAAGAGTCAATGTCCTCTTCGGGGAGGACTCGGATAGCAGCTCATCTCGATAAAGCTAGCAACTCCCTCTTTGAGCATCTGGTGAGGGAAGCTTGAGTATCTCGGCACGGACGTGAACAGCTCCATCATTCTCGGTTTGAGTTATACAACCCCCATTTTGAATATCTCATTCGGGTTATGCCTGAGTATCTCCGCACCGACATGAGTAGCTCCGTCAACTTCAAGTTGACGTCAAACAACCCCCGTCTTGAGCAACTCATTCGGGTTACGGCTGAGTGCCTCGGCAACGGCGTGAGCAACTCCGTTAACACTCGGTTTGAGTCATACAAACCACGTCTCGAGAAACTTGTTCGGGTTGCGCCCTAATACCTCGGCACCGATGTGAACAAGCTAACTCTCACTCTGAAATTCGACTCTGCAAGCCGACCCAGAGAAGGAGTCCCATTTACCCGAGGCCCACATGAGACGATTGCCGTACTTACGATGCCTGGCCGGACCACCTCTGGATGGACGCATTAGTTATAATCCAGCTCTGTCTATCAGAGACCCTTCCTAGGCTCCGAGAAGCATATACAAACAAAACACACACTATCTTTAAATATTTGTTATCGTAAACCATTACTCCTGCATGACGATCAGTTCTTGAGAAAGAAAATACGTTTACGTGTTATTTTCTTTTGCCTCCCGTAACACCCACTTTACTGACATATTATTCTTAAGCCAAGCTACAATGCCCTCCTTGATAATACAACTAATTATTGCATATCTTACCTTCTTGGGGGACCATCTTTGTATATGTATAATTTACTTTCACTGATTTGTCTATGTATTTTGTTGTCTCAGTTATTTTCTTGTACTGCGACTAGTAATACATAAATACTTTGATAGAATTGTATGCCCTCTGCCCTCTTATCTAATTTCCTTGCTAAGAGATGCTATTGTACTGTAATTATTCATCCACCTATGTATAAATAAAAACCTTATATTTTAGCCTGTGTATCCTCTATATCTGTATATATGGATGGAGTCATGAAAGAAATACTATCAAGAGCAGTGAATGTTGGTGTATCGCTGAAAAGGGAGGGAATTGAGTGGAAGCTACCTATACTGCTGTTTGCGGATGATACAGTTCTGATGAGTGATAATGAATGGGAGTTGCAGGGTCTGGTAAATGAGTTTGGAACAGTGTGCGAAAAACGGAATTTGAAGGTAAATACGGGGAAGAGCAAGGTTATGGTCTTCGAAAGGGGTGAAGTCACAGAGTGTGAGGTGAAGCTGAACGGTCAGGCTATGGAGATCGTCAACTCTTTTAAGTATCTGGGCAGTGTGTTGAGTAAAGATGGGACTATAGATGAAGAGGTGCGGGAGAGGGTACAACAGGGGAAGAGGGTTGTAGGAACGCTAAAAGCAGTAACAAGAAATAGGGTGGTCAGTATGGAAGTGAAGAAGTCCTTGCATGACAGTGTGGTAATCCCGACACTGACTTACGGAAGCGAAGCATGGACGTTGGTTGAGAGACTCAGACCAAGAGTGAGAGCAGTGGAAATGAATTACTTAAGGAGTGCGTGCGGAGTTACATGGAGGGATAGACAGACTAATGAGGAAGTAAGAAGGAGGTGTGGTGTGGAGGTAGATGTGCTGGAAAGTGTGAAAAGGAACAACTTGAGATGGTTCGGCCATATGGAACGTATGGAAAGCGAGAGAATGACTAAGAGGGTGTACGAGAGCGAGGTGGAGGGACAGAGGGGGAGAGGTAGACCGAATATGAGGTGGAAGGATGGAGTGAGGAACTACATGAACGAAGGCGGTGCTGGTTGGGGGGAGGGGCGTCGACTGACTGGGGACAGAGGTGCATGGGGGCGGTTCGTTCGTGGCCACCCCTTCGGGGATCACGGCGTCAGGCAATAGATAGATAGATAGATCCTCTATATCGTGACCTTCCAATTAATATAAGGACCTTCCACTCACACAGTAAAGATCTACCAACGATATTCAAGGCCGGTATCTTAGAATTTATCAAAATGGGATTTGTTTTTAGTAACTGGCACTTTTAAAATATAGAATAAAAGAATCAGTAAGGTACACAAGTTGAATAAGTTGACGATATGCAACACAATCTAGATAAGTTGTCACGTTGGGCCCAAATTTGGCAAATGAGTTTCAATGCGGATAAATGTAAAGTACTACATATCGGATACCAAAATGAGAAAGCAAACTATTCGATGAATGGCACTCAGCTTAAGAATGTAAACAGAGAAACCGATCTGGGAGTAACAATATCGAGTAACCTAAAACCGAGTCAACAATGTTCAGAAGTTGTTAAGAAAGCAAACAAAATAATTGGCTTTATAGGCAGGTCATTTGAGCATAAATCCAAAGAAGTTATCCTAACCCTTTACAATTCCTTAGTCCGCCCTCTTCTGGAATACTGCGTTCAATCCTGGTGCCCTTATTACCAAAAAGATATAAACAAGCTAGAACGAGTTCAACGTAGTTACCAAAATGATACCTAGCCTAAAGAACAAACCATACGAGGAGCGTCTTAGAAAATTAAATCTATTTCCTCTAACCCAGCGCAGATTAAGAGGCGACTTATTTCAAGTGTTCAAAATCATTAAAGGCATTGACAATATGAACTGTAGTAAGTACTTCACTATTGACCAATCTAATTACACGCGGGGAAACGGTTGCAAAATTATCGGTAAATCTTTTAAACTCGCACAAATCTAAGAATTTCTTCTTCAATCGAGTTGTCAACTTGTGGAATGGGGTTCACCGAGATGTTATAGACTGCAGCACCGTTGATTCATTTAAACTTCGCCTAGACAAATATCTTGCATCAAACCCGCGACTGACTGCGTTTGTAAATGAATAACTTTATTTTATCCCCCCCTCAGTTACTAACCCTTCTGTCACCTACTAACTTCCTAATCCTGCCACAGACATTAGTTCCAGGGCAGTAGTTCCCTTTCCAATGTTCCCTTACCCACTCTAAACCACTGTTTGGACAATTAATCCTCAATGTTTTGGAGGACAAGCAGCCTAGAAGGGTCACCAGACCTGTTGTTGCTTGATTTCCTTTGTACTCCTTTGTACTTTGTACTTTTTTTTTTTTTTTTTTTTTTTTTTTTTAAAGAGACAATGAACGGAGGAAGGAAAAACACAGATAAAACAAAAAGGTCCATGTGCCTAAAGGCATCCTCCATTCATAAAATGTTTGTAACAACTGGATTTAAACATTTGTAGATTGTAAGTTTGTGGAAAGCAATTCGAGGGAAGTGAATTCCAAAGAGTAGTAGCTCTGGGGATAAATGAATTCTGATAAGCAGAAGTTCTGCATTGTGGAGGAGAAAGTGTAAATTCATGGGCGCTCTCAGCTGCCCTAGTTCTACGGGGAAAGATGTGGAGAGGCGGCACAATTGAAGCAAGTTCCTCGGAACAATTGCTGTGAAAATATCTGTAGAATAATGCAAGGGATGCAACGTTTCTTCGTATGGATAATGTAGGAAGGTCCTGTGTGATTGCAGGGTTATTGATTAATCTAATAGCTTTATTTTGAATTTTGTCCAACTGCCTCAATGCAACCACTCCACTTCCACCCCACAGAGGTGAACAGTAATCCATCTGAGAACGCACATGACTTTTATATATCACGGCCAACTGCTCGTCAGTGAAGAATTCTCGAACTCTGTACAGGAGTCCCAGTTTTTTAGAGGCATTCTTAGCAATGCTTCTAACATAATGTGTCCAGCTCAAGTTAGTAGTTAATGTTACACCGAGAATGTCAATACTAGGGGAAGTGGGAATATTTACATCATTAAAAAATATATGGGAGTCAGTGAGATTCTGTCGGTTAGAAAATTGAATGTACTTGGTTTTCTGTGCATTAAAGGAAACTAGATTCTTTTGTCCCCATCCATTAATTCTAGAAAGGTCCTGGTTCAGAGAAATTGCAGTGTTTATTTTTGAATTTATAAGATCGGGTTGGGTGAAAGAATTGGTAAATGTGAAGGAACTGTGGAGTGTTGAGTCATCTGCGTAGGAATGTATTGGATTATGAGTGGTAGATATGAGATCATTGATATGAATGAGGAACAGAATTGGGGCCAAAACTGATCCCTGGGGAACACCAGCATTTATTGAGTGAAATTGAGAATAAAGGCCATCTACCATTACACGTATTTTTCTGTTATGAAGATAAGAAGAAATTAGTGGAACTAATGATGCAAGGCCGTAGTGTGACATCTTCGACAATAAGGATTGATGCCAGACTCTATCAAATGCCTTTGATATATCCAGTGCTATTGTATGTGTTTCACCATGTTGGTCTGTAGCTTGGTTGATTTGATGCGTAAGAAGGCAAAGCATGTCTGCAGTTGATCGACATCGTCTAAAACCATATTGCCTATCACTGATTAATTTATTATTCTCAAGATGCTTAATTATGTGATTATTTAATATAATTTCAAAGACTTTACCAAGAGTGGAAGTTATAGCTATTGGTACAATAGCTATAACTCTAACTAGGTTGTACTTTGTACAATACATACATAGTCATGAAAGCATAGAAGTAGAAGGTATACATAAGAAAACAGAAGACATACATAAGAAAGTAGAAGGTATACATAAGAAAGTAGAAGGTATACATAAGAAAGTAGAAGGTATACATAAGAAAGTAGAAGGTATACATAAGAAAGTAGAAGGTATACATAAGAAAGTAGAAAGTATACGTAAGAAAGTAGGTATACATAAGAAAGTAGAAGGTATACAACACAAAGTAGGAGGTATACAGTAGAAAGCAGGTATATATAAAAAAACAGGAGGTATACATAACAAAGTAGGAGGAATACATACAAAATTATAAGGTATAACAAGAAAAACATATTATACTGTAACTATACATAGGAAAATAGGAGGTACGCAGAAGAAAAACTGTTATACCACGACCGGAAACAGATACTTCAGTCACCCCCCATCAAAACGCTGTGGGAAACCGAGACAGAAAACGGTCCCACTAGTCATCAAACCTCCCCACGAAAAAGGTAAACAAACCCCCGCACTCCCCCAACCCAAAGAGGAAGCGGCTACAAGACCCGAAGGTGACGTCACGTTTCCAGCCCGGCCCAGGATTGGACGGCCAGGGCTGGGCCTCCACCAACTGGGACGCTGGAACACCACCACGACAACGACCCACAGACTGGTCCTTGACAGGGATCCTAGAGCGAATCCGGAGGGCCTTTCCATTGCTCTCCTTCCTTATCCCTTCGCTGGAACCAGAACGACTTACACACCCACGAGAGCAGATGTAGGCCTACAACCATGCCCATTTTCCCTGTGCAAATCCTAAAGCGTAAAGAACCTGGAAAATGGATAGGTATCCGGACCAGGAATGGGAAGTTATCTCACTTCCCTCTCCGAGATCCGGATGCTTTCCAGCTCCAAGGTGCTTCGCAGCCCAACCCCGCACTTGCAACCTAAACAGCTATCCTGTGCAAGTGGCCAAGATGCTTTCCAGCTTTAGGGACCTATATTGCCTTCCAGCTTCTTGATAACTTAACGTGTTAAGTTATTACTACGATTCAGAGACGCTTGAACTGGTTGAGGCCTGGCTGTCAGGCCCCCTTTACCGTAAAATACTTAATTCCTCAGTCATAATTAAAAACCCTTACACGTTATCTGTAAGTTTCATGATCATCCTATAAGTATATTGTCACACGTTTGTCTAACCTCTAGGTTATCAAACTGCTGCGTACCTATAGAGGGAGAGCTCTGCCATACAATCACGCACACTAAACTCCAGCTGGGGATTATCCCACACAATGCGAGTCTTTCTAGGGATCATTATTAATTCAGTAAATCTCCATGACACGTGTTGTATATAATTCCATGTATCCTTGTATTACACATTGATAATTGTACTGTACTTTGTCTTAAGACTCATGTTAATAATAATGCGAAGCATTATACCTATACCCTTGAATAAGAGTTTCATATCCAACCACTACTTAAATAATAAGACTTGTACACCTGGCTCTTGAATCCTCTCAACACCTCCCCCTCGGTAAAACGGAACCCATGACAGATGGTAAAGCCTGTGCGGCTACTCTCAGTGGTAGTTGGCATCTTAAAAACAAATATAAACAAGTACAAAGGAAAACAAGCAATAACATATCTGCTGATTCTTATGAGGCTGTTTGTAGCTAATCTACCTAACCCATGTTTCCGTGCATTGACCTCCCTAGATTGGGAGCCAAAGCGTCACATTTTCCCCTTGCCCCTCAACTTTCCCTTCATAATTGCTGAGGGGCTCAGGGCCTTGGGTGGGGCTTTGGTTTCTCGGGCATTTCCGCCCCTTCCTCAGCTTCCTGCCTTGGAGTGGCTTCGGTCACCCGGGCTTTATTAGTGTTAAGCAGGGAGGGTTTTGTGGGAGCGCTCGTTTATGGCCTTGGCCTTGCTCGGGACCTTGGGGCTGTTCGGCCAGACAGCCTGGGGAACAACAACAACAACAACAACCTATGTGCCAGAGGAAAGAATAGCATATAATGGACAATGTGTGAAACATTCCTTATTCAGCAAGACACATGATGACATAGTATTTGTAGAAAAAATGTAATTATATATAAGATACTGGTCCTGAATATCTTTGATAGGGACAGGTGGACATTTTACTGTTCAAGAGAAAGGTTCTTAATCGACTGGAAGGTCAGATGAATACAGAATACACAGGCTATGTATATTATAAGGTTGTTAATGTACAGTCGACCAAATAAGTGATTTCTCGGCACCAAGTATAATTATTTTCATCAATATTTGGTATTATCTAAATTTGATTTATTCATTTCAAGTGAGATATATAAACATGTTCCCACATTTACCCACCTTATTCAACATCTGACAGATTTTAACACAGCACGGAGTGAACCAAACATAATGCCAACTGAGACATGACTTATTAGCGCTACCATACATACTGTAGGTTGATTATTGATAATAATATAATTCAAATATAATAATAGAGTAAACGTAAGTGCAGAGGGCACACAGTTAGTAAGGTTATTAGTTAGTTTACTTTATTATATATTTGTTTTTAACAACGAATTTGTGTTCCATTTAAGACCCTCCCCCCATTTTATATTCAAAGTAATAGTAATTATATATTATGTTATAATAAGTATTTACTCTATAGCATTTAAGTTCAATGTGAATTATAATACCATATATTCCTTTATATATGCCTTTTCGGTATATTTTCGCTCTATCATGTCACTTTGGTCTGTTTTGGAAAATTTCGTTCACTTTTTCGTGATTTAATGTATAGAAATGCGTGTGACTGATTCAATTAAATAGTCATAAATTTTACTAAGTATTTGCTTAATTTCTCTAGTATTAAATTTAAGTTCAATTGTATACATTTTCCCAAATAATATACTCTTTTGACATTCATAAATATTAATGTTTACCTTTCTCTCTCTTAAGTGATGCTGTTATCTGATTTTGTTCGAACAAATTTATATTCTTTCTCTTAATTTAATGTATAGAAAAGTGCGTGGATACATTGTTTCATAAATTTCAAAGATATAATTGTTTGTTTTAGAATGTTTTGGACCCAAATTCGTGATTTACTTGATTATTTAAAATCACGTATTTCCTTTTATATTTTCTTAAGCATATAACTCCTAATTAATCGTAACGATGTTAGTAAATCCTTTAATGAGTTTTGGTATTAATAAACATTTTGTGTGTTCCCAATAAGCTCTGATGATGAAACAAGATGGGTTTGAAACGTTAATACAGGAAAGAAGTCAATATAATTATGGTTACCTACGCTGGTGATTCTATTTCTTATTGCCTGCGCTATCCAAGCTCCAAATTAATTTCCAATATATATAATTATATATATATATATATATATATACTGTATATATATATATATATATATATATATATATATATATATATATATATATATATATATATATATATATATATATCTGTATATATGTATATCTGTATATATATATATATATATATATATATATATATATATATATATATATATATATATATAAATAAAAAAAAAAAAAAAAAAAAAAAAAAATATATATATATATATATATACAGTACATCCCTCTTTCTTCCTAATTTCCCCTCGCTCACTCTCCCTCTCCCCTCAACACGTGACAGACGCAGCTGTGAAGATTCTACCTCCCTTCCCCCTCTCATCTCTTTCCCCTCCCTCCCTCCCTCTCTCCCCTCCCCCCTCCCCTCCCGTCCCTCCTCCTGCCTAGTTGTCCTGTAGTAAGAGAGATTGACCATCCGTTTCTGCGGACGCCATTTTGGTGCCTTAATGATCAAACAACGATATGCTATTGTACTTTTGATCATGTAGAATTTAAACAGAGAGACCAAACTATATGTCCTGTACCCTTATTGCCGAATCTTTATTATGGGTGTGGACGTAATTTGAGTGTAAGGAGAGGCTATATGAAACCAGTGGCTCCAATATGGCAGAGATGGGCTGATTTCTGTTACAATAGGATCTCTACTCCTACCCTCACCTCTCCCCTCAGACCGGCTGTTGTCTTACCCACATTCCCCTTATAGCTGTTCTTCCCCTCATAATGGGCAATATGTGTGTGGTGGGTTAGTTGGTTGGTTGGTTGGTAGGTAGGTAGGTAGGTGTGTTTGTTTGTTGGTTGGTTGGTTCGTTGGTAGGTAGGTAGGTAGGTGTGTTTGTTTGTTGGTTGGTTGGTTCGTTGGTAGGTAGGTAGGTAGGTGTTTGTTTGTTGGTTGGTTGGTTGGTTGGTAGGTAGGTAGGTAGGTGTGTTTGTTTGTTGGTTGGTTGGTTGGTAGATATATAGATAAGGTGGTAGTATGGTAGGTTGGTCGGTGTTTTTTGTTTTCCTTTTGATATTTTCTGATTCCGCTAGGAAGAAAGCTGTGTTTTGCTGAATTGAGTTTAGTCGTCTCCAGAACCTTTGATGCAGTACTCCTCCTAAATGGCTGCCTCCACGACTTTGAACACTATGACAAAAGTTATTTGCAGAGCCCAATGAACAAAGTGAACCTGCCGGATTTCCGCTGCACTTGCTAAGTATGTTGTTTCGTTACATTGTGTTGCCTCTGGAACCTTTGATACATTACTGCTCCTAGATCGCTGCCTCCACGACGTTGAACACTAAAATCAAAGTTGTTTGTAGAGTCAAAATTAACAAAATGAACCTGGTGAATTTCCACTACATTCGCTAAGCAGGTCATTTCGCTGCGTATTGTCATCTGTACCTTTGACGCACTACTTCACCTAAATGGTTGCCTCCACAACATTGAACACTAAGATCAAAGTTGTTCGAAGAGCCAAAATGAACAAAGTGCATCTGTCGGATTTCCGCTACCGACTGTGGTAGCTCTTGCACCGCGAGATTGTCCATAACGGGATGTAGTGGAATCGGGATATAGCAGATTCATCCGCCTTTATCACATTTTATATTTTGTCATGCAAATGCATAGAACATTTTATTCCAATTGGTAGATACTGATAAAGAAAGGGAAAGGTTTGGCAGGTAGGTAAGTAGCAAGGCTGGTAGCTACAGTATGTAGGAATGTGGGATGGGGGGGGGGGGGGGGACGGATATTATAGTAGTAACCATCACATACATATATCGGTACGATTTGGGGGGACACACACACACACACACACACACACACACACACACACAGACACATGTGATGGAGTGGTCTTGCTACTGACCTGGTTACTCTAAGGTCCTAAGTTCAAATCCCGATTTATCAACAATTAAAATATTATTGAGACATTATTGAGACTCTTAAAAGCAACTAGAATGATTCCAGTAAATAATTAATTTGCTTACTAGTTGTAAGCCATTGTAGTTGTCAAGATGATGTGTGTGTGTGTGTGTGTGTGTGTGTGTGTGTGTGTGTGTGTGTGTGTGTGTGTGTGTGTGTGTGTGTGTGTGTGCAGTTGTTGACATAAGTGGTAATAGTGGTAGTTATGGTAGTTGTGGTAGTTAAGGTAAGGGTGGTGGTAGTTGTGTAATGTATGGCAGCTGGGGCCAACACGTGTGTCTAAATTTGTCACAACACACACCAGGGGATGCCTGTCTTCCTTTCTCTCTGCTTCTTACCTTGCTCTACATCTTACTATCTATATTACATAATATATTATGGATGTGTCTGTCTATTTAACCCCTTCACCACCATGACGCCTTTTTACCTAGGATTCTGGATACAGTTAGACGATTTTATACAATTTGAGAAGGACTTGTGTTATTAGGAGGGTTTATCGAGATTGTATTTACCAATTTGAGTCTTATAGATTATAAACTAAAATATAAAAATCATCTAATGGTAAATAGAATATGATGAAAATTACGTATTGGTGCTGAATGGGTTATCCGAGTCTGTCTGTCTGTTTGTAGGTAGGATTTATAAAACAATACAGTGCATGGATTTATGTGAAATTTGATCAGTACCTCCACATGGGACGCATAAAACAATTAAGGGGGGTTCACCGGCATTGTTTTCATCTTTCTCTTCTTTTCTCTCTTTCCCTGGCTTGTATCCATTCGGCCCCATTCATCCAACTGTTTTAAGACGTTTATCCCCATCCAGGTGTCGATTTATTCCTGGCGAGCGATAGCGAGCCAGTATTGTATGGAGAAATCCGGCTACGCCGGAGACATTTTGCTATCGAAAAATGTAGAAATTTAGCTTGCTGTCAAAACAAAAATATGTATATGCTGGCTCGCTACCGCTCGCCAGGAAAACATTGACACCTGGATGGGGGTAAACGTCTTAAAACAGTAGGCTGAATAGGGCCGAATGGATACAAACCAAAGAGAGAGAGAGAGAGAGAGAGAGAGAGAGAGAGAGAGAGAGAGAGAGAGAGAGAGAGAGAGAGAGAGAGAGAGAGAGAGAGAGAGAGAGAGAGAGAGAGAAACAAAAAAGCTAGGTGGGCTCCCTAAATTGGAGGTTACCTCCAATGTCCTCCCCTCTTCCCTCGTAAATAATGACCATGAAGATTATTTATTGGATTATCACGGTACTGACTGTAATGTGTGCTGGTTACCCAAGGACTGTAATGTGTGCTGGTTACCCAAGGACTGTAATGTGTGCTGGTTACCCAAGGACTGTAATGTGTGCTGATTACCCAAGGACTGTAATGTGTGCTGGTTACCCAAGGACTGTAATGTGTGCTGATTACCCAAGGACTGTAATGTGTGCTGGTTACCCAAGGACTGTAATGTGTGCTGGTTACCCAAGGACTGTAATGTGTGCTGGTTACCCAAGGACTGTAATGTGTGCTGATTACCCAAGGACTGTAATGTGTGCTGGTTACCCAAGGACTGTAATGTGTGCTGATTACCCAAGGACTGTAATGTGTGCTGATTACCCAAGGACTGTAATGTGTGCTGGTTACCCAAGGACTGTAATGTGTGCTGATTACCCAAGGACTGTAATGTGTGCTGGTTACCCAAGGACTGTAATGTGTGCTGGTTACCCAAGGACTGTAATGTGTGCTGGTTACCCAAGGACTGTAATGTGTGCTGATTACCCAAGGACTGTAATGTGTGCTGGTTACCCAAGGACTGTAATGTGTGCTGGTTACCCAAGGACTGTAATGTGTGCTGGTTACCCAAGGACTGTAATGTGTGCTGGTTACCCAAGGACTGTAATGTGTGCTGGTTACCCAAGGACTGTAATGTGTGCTGGTTACCCAAGGACTGTAATGTGTGCTGGTTACCCAAGGACTGTAATGTGTGCTGGTTACCCAAGGACTGTAATGTGTGCTGGTTACCCAAGGACTGTAATGTGTGCTGGTTACCCAAGGACTGTAATGTGTGCTGGTTACCCAAGGACTGTAATGTGTGCTGGTTACCCAAGGACTGTAATGTGTGCTGGTTACCCAAGGACTGTAATGTGTGCTGGTTACCCAAGGACTGTAATGTGTGCTGGTTACCCAAGGACTGTAATGTGTGCTGATTACCCAAGGACTGTAATGTGTGCTGGTTACCCAAGGACTGTAATGTGTGCTGGTTACCCAAGGACTGTAATGTGTGCTGGTTACCCAAGGACTGTAATGTGTGCTGGTTACCCAAGGACTGTAATGTGTGCTGGTTACCCAAGGACTGTAATGTGTGCTGGTTACCCAAGGACTGTAATGTGTGCTGGTTACCCAAGGACTCCACTAGCGGGATATTGGATTATCACGGTACTGACTGTAATGTGTGATGGTTACCTAAGGACTCCACTCGCTGGATATTGGATTATCACGGTACTGACTGTAATGTGTGCTGGTTACCCAAGGACTCCACTAGCGGGATATTGGATTATCACGGTACTGACTGTAATGTGTGCTGGTTACCCAAGGACTCCACTAGCGGGATATTGGATTATCACGGTACTGACTGTAATGTGTGCTGGTTACCCAAGGACTCCACTAGCGGGATATTGGATTATCACGGTACTGACTGTAATGTGTGCTGGTTACCCAAGGACTCCACTAGCGGGATATTGGATTATCACGGTACTGACTGTAATGTGTGCTGGTTACCCAAGGACTCCACTAGCGGGATATTGGATTATCACGGTACTGACTGTAATGTGTGCTGGTTACCCAAGGACTCCACTAGCGGGATATTGGATTATCACGGTACTGACTGTAATGTGTGCTGGTTACCCAAGGACTCCACTAGCGGGATATTGGATTATCACGGTACTGACTGTAATGTGTGCTGGTTACCCAAGGACTCCACTAGCGGGATATTGGATTATCACGGTACTGACTGTAATGTGTGATGGTTACCTAAGGACTCCACTCGCTGGATATTGGATTATCACGGTACTGACTGTAATGTGTGCTGGTTACCCAAGGACTCCACTAGCGGGATATTGGATTATCACGGTACTGACTGTAATGTGTGCTGGTTACCCAAGGACTCCACTAGCGGGATATTGGATTATCACGGTACTGACTGTAATGTGTGCTGGTTACCCAAGGACTCCACTAGCGGGATATTGGATTATCACGGTACTGACTGTAATGTGTGCTGGTTACCCAAGGACTCCACTAGCGGGATATTGGATTATCACGGTACTGACTGTAATGTGTGCTGGTTACCCAAGGACTCCACTAGCGGGATATTGGATTATCACGGTACTGACTGTAATGTGTGCTGGTTACCCAAGGACTCCACTAGCGGGATATTGGATTATCACGGTACTGACTGTAATGTGTGCTGGTTACCCAAGGACTCCACTCGCTGGATATTGGATTATCACGGTACTGACTGTAATGTGTGCTGGTTACCCAAGGACTCCACTAGCGGGATATTGGATTATCACGGTACTGACTGTAATGTGTGCTGGTTACCCAAGGACTCCACTAGCGGGATATTGGATTATCACGGTACTGACTGTAATGTGTGCTGGTTACCCAAGGACTCCACTAGCGGGATATTGGATTATCACGGTACTGACTGTAATGTGTGCTGGTTACCCAAGGACTCCACTAGCGGGATATTGGATTATCACGGTACTGACTGTAATGTGTGCTGGTTACCCAAGGACTCCACTAGCGGGATATTGGATTATCACGGTACTGACTGTAATGTGTGCTGGTTACCCAAGGACTCCACTAGCGGGATATTGGATTATCACGGTACTGACTGTAATGTGTGCTGGTTACCCAAGGACTCCACTAGCGGGATATTGGATTATCACGGTACTGACTGTAATGTGTGCTGGTTACCCAAGGACTCCACTAGCGGGATATTGGATTATCACGGTACTGACTGTAATGTGTGATGGTTACCTAAGGACTCCACTCGCTGGATATTGGATTATCACGGTACTGACTGTAATGTGTGCTGGTTACCCAAGGACTCCACTAGCGGGATATTGGATTATCACGGTACTGACTGTAATGTGTGCTGGTTACCCAAGGACTCCACTAGCGGGATATTGGATTATCACGGTACTGACTGTAATGTGTGCTGGTTACCCAAGGACTCCACTAGCGGGATATTGGATTATCACGGTACTGACTGTAATGTGTGCTGGTTACCCAAGGACTCCACTAGCGGGATATTGGATTATCACGGTACTGACTGTAATGTGTGCTGGTTACCCAAGGACTCCACTAGCGGGATATTGGATTATCACGGTACTGACTGTAATGTGTGCTGGTTACCCAAGGACTCCACTAGCGGGATATTGGATTATCACGGTACTGACTGTAATGTGTGCTGGTTACCCAAGGACTCCACTAGCGGGATATTGGATTATCACGGTACTGACTGTAATGTGTGCTGGTTACCCAAGGACTCCACTAGCGGGATATTGGATTATCACGGTACTGACTGTAATGTGTGCTGGTTACCCAAGGACTCCACTAGCGGGATATTGGATTATCACGGTACTGACTGTAATGTGTGCTGGTTACCCAAGGACTCCACTAGCGGGATATTGGATTATCACGGTACTGACTGTAATGTGTGCTGGTTACCCAAGGACTCCACTAGCGGGATATTGGATTATCACGGTACTGACTGTAATGTGTGCTGGTTACCCAAGGACTCCACTCGCAGGATATTGGATTATCACGGTACTGACTGTAATGTGTGCTGGTTACCCAAGGACTCCACTAGCGGGATATTGGATTATCACGGTACTGACTGTAATGTGTGCTGGTTACCCAAGGACTCCACTAGCGGGATATTGGATTATCACGGTACTGACTGTAATGTGTGCTGGTTACCCAAGGACTCCACTAGCGGGATATTGGATTATCACGGTACTGACTGTAATGTGTGCTGGTTACCCAAGGAACCCACTCGCAGGATATTGGATTATCACGGTACTGACTGTAATGTGTGCTGGTTACCCAAGGACTCCACTAGCGGGATATTGGATTATCACAGTACTGACTGTAATGTGTGCTGGTTACCCAAGGACTCCACTAGCGGGATATTGGATTATCACGGTACTGACTGTAATGTGTGCTGGTTACCCAAGGACTCCACTAGCGGGATATTGGATTATCACGGTACTGACTGTAATGTGTGCTGGTTACCCAAGGACTCCACTAGCGGGATATTGGATTATCACGGTACTGACTGTAATGTGTGCTGGTTACCCAAGGACTCCACTAGCGGGATTTTGGATTATCACGGTACTCACTGTAATGTGTGCTGGTTACCCAAGGACTGTAATGTGTGCTGGTTACCCAAGGACTCCACTAGCGGGATATTGGATTATCACGGTACTGACTGTAATGTGTGATGGTTACCCAAGGACTCCACTAGCGGGATATTGGATTATCACGGTACTGACTGTAATGTGTGCTGGTTACCCAAGGACTCCACTAGCGGGATATTGGATTATCACGGTACTGACTATAATGTGTGCTGGTTACCCAAGGACTCCACTAGCGGGTTATTGGATAATCACGGTACTGACTATTATGTGTGCTGGTTACCCAAGGACTGTAATGTGTGCTGGTTACCCAAGGACTCCACTAGCGGGATATTGGATTATCACGGTACTGACTATAATGTGTGCTGGTTACCCAAGGACTCCACTAGCGGGATATTGGATTATCACGGTACTGACTGTAATGTGTGCTGGTTACCCAAGGACTGTAATGTGTGCTGGTTACCCAAGGACTCCACTAGCGTGATATTGGATTATCACGGTACTGACTATAATGTGTGCTGGTTACCCAAGGACTCCACTAGCGGGATATTGGATTATTACGGTACTGACTATAATGTGTGCTGGTTACCCAAGGACTCCACTAGCGGGATATTGGATTATCACGGTACTGACTATAATGTGTGCTGGTTACCCAAGGACTTCACTAGCGGGATATTGGATTATCACGGTACTGACTATAATGTGTGCTGGTTACCCAAGGACTGTAATGTGTGCTGGTTACCCAAGGACTCCACTAGCGGGATATTGGATTATCACGGTACTGACTATAATGTGTGCTGGTTACCCAAGGACTCCACTAGCGGGATATTGGATTATCACGGTACTGACTGTAATGTGTGCTGGTTACCCAAGGACTCCACTAGCGGGATATTGGATTATAACGGTACTGACTATAATGTGTGCTGGTTACCCAAGGACTCCACTAGTGGGATATTGGATTATCACAGTACTGAATGTAATGTGTGCTGGTTACCCAAGGACTCCACTAGCGGGATATTGGATTATCACGGTACTGACTGTAATGTGTGCTGGTTACCCAAGGACTCCACTAGCGGGATATTGGATTATCACGGTACTGACTATAATGTGTGCTGGTTACCCAAGGACTCCACTAGCGGGATATTGGATTACCACGGTACTGACTGTAATGTGTGCTGGTTACCCAAGGACTCCACTAGCGGGATATTGGATTATCACGGTACTGACTATAATGTGTGCTGGTTACCCAAGGACTCCACTAGCGGGATATTGGATTATCACGGTACTTACTATAATGTGTGCTGGTTACCCAAGGACTGTAATGTGTGCTGGTTACCCAAGGACTCCACTAGCGGGATATTGGATTATCACGGTACTGTCTGTAATGTGTGCTGGTTACCCAAGGACTCCACTAGCGGGATATTGAATTATCACGGTACTGACTATAATGTGTGCTGGTTACCCAAGGACTCCACTAGCGGGATATTGGATTATCATGGTACTGACTGTAATGTGTGCTGGTTACCCAAGGACTCCACTAGCGGGATATTGGATTATCACGGTACTGACTGTAATGTGTGATGGTTACCTATGGACTCCACTCGCTGGATATTGGATTATCACGGTACTGACTGTAATGTGTGCTGGTTACCGAAGGACTCCACTAGCGGGATATTGGATTAACACGGTACTGACTGTAATGTGTGCTGGTTACCCAAGGACTCCACTAGCGGGATATTGGATTATCACGGTACTGACTGTAATGTGTGCTGGTTACCCAAGGACTCCACTCGCGGGATATTGGATTATCACGGTACTGACTGTAATGTGTGCTGGTTACCCAAGGACTCCACTAGCGGGATATTGAATTATCACGGTACTGACTGTAATGTGTGCTGGTTACCCAAGGACTCCACTCGCGGGATATTGGATTATCACGGTACTGACTGTAATGTGTGCTGGTTACCCAAGGACTCCACTAGCGGGATATTGGATTATCACGGTACTGACTGTAATGTGTGCTGGTTACCCAAGGACTCCACTAGCGGGATATTGGTTGTTGTTGTTGTTGTTGTTCCCTAAGCTGCCTGGCCGAACAGCCCCGAGTCCCTGAGAAAGGCCATGGCCACGATCGGGCTTTCCCACAGAGCTCTCATTGAGTGTAGATTGTGTTGTTGGCGTAAGTGGTTGTGTGAAATGCAGTCTTCTATGATGTGTTTAATGGTATGGGGTGCTGTGTTACATCCCGGGCAGGTGTCGACAACGGAGTCATCCAGTCTCTTCTGATAGCTCAGGAGAGCTGGATGGTGTCCGCATCTCAGCCTGGCCAGGTGGACTCTGTCCTCGCGAGGAAGGGAGGATTCGGAAGGATGGATTTCGGGAGGTCGTGCATGCAGCTGCGTGTTGTCTGTGAGTGAGTGGATGGATCGGTGAGAGATATGAGTATGGATGTGCTTCTGGAAGTTGGTTCGGGGTGGGCAGGAGGGAGAGAGGACAATAATTGTGTGTGATACCGTGTGCTGGGTGTTGTTTTGATATTTCTTGGTGTCTGTGGGTGTGTTGCCATGTAGTTTAGTGGGTGGTCTTGGTTCGTGGAGGCTGCCAGGAATGAGAGTGCCTCTCATGTCCAGATGGTCTTTGACTTTGAGGATTTTGGTTTCTTGATGTAGGTGATCTGTGGGTGAAGTAGCTGTGCAGCCTGTAATGATCTTCAGGGCTTTGTTTTGAATAGTCTGTAAGGTCTTATGATGGTCAGCTAGGTTAGAAGCCCAGGCTGGGCTTGCGTATTACATCACTGATCTTATGCATTGTTTATATACTGTGGTGGTAGTTTTTTCTTTGTTGTGTCCAAATTTTGTGTGAGCAAGTGACCTGAGGGCATTAAGTCTGGGTGTCAGTTTCTTTTTTAATGTGGTGTGCTGTTTGAATGTCATATGAGTATCATATGTTACTCCTAGGATTTTGGGTGTGTGTATGTGTTAGGGTGTGTTGTTTATGGTGAGTGAGGGATGTATTCGTGTTCTCCTGTCCAACTTGTGAGCAGGGTTGCGGTGGATTTGGCTGGGGCTAGATTAAGTCTGTTTGTAGTGCACCAGCCATGTAGTGTGTTGAGATAGGGTTGAAGGAGATCTGTTGCTCTTTTTGGGTTATGGTGTGTGCATGTGAGTGTTATGTCATCTGCATAGGAGGGGCTAAGTTTATTTGGGGCGTATTGGGTGGTAGTTATCGTGCATGTACAGATTGAAGAGTGCGGGCGATAGGACGGATCCTTGTGGGACTCCGTTTGGAAAGTTTCTGATTTTAGATGACTGACCGGCAAAAGATACGTGTGCACATCTGCCTGCTAGGAAGTTGGCCAGCCACCGTTTTGTGTTGTTGTGCATGTTTGTGTTGTAGATTTTGTTTGTTAGGTTGTGGCGGGGGATGGCATCGAAGGCTTTACTAATGTCGAGTGTGGCTAATAGTGATCTGTGTGGTGGTCTAGCTGAATTGATGCCGTCGAAAGCTCTTTGTGTAAGGTCTGTGAGAAGAGTGTTTGTGAGTGCAGTGGCCTAAAGCCATGTTGTGTTGGAGCTAGGGGTAGGTCAGGTGTAATTAGTTGTAATACTAGGCGTTCCATGACTTTGGAGGGGGAGCAAAGGAGTGTGATGGGGCGGTGCGAGGAGGGTAGCGTGGGGTCTTTGTTGGGTTTGGGGAATGTGATGATGATACCATGTTCCAAATGTCTGGTATTGTGTTGTGTGAATAGCTGTAGTTTGATATGTTAGTGAGTGCTTGTATGCCTTGTGGTCCCGGTGTCTGAGGTGTATGTTGCTTATGTTGTCTAGGCCACAGGCGGGTGAGTGCTTGAGATTGTTGATGATATGCTTTGTCTGGTGATTGGTGAAAGGTGTATAGTCAGGGTCTGTGGGGAATTGTCTCTTACGTCGGATGACACGTCGGTCGTCTTTGTGAGGTTTTAGGTGGCTGACATGTGAAAAGTGATGATGAGAGTGTTTGCTTGTTACATGAAGGAGTAGAGTCTGTTGTTGTGATTGCAGCATGTGATTGTGTTGTGTTGCTGTTGGAAAGTGTGATGCTGTTTAGTGTTTTGTATAGTTTTTTGGGGTTTGTTTTGTGATCAAGTGTTTGGAGGAAGTTATTCCAATTTAGTTTTTGTTGTTCTTGTATTTTGTTGTTAGTTTGGGTGTTGGGTGCTTGAATTTGTTGTGTGATGTCTTGTGTGTGGGGTGCTGGGGAGTGTTTCAGTATGTCGCGTTGTCTGATGAGGTTTTGAATTTCTGGTGTGAAGTTGGGGTTGTGTCTTTTTCTGTTACCTCTTGGAATGTGTTTCTTGTCAGCGTTTTGGATAGTTTTATTGAGTATGTGTACAGCATTGTTGATGTTAGTGATGGGTGTACTGTTTAGAGTTGTGAAGTGTTGTTCTGTCTCATTTGTGAATGCTTCCCAGTTAGCTCTTTTATAATTGGTGTATGTGTGTTTGTGGCTAGCTGGGGTGAGTCTGGTTTTGGTGGTGATAATGATCGGGAGGTGGTCAGAGCCTAAGGTTCTGACCACCCTCCAGGTCAGATATTGGGATATTGGTTTATCACGGTACTGACTGTAATATGTGCTGGTTACCCAAGGACTCCACTAGCGGGATATTGGATTATCACAGTACTGACTGTAATGTGTCCTGGTTACCCAAGGACTCCACTAGCGGGATATTGGATTATCACGGTACTGACTGTAATGTGTGCTGGTTACCCAAGGACTCCACTAGCGGGATATTGGATTATCACGGTACTGACTGTAATGTGTGCTGGTTACCCAAGGACTCCACTAGCGGGATATTGGATTATCACGGTACTGACTGTAATGTGTGCTGGTTACCCAAGGACTCCACTAGCGGGATATTGGATTATCACGGTACTCACTGTAATGTGTGCTGGTTACCCAAGGACTGTAATGTGTGCTGGTTACCCAAGGACTCCACCAGCGGGATATTGGATTATCACGGTACTGACTGTAATGTGTGATGGTTACCCAAGGACTCCACTAGCGGGATATTGGATTATCACGGTACTGACTGTAATGTGTGCTGGTTACCCAAGGACTCCACTAGCGGGATATTGGATTATCACGGTACTGACTATAATGTGTGCTGGTTACCCAAGGACTCCACTAGCGGGTTATTGGATAATCACGGTACTGACTATTATGTGTGCTGGTTACCCAAGGACTATATTGGATTATCACGGTACTGACTGTAATGTGTGCTGGATACCCAAGGACTCCACTAGTGGAATATTGGATTATCACGGTACTGACTGTAATGTGTGCTGGTTACCCAAGGACTCCACTAGCGGGATATTGGATTATCACGGTACTGACTGTAATGTGTGCTGGTTACCCAAGGACTCCACTAGCGGGATATTGGATTATCACGGTACTGACTGTAATGTGTGCTGGTTACCCAAGGACTCCACTAGCGGGATATTGGATTATCACGGTACTGACTGTAATGTGTGCTGGTTACCCAAGGACTCCACTAGCGGGATATTGGATTATCACGGTACTGACTGTAATGTGTGCTGGTTACCCAAGGACTCCACTAGCGGGATATTGGATTATCACGGTACTGACTATAATGTGTGCTGGTTACCCAAGGACTCCACTAGCGGGATATTGGATTATCACGGTACTGACTATAATGTGTGCTGGTTACCCAAGGACTCCACTAGCGGGATATTGGATTATCACGGTACTGACTATAATGTGTGCTGGTTACCCAAGGACTCCACTAGCGGATATTGGATTATCACGGTACTGACTAATGTGTGCTGGTTACCCAAGGACTCCACTAGCGGGATATTGGATTATCACGGTACTGACTGTAATGTGTGCTGGTTACCCAAGGACTCCACTAGCGGGATATTGGATTATCACGGTACTGACTGTAATGTGTGCTGGTTACCCAAGGACTCCA
Source organism: Paralithodes platypus (assembly GCA_032716605.1). Lineage (NCBI taxonomy): Eukaryota > Metazoa > Arthropoda > Malacostraca > Decapoda > Lithodidae > Paralithodes > Paralithodes platypus. The sequence goes on along the minus strand of CM064572.1, from coordinate 29,919,814 downwards.
CTAGCGGGATATTGGATTATCACGGTACTGACTGTAATGTGTGCTGGTTACCCAAGGACTCCACTAGCGGGATATTGGATTATCACGGTACTGACTGTAATGTGTGCTGGTTACCCAAGGACTCCACTAGCGGGATATTGGATTATCACGGTACTGACTGTAATGTGTGCTGGTTACCCAAGGACTCCACTAGCGGATATTGGATTATCACGGTACTGACTGTAATGTGTGCTGGTTACCCAAGGACTCCACTAGCGGGATATTGGATTATCACGGTACTGACTGTAATGTGCTGGTTACCCAAGGACTCCACTAGCGGGATATTGGATTATCACGGTACTGACTGTAATGTGCTGGTTACCCAAGGACTCCACTAGCGGGATATTGGATTATCACGGTACTGACTGTAATGTGTGCTGGTTACCCAAGGACTCCACTAGCGGGATATTGGATTATCACGGTACTGACTGTAATGTGTGCTGGTTACCCAAGGACTCCACTAGCGGGATATTGGATTATCACGGTACTGACTGTAATGTGTGCTGGTTACCCAAGGACTCCACTAGCGGGATATTGGATTATCACGGTACTGACTGTAATGTGTGCTGGTTACCCAAGGACTCCACTAGCGGGATATTGGATTATCACGGTACTGACTGTAATGTGTGCTGGTTACCCAAGGACTCCACTAGCGGGATATTGGATTATCACGGTACTGACTGTAATGTGTGCTGGTTACCCAAGGACTCCACTAGCGGGATATTGGATTATCACGGTACTGACTGTAATGTGTGCTGGTTACCCAAGGACTCCACTAGCGGGATATTGGATTATCACGGTACTGACTGTAATGTGTGCTGGTTACCCAAGGACTCCACTAGCGGGATATTGGATTATCACGGTACTGACTGTAATGTGTGCTGGTTACCCAAGGACTCCACTAGCGGGATATTGGATTATCACGGTACTGACTGTAATGTGTGCTGGTTACCCAAGGACTCCACTAGCGGGATATTGGATTATCACGGTACTGACTGTAATGTGTGCTGGTTACCCAAGGACTCCACTAGCGGGATATTGGATTATCACGGTACTGACTGTAATGTGTGCTGGTTACCCAAGGACTCCACTAGCGGGATATTGGATTATCACGGTACTGACTGTAATGTGTGCTGGTTACCCAAGGACTCCACTAGCGGGATATTGGATTATCACGGTACTGACTGTAATGTGTGCTGGTTACCCAAGGACTCCACTAGCGGGATATTGGATTATCACGGTACTGACTGTAATGTGTGCTGGTTACCCAAGGACTCCACTAGCGGGATATTGGATTATCACGGTACTGACTGTAATGTGTGCTGGTTACCCAAGGACTCCACTAGCGGGATATTGGATTATCACGGTACTGACTGTAATGTGTGCTGGTTACCCAAGGACTCCACTAGCGGGATATTGGATTATCACGGTACTGACTGTAATGTGTGCTGGTTACCCAAGGACTCCACTAGCGGGATATTGGATTATCACGGTACTGACTGTAATGTGTGCTGGTTACCCAAGGACTCCACTAGCGGGATATTGGATTATCACGGTACTGACTGTAATGTGTGCTGGTTACCCAAGGACTCCACTAGCGGGATATTGGATTATCACGGTACTGACTGTAATGTGTGCTGGTTACCCAAGGACTCCACTAGCGGGATATTGGATTATCACGGTACTGACTGTAATGTGTGCTGGTTACCCAAGGACTCCACTAGCGGGATATTGGATTATCACGGTACTGACTGTAATGTGTGCTGGTTACCCAAGGACTCCACTAGCGGGATATTGGATTATCACGGTACTGACTGTAATGTGTGCTGGTTACCCAAGGACTCCACTAGCGGGATATTGGATTATCACGGTACTGACTGTAATGTGTGCTGGTTACCCAAGGACTCCACTAGCGGGATATTGGATTATCACGGTACTGACTGTAATGTGTGCTGGTTACCCAAGGACTCCACTAGCGGGATATTGGATTATCACGGTACTGACTGTAATGTGTGCTGGTTACCCAAGGACTCCACTAGCGGGATATTGGATTATCACGGTACTGACTGTAATGTGTGCTGGTTACCCAAGGACTCCACTAGCGGGATATTGGATTATCACGGTACTGACTGTAATGTGTGCTGGTTACCCAAGGACTACCCAAGGACTAGCGGATATTGGATTATCACGGTACTGACTGTAATGTGTGCTGGTTACCCAAGGACTCCACTAGCGGGATATTGGATTATCACGGTACTGACTGTAATGTGTGCTGGTTACCCAAGGACTCCACTAGCGGGATATTGGATTATCACGGGTACTGACTGTAATGTGTGCTGGTTACCCAAGGACTCCACTAGCGGTATTGGATTATCACGGTACTGACTTATGTGCGCTGGTTACCCAAGGGCTCCACTAGCGGGATATTGGATTATCACGGTACTGACTGTAATGTGTGCTGGTTACCCAAGGACTCCACTAGCGGGATATTGGATTATCACGGTACTGTAATGTGTGCTGGTTACCCAAGGACTCCACTAGCGGGATATTGGATTATCACGGTACTGACTGTAATGTGTGCTGGTTACCCAAGGACTCCACTAGCGGGATATTGGATTATCACGGTACTGACTGTAATGTGTGCTGGTTACCCAAGGACTCCACTAGCGGGATATTGGATTATCACCGTGCTGACCGTAATGTGTGCTCGTTACCCAAGGACTCCACTAGGCGGATATTTGCTTATGACGGTACTGACTGTAATGTGTGCTGGTTACCCAAGGACTCCACTAGCGGGATATTGGATTATCACGGTACTGACTGTAATGTGTGCTGGTTACCCAAGGACTCCACTAGCGGGATATTGGATTATCACGGTACTGACTATAATGTGTGCTGGTTACCCATAGCGACTGACTGTAATGTGTGCTGGTTACCCAAGGACTCCACTAGCGGGATATTGGATTATCACGGTACTGACAATGTGTGCTGGTTACCCAAGGACTGTAATGTGTGCTGGTTACCCAAGGACTCCACTAGCGGGATATTGGATTATCACGGTACTGACTGTAATGTGTGCTGGTTACCCAAGGACTCCACTAGCGGGATATTGGATTATCACGGTACTGACTATAATGTGTGCTGGTTACCCAGACTGTAATGTGTGCTGGTTACCCAAGGACTCCACTAGCGGGATATTGGATTATCACGGTACTGACTGTAATGTGCTGGTTACCCAAGGACTCCACTAGCGGGATATTGGATTATCACGGTACTGACTGTAATGTGTGCTGGTTACCCAAGGACTCCACTAGCGGGATATTGGATTATCACGGTACTGACTGTAATGTGTGCTGGTTACCCAAGGACTCCACTAGCGGGATATTGGATTATCACGGTACTGACTGTAATGTGTGCTGGTTACCCAAGGACTCCACTAGCGGGATATTGGATTATCACGGTACTGACTGTAATGTGTGCTGGTTACCCAAGGACTCCACTAGCGGGATATTGGATTATCACGGTACTGACTGTAATGTGTGCTGGTTACCCAAGGACTCCACTAGCGGGATATTGGATTATCACGGTACTGACTGTATGGTGTGCTGGTTACCCAAGGACTCCACTAGCGGGATATTGGATTATCACGGTACTGACTGTAATGTGTGCTGGTTACCCAAGGACTCCACTAGCGGGATATTGGATTATCACGGTACTGACTGTAATGTGTGCTGGTTACCCAAGGACTCCACTAGCGGGATATTGGATTATCACGGTACTGACTGTAATGTGTGCTGGTTACCCAAGGACTCCACTAGCGGGATATTGGATTATCACGGTACTGACTGTAATGTGTGCTGGTTACCCAAGGACTCCACTAGCGGGATATTGGATTATCACGGTACTGACTGTAATGTGTGCTGGTTACCCAAGGACTCCACTAGCGGGATATTGGATTATCACGGTACTGACTGTAATGTGTGCTGGTTACCCAAGGACTCCACTAGCGGGATATTGGATTATCACGGTACTGACTGTAATGTGTGCTGGTTACCCAAGGACTCCACTAGCGGGATATTGGATTATCACGGTACTGACTGTAATGTGTGGTTACCCAAGGACTCCACTAGCGGGATATTGGATTATCACGGTACTGACTGTAATGTGTGCTGGTTACCCAAGGACTCCACTAGCGGGATATTGGATTATCACGGTACTGACTGTAATGTGTGCTGGTTACCCAAGGACTCCACTAGCGGGATATTGGATTATCACGGTACTGACTGTAATGTGTGCTGGTTACCCAAGGACTCCACTAGCGGGATATTGGATTATCACGGTACTGACTGTAATGTGTGCTGGTTACCCAAGGACTCCACTCGCGGGATATTGGATTATCACGGTACTGACTGTAATGTGTGCTGGTTACCCAAGGACTCCACTCGCGGGATATTGGATTATCACGGTACTGACTGTAATGTGTGCTGGTTACCCAAGGACTCCACTAGCGGGATATTGGATTATCACGGTACTGACTGTAATGTGTGCTGGTTACCCAAGGACTCCACTAGCGGGATATTGGATTATCACGGTACTGACTGTAATGTGTGCTGGTTACCCAAGGACTCCACTAGCGGGATATTGGATTATCACGGTACTGACTGTAATGTGTGCTGGTTACCCAAGGACTCCACTAGCGGGATATTGGATTATCACGGTACTGACTGTAATGTGTGCTGGTTACCCAAGGACTCCACTAGCGGGATATTGGATTATCACGGTACTGACTGTAATGTGTGCTGGTTACCCAAGGACTCCACTAGCGGGATATTGGATTATCACGATACTGACTGTAATGTGTGCTGGTTACCCAAGGACTCCACTAGCGGGATATTGGATTATCACGGTACTGACTGTAATGTGCTGGTTACCCAAGGACTCCACTAGCGGGATATTGGATTATCACGGTACTGACTGTAATGTGCTGGTTACCCAAGGACTCCACTCGCGGGATATTGGATTATCACGGTACTGACTGTAATGTGTGCTGGTTACCCAAGGACTCCACTAGCGGGATATAGGATTATCACGGTACTGACTATAATGTGTGCTGGTTACCCAAGGACTCCACTAGCGGGATATTGGATTATCACGGTACTGACTGTAATGTGTGCTGGTTACCCAAGGACTCCACTAGCGGGATATTGGATTATCACGGTACTGACTGTAATGTGTGCTGGTTACCCAAGGACTCCACTAGCGGGATATTGGATTATCACGGTACTGACTGTAATGTGTGCTGGTTACCCAAGGACTCCACTAGCGGGATATTGGATTATCACGGTACTGACTGTAATGTGTGCTGGTTACCCAAGGACTCCACTAGCGGGATATTGGATTATCACGGTACTGACTGTAATGTGTGCTGGTTACCCAAGGACTCCACTAGCGGGATATTGGATTATCACGGTACTGACTGTAATGTGTGCTGGTTACCCAAGGACTCCACTAGCGGGATATTGGATTATCACGGTACTGACTGTAATGTGTGCTGGTTACCCAAGGACTCCACTAGCGGGATATTGGATTATCACGGTACTGACTGTAATGTGTGCTGGTTACCCAAGGACTCACTAGCGGGATATTGGATTATCACGGTACTGACTGTAATGTGTGCTGGTTACCCAAGGACTCCACTAGCGGGATATTGGATTATCACGGTACTGACTGTAATGTGTGCTGGTTACCCAAGGACTCCACTAGCGGGATATTGGATTATCACGGTACTGACTGTAATGTGTGCTGGTTACCCAAGGACTCCACTAGCGGGATATTGGATTATCACGGTACTGACTGTAATGTGTGCTGGTTACCCAAGGACTCCACTAGCGGGATATTGGATTATCACGGTACTGACTGTAATGTGTGCTGGTTACCCAAGGACTCCACTAGCGGGATATTGGATTATCACGGTACTGACTGTAATGTGTGCTGGTTACCCAAGGACTCCACTAGCGGGATATTGGATTATCACGGTACTGACTGTAATGTGTGCTGGTTACCCAAGGACTCCACTAGCGGGATATTGGATTATCACGGTACTGACTGTAATGTGTGCTGGTTACCCAAGGACTCCACTAGCGGGATATTGGATTATCACGGTACTGACTGTAATGTGTGCTGGTTACCCAAGGACTCCACTAGCGGGATATTGGATTATCACGGTACTGACTGTAATGTGTGCTGGTTACCCAAGGACTCCACTAGCGGGATATTGGATTATCACGGTACTGACTGTAATGTGTGCTGGTTACCCAAGGACTCCACTAGCGGGATATTGGATTATCACGGTACTGACTGTAATGTGTGCTGGTTACCCAAGGACTGTAATGTGTGCTGGTTACCCAAGGACTCCACTAGCGGGATATTGGATTATCACGGTACTGACTGTAATGTGTGCTGGTTACCCAAGGACTCCACTAGCGGGATATTGGATTATCACGGTACTGACTGTAATGTGTGCTGGTTACCCAAGGACTCCACTAGCGGGATATTGGATTATCACGGTACTGACTGTAATGTGTGCTGGTTACCCAAGGACTCCACTAGCGGGATATTGGATTATCACGGTACTGACTGTAATGTGTGCTGGTTACCCAAGGACTCCACTAGCGGGATATTGGATTATCACGGTACTGACTGTAATGTGTGCTGGTTACCCAAGGACTCCACTAGCGGGATATTGGATTATCACGGTACTGACTGTAATGTGTGCTGGTTACCCAAGGACTCCACTAGCGGGATATTGGATTATCACGGTACTGACTGTAATGTGTGCTGGTTACCCAAGGACTCCACTAGCGGATATTGGATTATCACGGTACTGACTGTAATGTGTGCTGGTTACCCAAGGACTCCACTAGCGGGATATTGGATTATCACGGTACTGACTGTAATGTGTGCTGGTTACCCAAGGACTCCACTAGCGGGATATTGGATTATCACGGTACTGACTGTAATGTGTGCTGGTTACCCAAGGACTCCACTAGCGGGATATTGGATTATCACGGTACTGACTGTAATGTGTGGTGGTTACCCAAGGACTCCACTAGCGGGATATTGGATTATCACGGTACTGACTGTAATGTGTGCTGGTTACCCAAGGACTCCACTAGCGGGATATTGGATTATCACGGTACTGACTGTAATGTGTGCTGGTTACCCAAGGACTCCACTAGCGGGATATTGGATTATCACGGTACTGACTGTAATTTGTGCTGGTTACCCAAGGACTCCACTAGCGGGATATTGGATTATCACGGTACTGACTGTAATGTGTGCTGGTTACCCAAGGACTCCACTAGCGGGATATTGGATTATCACGGTACTGACTGTAATGTGTGCTGGTTACCCAAGGACTCCACTAGCGGGATATTGGATTATCACGGTACTGACTGTAATGTGTGCTGGTTACCCAAGGACTCCACTAGCGGGATATTGGATTATCACGGTACTGACTGTAATGTGTGCTGGTTACCCAAGGACTCCACTAGCGGGATATTGGATTATCACGGTACTGACTGTAATGTGTGCTGGTTACCCAAGGACTCCACTAGCGGGATATTGGATTATCACGGTACTGACTGTAATGTGTGCTGGTTACCCAAGGACTCCACTAGCGGGATATTGGATTATCACGGTACTGACTGTAATGTGTGCTGGTTACCCAAGGACTCCACTAGCGGGATATTGGATTATCACGGTACTGACTGTAATGTGTGCTGGTTACCCAAGGACTCCACTAGCGGGATATTGGATTATCACGGTACTGACTGTAATGTGTGCTGGTTACCCAAGGACTCCACTAGCGGGATATTGGATTATCACGGTACTGACTGTAATGTGTGCTGGTTACCCAAGGACTCCACTAGCGGGATATTGGATTATCACGGTACTGACTGTAATGTGTGCTGGTTACCCAAGGACTCCACTAGCGGGATATTGGATTATCACGGTACTGACTGTAATGTGTGCTGGTTACCCAAGGACTCCACTAGCGGGATATTGGATTATCACGGTACTGACTGTAATGTGTGCTGGTTACCCAAGGACTCCACTAGCGGGATATTGGATTATCACGGTACTGACTGTAATGTGTGCTGGTTACCCAAGGACTCCACTAGCGGGATATTGGATTATCACGGTACTGACTGTAATGTGTGCTGGTTACCCAAGGACTCCACTAGCGGGATATTGGATTATCACGGTACTGACTGTAATGTGTGCTGGTTACCCAAGGACTCCACTAGCGGGATATTGGATTATCACGGTACTGACTGTAATGTGTGCTGGTTACCCAAGGACTCCACTAGCGGGATATTGGATTATCACGGTACTGACTGTAATGTGTGCTGGTTACCCAAGGACTCCACTAGCGGGATATTGGATTATCACGGTACTGACTGTAATGTGTGCTGGTTACCCAAGGACTCCACTAGCGGGATATTGGATTATCACGGTACTGACTGTAATGTGTGCTGGTTACCCAAGGACTCCACTAGCGGGATATTGGATTATCACGGTACTGACTGTAATGTGTGCTGGTTACCCAAGGACTCCACTAGCGGGATATTGGATTATCACGGTACTGACTGTAATGTGTGCTGGTTACCCAAGGACTCCACTAGCGGGATATTGGATTATCACGGTACTGACTGTAATGTGTGCTGGTTACCCAAGGACTCCACTAGCGGGATATTGGATTATCACGGTACTGACTGTAATGTGTGCTGGTTACCCAAGGACTCCACTAGCGGGATATTGGATTATCACGGTACTGACTGTAATGTGTGCTGGTTACCCAAGGACTCCACTAGCGGGATATTGGATTATCACGGTACTGACTGTTATGTGTGCTGGTTACCCAAGGACTGTAATGTGTGCTGGTTACCCAAGGACTCCACTAGCGGGATATTGGATTATCACGGTACTGACTGTAATGTGTGCTGGTTACCCAAGGACTCCACTAGCGGGATTATGGATTATCACGGTACTGACTGTAATGTGTGCTGGTTACCCAAGGACTCCACTAGCGGGATATTGGATTATCACGGTACTGACTGTAATGTGTGCTGGTTACCCAAGGACTCCACTAGCGGGATATTGGATTATCACGGTACTGACTGTAATGTGTGCTGGTTACCCAAGGACTCCACTAGCGGGATATTGGATTATCACGGTACTGACTGTAATGTGTGCTGGTTACCCAAGGACTCCACTAGCGGGATATTGGATTATCACGGTACTGACTGTAATGTGTGCTGGTTACCCAAGGACTCCACTAGCGGGATATTGGATTATCACGGTACTGACTGTAATGTGTGCTGGTTACCCAAGGACTCCACTAGCGGGATATTGGATTATCACGGTACTGACTATAATGTGTGCTGGTTACCCAAGGACTCCACTAGCGGGATATTGGATTATCACGGTACTGACTGTAATGTGTGCTGGTTACCCAAGGACTGTAATGTGTGCTGGTTACCCAAGGACTCCACTAGCGGGATATTGGATTATCACGGTACTGACTGTAATGTGTGCTGGTTACCCAAGGACTCCACTAGCGGGATATTGGATTATCACGGTACTGACTGTAATGTGTGCTGGTTACCCAAGGACTCCACTAGCGGGATATTGGATTATCACGGTACTGACTGTAATGTGTGTGCTGGTTACCCAAGGACTCCACTAGCGGGATATTGGATTATCACGGTACTGACTGTAATGTGTGCTGGTTACCCAAGGACTCCACTAGCGGGATATTGGATTATCACGGTACTGACTGTAATGTGTGCTGGTTACCCAAGGACTCCACTAGCGGGATATTGGATTATCACGGTACTGACTGTAATGTGTGCTGGTTACCCAAGGACTCCACTAGCGGGATATTGGATTATCACGGTACTGACTGTAATGTGTGCTGGTTACCCAAGGACTCCACTAGCGGGATATTGGATTATCACGGTACTGACTGTAATGTGTGCTGGTTACCCAAGGACTCCACTAGCGGGATATTGGATTATCACGGTACTGACTGTAATGTGTGCTGGTTACCCAAGGACTCCACTAGCGGGATATTGGATTATCACGGTACTGACTGTAATGTGTGCTGGTTACCCAAGGACTCCACTAGCGGGATATTGGATTATCACGGTACTGACTGTAATGTGTGCTGGTTACCCAAGGACTCCACTAGCGGGATATTGGATTATCACGGTACTGACTGTAATGTGTGCTGGTTACCCAAGGACTCCACTAGCGGGATATTGGATTATCACGGTACTGACTGTAATGTGTGCTGGTTACCCAAGGACTCCACTAGCGGGATATTGGATTATCACGGTACTGACTGTAATGTGTGCTGGTTACCCAAGGACTCCACTAGCGGGATATTGGATTATCACGGTACTGACTGTAATGTGTGCTGGTTACCCAAGGACTGTAATGTGTGCTGGTTACCCAAGGACTCCACTAGCGGGATATTGGATTATCACGGTACTGACTGTAATGTGTGCTGGTTACCCAAGGACTCCACTAGCGGGATATTGGATTATCACGGTACTGACTGTACTGTAATGTGTGCTGGTTACCCAAGGACTCCACTAGCGGGATATTGGATTATCACGGTACTGACTGTAATGTGTGCTGGTTACCCAAGGACTCCACTAGCGGGATATTGGATTATCACGGTACTGACTGTAATGTGTGCTGGTTACCCAAGGACTCCACTAGCGGGATATTGGATTATCACGGTACTGACTGTAATGTGTGCTGGTTACCCAAGGACTCCACTAGCGGGATATTGGATTATCACGGTACTGACTGTAATGTGTGCTGGTTACCCAAGGACTCCACTAGCGGGATATTGGATTATCACGGTACTGACTGTAATGTGTGCTGGTTACCCAAGGACTCCACTAGCGGGATATTGGATTATCACGGTACTGACTGTAATGTGTGCTGGTTACCCAAGGACTCCACTAGCGGGATATTGGATTATCACGGTACTGACTGTAATGTGTGCTGGTTACCCAAGGACTCCACTAGCGGGATATTGGATTATCACGGTACTGACTGTAATGTGTGCTGGTTACCCAAGGACTCCACTAGCGGGATATTGGATTATCACGGTACTGACTGTAATGTGTGCTGGTTACCCAAGGACTCCACTAGCGGGATATTGGATTATCACGGTACTGACTGTAATGTGTGCTGGTTACCCAAGGACTCCACTAGCGGGATATTGGATTATCACGGTACTGACTGTAATGTGTGCTGGTTACCCAAGGACTCCACTAGCGGGATATTGGATTATCACGGTACTGACTGTAATGTGTGCTGGTTACCCAAGGACTCCACTAGCGGGATATTGGATTATCACGGTACTGACTGTAATGTGTGCTGGTTACCCAAGGACTCCACTAGCGGGATATTGGATTATCACGGTACTGACTGTAATGTGTGCTGGTTACCCAAGGACTCCACTAGCGGGATATTGGATTATCACGGTACTGACTGTAATGTGTGCTGGTTACCCAAGGACTCCACTAGCGGGATATTGGATTATCACGGTACTGACTGTAATGTGTGCTGGTTACCCAAGGACTCCACTAGCGGGATATTGGATTATCACGGTACTGACTGTAATGTGTGCTGGTTACCCAAGGACTCCACTAGCGGGATATTGGATTATCACGGTACTGACTGTAATGTGTGCTGGTTACCCAAGGACTCCACTAGCGGGATATTGGATTATCACGGTACTGACTGTAATGTGTGCTGGTTACCCAAGGACTCCACTAGCGGGATATTGGATTATCACGGTACTGACTGTAATGTGTGCTGGTTACCCAAGGACTCCACTAGCGGGATATTGGATTATCACGGTACTGACTGTAATGTGTGCTGGTTACCCAAGGACTCCACTAGCGGGATATTGGATTATCACGGTACTGACTGTAATGTAGACTGTAATGTGTGCTGGTTACCCAAGGACTCCACTAGCGGGATATTGGATTATCACGGTACTGACTGTAATGTGTGCTGGTTACCCAAGGACTCCACTAGCGGGATATTGGATTATCACGGTACTGACTGTAATGTGTGCTGGTTACCCAAGGACTCCACTAGCGGGATATTGGATTATCACGGTACTGACTGTAATGTGTGCTGGTTACCCAAGGACTCCACTAGCGGGATATTGGATTATCACGGTACTGACTGTAATGTGTGCTGGTTACCCAAGGACTCCACTAGCGGGATAATGGATTATCACGGTACTGACTATAATGTGTGCTGGTTACCCAAGGACTCCACTAGCGGGATATTGGATTATCACGGTACTGACTGTAATGTGTGCTGGTTACCCAAGGACTCCACTAGCGGGATATTGGATTATCACGGTACTGACTGTAATGTGTGCTGGTTACCCAAGGACTCCACTAGCGGGATATTGGATTATCACGGTACTGACTGTAATGTGTGCTGGTTACCCAAGGACTCCACTAGCGGGATATTGGATTATCACGGTACTGACTGTAATGTGTGCTGGTTACCCAAGGACTCCACTAGCGGGATATTGGATTATCACGGTACTGACTGTAATGTGTGCTGGTTACCCAAGGACTCCACTAGCGGGATATTGGATTATCACGGTACTGACTGTAATGTGTGCTGGTTACCCAAGGACTCCACTAGCGGGATATTGGATTATCACGGTACTGACTGTAATGTGTGCTGGTTACCCAAGGACTCCACTAGCGGGATATTGGATTATCACGGTACTGACTGTAATGTGTGCTGGTTACCCAAGGACTCCACTACGGGGATATTGGATTATCACGGTACTGACTGTAATGTGTGCTGGTTACCCAAGGACTCCACTAGCGGGATATTGGATTATCACGGTACTGACTGTAATGTGTGCTGGTTACCCAAGGACTCCACTAGCGGGATATTGGATTATCACGGTACTGACTGTAATGTGGCTGGTTACCCAAGGACTCCACTAGCGGGATATTGGATTATCACGGTACTGACTGTAATGTGTGCTGGTTACCCAAGGACTCCACTAGCGGGATATTGGATTATCACGGTACTGACTGTAATGTGTGCTGGTTACCCAAGGACTCCACTAGCGGGATATTGGATTATCACGGTACTGACTGTAATGTGTGCTGGTTACCCAAGGACTCCACTAGCGGGATATTGGATTATCACGGTACTGACTGTAATGTGTGCTGGTTACCCAAGGACTCCACTAGCGGGATATTGGATTATCACGGTACTGACTATAATGTGTGCTGGTTACCCAAGGACTGTAATGTGTGCTGGTTACCCAAGGACTCCACTAGCGGGATATTGGATTATCACGGTACTGACTATAATGTGTGCTGGTTACCCAAGGACTGTAATGTGTGCTGGATACGCAAGGACTGTAATGTGTGCTGGTTACCCAAGGACTGTAATGTGTGCTGGTTACCCAAGGACTCCACTAGCGGGATATTGGATTATCACGGTACTGACTGTAATGTGTGCTGGTTACCCAAGGACTCCACTAGCGGGATATTGGATTATCACGGTACTGACTATAATGTGTGCTGGTTACCCAAGGACTCCACTAGCGGGATATTGGATTATCACGGTACTGACTGTAATGTGTGCTGGTTACCCAAGGACTCCACTAGCGGGATATTGGATTATCACGGTACTGACTGTAATGTGTGCTGGTTACCCAAGGACTCCACTAGCGGGATATTGGATTATCACGGTACTGACTGTAATGTGTGCTGGTTACCCAAGGACTCCACTAGCGGGATATTGGATTATCACGGTACTTACTATAATGTGTGCTGGTTGCCCAAGGACTGTAATGTGTGCTGGTTACCCAAGGACACCACTAGCGGGATATTGGATTATCACGGTACTGACTATAATGTGTGCTGGTTACCCAAGGACTGTAATGTGTGCTGGTTACCCAAGGACTCCACTAGCGGGATATTGGATTATCACGGTACTGACTGTAATGTGTGCTGGTTACCCAAGGACTCCACTAGCGGGATATTGGATTATCACGGTACTGACTGTAATGTGTGCTGGTTACCCAAGGACTCCACTAGCGGGATATTGGATTATCACGGTACTGACTATAATGTGTGCTGGTTACCCAAGGACTGTAATGTGTGCTGGTTACCCAAGGACTGTAATGTGTGCTGGTTACCCAAGGACTCCACTAGCGGGATATTGGATTATCACGGTACTGACTGTAATGTGTGCTGGTTACCCAAGGACTCCACTAGCGGGATATTGGATTATCACGGTACTGACTGTAATGTGTGCTGGTTACCCAAGGACTCCACTAGCGGGATATTGGATTATCACGGTACTGACTGTAATGTGTGCTGGTTACCCAAGGACTCCACTAGCGGGATATTGGATTATCACGGTACTGACTGTAATGTGTGCTGGTTACCCAAGGACTCCACTAGCGGGATATTGGATTATCACGGTACTGACTGTAATGTGTGCTGGTTACCCAAGGACTCCACTAGCGGGATATTGGATTATCACGGTACTGACTGTAATGTGTGCTGGTTACCCAAGGACTCCACTAGCGGGATATTGGATTATCACGGTACTGACTGTAATGTGTGCTGGTTACCCAAGGACTCCACTAGCGGGATATTGGATTATCACGGTACTGACTGTAATGTGTGCTGGTTACCCAAGGACTCCACTAGCGGGATATTGGATTATCACGGTACTGACTGTAATGTGTGCTGGTTACCCAAGGACTCCACTAGCGGGATATTGGATTATCACGGTACTGACTATAATGTGTGCTGGTTACCCAAGGACTCCAGCGGGATATTAGATTATCACGGTACTGACTGTAATGTGTGCTGGTTACCCAAGGACTGTAATGTGTGCTGGTTACCCAAGGACTCCACTAGCGGGATATTGGATTATCACGGTACTGACTGTAATGTGTGCTGGTTACCCAAGGACTCCACTAGCGGGATATTGGATTATCACGGTACTGACTGTAATGTGTGCTGGTTACCCAAGGACTCCACTAGCGGGATATTGGATTATCACGGTACTGACTGTAATGTGTGCTGGTTACCCAAGGACTCCACTAGCGGGATATTGGATTATCACGGTACTGACTGTAATGTGTGCTGGTTACCCAAGGACTCCACTAGCGGGATATTGGATTATCACGGTACTGACTGTAATGTGTGCTGGTTACCCAAGGACTCCACTAGCGGGATATTGGATTATCACGGTACTGACTGTAATGTGTGCTGGTTACCCAAGGACTCCACTAGCGGGATATTGGATTATCACGGTACTGACTATAATGTGTGCTGGTTACCCAAGGACTCCACTAGCGGGATATTGGATTATCACGGTACTGACTGTAATGTGTGCTGGTTACCCAAGGACTCCACTAGCGGGATATTGGATTATCACGGTACTGACTGTAATGTGTGCTGGTTACCCAAGGACTCCACTAGCGGGATATTGGATTATCACGGTACTGACTGTAATGTGTGCTGGTTACCCAAGGACTCCACTCGCGGGATATTGGATTATCACGGTACTGACTGTAATGTGTGCTGGTTACCCAAGGACTCCACTAGCGGGATATTGGATTATCACGGTACTGACTATAATGTGTGCTGGTTACCCAAGGACTCCACTAGCGGGATATTGGATTATCACGGTACTGACTGTAATGTGTGCTGGTTACCCAAGGACTCCACTAGCGGGATATTGGATTATCACGGTACTGACTGTAATGTGTGCTGGTTACCCAAGGACTCCACTAGCGGGATATTGGATTATCACGGTACTGACTGTAATGTGTGCTGGTTACCCAAGGACTCCACTAGCGGGATATTGGATTATCACGGTACTGACTGTAATGTGTGCTGGTTACCCAAGGACTCCACTAGCGGGATATTGGATTATCACGGTACTGACTGTAATGTGTGCTGGTTACCCAAGGACTCCACTAGCGGGATATTGGATTATCACGGTACTGACTGTAATGTGTGCTGGTTACCCAAGGACTCCACTCGCGGGATATTGGATTATCACGGTACTGACTGTAATGTGTGCTGGTTACCCAAGGACTCCACTAGCGGGATATTGGATTATCACGGTACTGACTGTAATGTGTGCTGGTTACCCAAGGACTCCACTAGCGGGATATTGGATTATCACGGTACTGACTGTAATGTGTGCTGGTTACCCAAGGACTCCACTAGCGGGATATTGGATTATCACGGTACTGACTGTAATGTGTGCTGGTTACCCAAGGACTCCACTAGCGGGATATTGGATTATCACGGTACTGACTGTAATGTGTGCTGGTTACCCAAGGACTCCACTCGCGGGATATTGGATTATCACGGTACTGACTGTAATGTGTGCTGGTTACCCAAAGGACTCCACTAGCGGGATATTGGATTATCACGGTACTGACTGTAATGTGTGCTGGTTACCCAAGGACTCCACTCGCGGGATATTGGATTATCACGGTACTGACTGTAATGTGTGCTGGTTACCCAAGGACTCCACTCATGGGATATTGGATTATCACGGTACTGACTGTAATGTGTGCTGGTTACCCAAGGACTCCACTAGCGGGATATTGGATTATCACGGTACTGACTGTAATGTGTGCTGGTTACCCAAGGACTCCACTAGCGGGATATTGGATTATCACGGTACTGACTGTAATGTGTGCTGGTTACCCAAGGACTCCACTAGCGGGATATTGGATTATCACGGTACTGACTGTAATGTGTGCTGGTTACCCAAGGACTCCACTAGCGGGATATTGGATTATCACGGTACTGACTGTAATGTGTGCTGGTTACCCAAGGACTCCACTCGCGGGGTATTGGATTATCACGGTACTGACTGTAATGTGTGCTGGTTACCCAAGGACTCCACTAGCGGGATATTGGATTATCACGGTACTGACTGTAATGTGTGCTGGTTACCCAAGGACTCCACTCGCGGGATATTGGATTATCACGGTACTGACTGTAATGTGTGCTGGTTACCCAAGGACTCCACTAGCGGGATATTGGATTATCACGGTACTGACTGTAATGTGTGCTGGTTACCCAAGGACTCCACTAGCGGGATATTGGATTATCACGGTACTGACTGTAATGTGTGCTGGTTACCCAAGGACTCCACTAGCGGGATATTGGATTATCACGGTACTGACTGTAATGTGTGCTGGTTACCCAAGGACTCCACTAGCGGGATATTGGATTATCACGGTACTGACTGTAATGTGTGCTGGTTACCCAAGGACTCCACTAGCGGGATATTGGATTATCACGGTACTGACTGTAATGTGTGCTGGTTACCCAAGGACTCCACTCGCGGGATATTGGATTATCACGGTACTGACTGTAATGTGTGCTGGTTACCCAAGGACTCCACTAGCGGGATATTGGATTATCACGGTACTGACTGTAATGTGTGCTGGTTACCCAAGGACTCCACTAGCGGGATATTGGATTATCACGGTACTGACTGTAATGTGTGCTGGTTACCCAAGGACTCCACTAGCGGGATATTGGATTATCACGGTACTGACTGTAATGTGTGCTGGTTACCCAAGGACTCCACTCGCGGGATATTGGATTATCACGGTACTGACTGTAATGTGTGCTGGTTACCCAAGGACTCCACTAGCGGGATATTGGATTATCACGGTACTGACTGTAATGTGTGCTGGTTACCCAAGGACTCCACTAGCGGGATATTGGATTATCACGGTACTGACTGTAATGTGTGCTGGTTACCCAAGGACTCCACTAGCGGATATTGGATTATCACGGTACTGACTGTAATGTGTGCTGGTTACCCAAGGACTCCACTCGCGGGATATTGGATTATCACGGTACTGACTGTAATGTGTGCTGGTTACCCAAGGACTCCACTAGCGGGATATTGGATTATCACGGTACTGACTGTAATGTGTGCTGGTTACCCAAGGACTCCACTAGCGGGATATTGGATTATCACGGTACTGACTGTAATGTGTGCTGGTTACCCAAGGACTCCACTAGCGGGATATTGGATTATCACGGTACTGACTGTAATGTGTGCTGGTTACCCAAGGACTCCACTAGCGGGATATTGGATTATCACGGTACTGACTGTAATGTGTGCTGGTTACCCAAGGACTCCACTAGCGGGATATTGGATTATCACGGTACTGACTGTAATGTGTGCTGGTTACCCAAGGACTCCACTAGCGGGATATTGGATTATCACGGTACTGACTGTAATGTGTGCTGGTTACCCAAGGACTCCACTAGCGGGATATTGGATTATCACGGTACTGACTGTAATGTGTGCTGGTTACCCAAGGACTCCACTAGCGGGATATTGGATTATCACGGTACTGACTGTAATGTGTGCTGGTTACCCAAGGACTCCACTAGCGGGATATTGGATTATCACGGTACTGACTGTAATGTGTGCTGGTTACCCAAGGACTCCACTAGCGGGATATTGGATTATCACGGTACTGACTGTAATGTGTGCTGGTTACCCAAGGACTCCACTAGCGGGATATTGGATTATCACGGTACTGACTGTAATGTGTGCTGGTTACCCAGGGACTCCACTAGCGGGATATTGGATTATCACGGTACTGACTGTAATGTGTGCTGGTTACCCAAGGACTCCACTAGCGGGATATTGGATTATCACGGTACTGACTGTAATGTGTGCTGGTTACCCAAGGACTCCACTAGCGGGATATTGGATTATCACGGTACTGACTGTAATGTGTGCTGGTTACCCAAGGACTTCACTCGGGATATTGGATTATCACGGTACTGACTGTAACTCCAGGATATTGGATTATAACGGTACTGACTGTAATGTGTGCTGGTTACCCAAGGACTCTACTAGCGGGATATTGGATTATCACGGTACTGACTGTAATGTGTGCTGGTTACCCAAGGACTCCACTAGCGGGATATTGGATTATCACGGTACTGACTGTAATGTGTGCTGGTTACCCAAGGACTCCACTAGCGGGATATTGGATTATCACGGTACTGACTGTAATGTGTGCTGGTTACCCAAGGACTCCACTAGCGGGATATTGGATTATCACGGTACTGACTGTAATGTGTGCTGGTTACCCAAGGACTCCACTAGCGGGATATTGGATTATCACGGTACTGACTGTAATGTGTGCTGGTTACCCAAGGACTCCACTAGCGGGATATTGGATTTTCACGGTACTGACTGTAATGTGTGCTGGTTACCCAAGGACTCCACTCGCGGGATATTGGATTATCACGGTACTGACTGTAATGTGTGCTGGTTACCCAAGGACTCCACTAGCGGGATATTGGATTATCACGGTACTGACTGTAATGTGTGCTGGTTACCCAAGGACTCCACTAGCGGGATATTGGATTATCACGGTACTGACTGTAATGTGTGCTGGTTACCCAAGGACTCCACTAGCGGGATATTGGATTATCACGGTACTGACTGTAATGTGTGCTGGTTACCCAAGGACTCCACTAGCGGGATATTGGATTATCACGGTACTGACTGTAATGTGTGCTGGTTACCCAAGGACTCCACTAGCGGGATATTGGATTATCACGGTACTGACTGTAATGTGTGCTGGTTACCCAAGGACTCCACTAGCGGGATATTGGATTATCACGGTACTGACTGTAATGTGTGCTGGTTACCCAAGGACTCCACTCGCGGGATATTGGATTATCACGGTACTGACTGTAATGTGTGCTGGTTACCCAAGGACTCCACTAGCGGGATATTGGATTATCACGGTACTGACTGTAATATGTGCTGGTTACCCAAGGACTCCACTCGCGGGATATTAGATTTTCACTGTACTGACTGTAATGTGTGCTGGTTACCCAAGGACTCCACTAGCGGGATATTGGATTATCACGGTACTGACTGTAATATGTGCTGGTTACCCAAGGACTCCACTAGCGGGATTTTGAATTATCACGGTACTGACTGTAATATGTGCTGGTTACCCAAGGACTCCACTAGCGGGATATTGGATTATCACGGTACTGACTGTAATGTGTGCTGGTTACCCAAGGACTCCACTAGCGGGATATTGGATTATCACGGTACTGACTGTAATGTGTGCTGGTTACCCAAGGAACCCACTCGCAGGATATTGGATTATCACGGTACTGACTGTAATGTGTGCTGGTTACCCAAGGACTCCACTAGCGGGATATTGGATTATCACGGTACTGACTGTAATGTGTGCTGGTTACCCAAGGACTCCACTAGCGGGATATTGGATTATCACGGTACTGACTGTAATGTGTGCTGGTTACCCAAGGACTCCACTAGCGGGATATTGGATTATCACGGTACTGACTGTAATGTGTGCTGGTTACCCAAGGACTCCACTAGCGGGATATTGGATTATCACGGTACTGACTGTAATGTGTGCTGGTTACCCAAGGACTCCACTAGCGGGATATTGGATTATCACGGTACTGACTGTAATGTGTGCTGGTTACCCAAGGACTCCACTAGCGGGATATTGGATTTTCACGGCACTGACTGTAATGTGTGCTGGTTACCCAAGGACTCCACTCGCGGGATATTGGATTATCACGGTACTGACTGTAATGTGTGCTGGTTACCCAAGGACTCCACTAGCGGGATATTGGATTATCACGGTACTGACTGTAATGTGTGCTGGTTACCCAAGGACTCCACTCGCGGGATATTAGATTTTCACGGTACTGACTGTAATGTGTGCTGGTTACCCAAGGACTCCACTAGCGGGATATTGGATTATCACGGTACTGACTGTAATATGTGCTGGTTACCCAAGGACTCCACTAGCGGGATTTTGAATTATCACGGTACTGACTGTAATATGTGCTGGATACCCAAGGACTCCACTAGCGGGATATTGGATTATCACGGTACTGACTGTAATGTGTGCTGGTTACCAAAGGACTCCACTAGCAGGATATTGGATTATCACGGTACTGACTGTAATGTGTGCTGGTTACCCAAGGACTCCACTCGCGGGATATTGGATTATCACGGTACTGACTGTAATTATGTGTGCTGGTTACCCAAGGACTCCACTAGCGGGATATTGGATTATCACGGTACTGACTGTAATGTGTGCTGGTTACCCAAGGACTCCACTAGCGGGATATTGGATTATCACGGTACTGACTGTAATATGTGCTGGTTACCCAAGGACTCCACTAGCGGGATATTGGATTGTCACGGTACTGGCTGTAATGTGTGCTGGTTACCCAAGGACTCCACTCGCGGGATTTTGGATTATCACGGTACTGACTGTAATGTGTGCTGGTTACCCAAGGACTCCACTAGCGGGATATTGGATTATCACGGTACTGACTGTAATGTGTGCTGGTTACCCAAGGACTCCACTAGCGGGATATTGGATTATCACGGTACTGACTGTAATGTGTGCTGGTTACCCAAGGACTCCACTAGCGGGATATTGGATTATCACGGTACTGACTGTAATGTGTGCTGGTTACCCAAGGACTCCACTAGCGGGATATTGGATTATCACGGTACTGACTGTAATGTGTGCTGGTTACCCAAGGACTCCACTAGCGGGATATTGGATTATCACTTGACCGACTGTAATGTGTGCTGGTTACCCAAGACTCCACTAGCGGGATATTGGATTATCACGGTACTGACTGTAATGTGTGCTGGTTACCCAAGGACTCCACTAGCGGGATATTGGATTATCACGGTACTGACTGTAATGTGTGCTGGTTACCCAAGGACTCCACTAGCGGGATATTGGATTATCACGTTACTGACTGTAAAGTGTGCTGGTTACCCAAAGACTCCACTAGCGGGATATTGGATTATCACGATGACTGTAATGTGTGCTGGGTTACCCAAGGACTTCGCGGGATTATCACGGTACTGACTGTAAAGTGTGCTGGTTACCCAAAGACTCCACTAGCGGGATATTGGATTATCACGGTACTGACTGTAATGTGTGCTGGTTACCCAAGGACTCCACTAGCGGGATATTGGATTATCACGGTACTGACTGTAATGTGTGCTGGTTACCCAAGGACTCCACTAGCGGGATATTGGATTATCACGGTACTGACTGTAATGTGTGCTGGTTACCCAAGGACTCCACTAGCGGGATATTGGATTATCACGGTACTGACTGTAATGTGTGCTGGTTACCCAAGGACTCCACTAGCGGGATATTGGATTATCACGGTACTGACTGTAATGTGTGCTGGTTACCCAAGGACTCCACTAGCGGGATATTGGATTATCACGGTACTGACTGTAATGTGTGCTGGTTACCCAAGGACTCCACTAGCGGATATTGGATTATCACGGTACTGACTGTAATGTGTGCT
Source organism: Paralithodes platypus (assembly GCA_032716605.1). NCBI lineage: Eukaryota > Metazoa > Arthropoda > Malacostraca > Decapoda > Lithodidae > Paralithodes > Paralithodes platypus. Next base: position 29,897,267 of record CM064572.1, on the reverse strand, counting down.
GGTTACCCAAGGACTTGGATTATCACGGTATGACTGTAAGGACTGTAATGTGTGCTGGTTACCCCAGGACTGTAATGTGTGCTGGTTACCCAAGGACTGTAATGTGTGCTGGTTACCCCAGGACTGTAATGTGTGCTGGTTACCCCAGGACTGTAATGTGTGCTGGTTACCCAAGGACTGTAATGTGTGCTGGTTACCCCAGGACTGTAATGTGTGCTGGTTACCAAGGACTGTAATGTGTGCTGGTTACCCAAGGACTGTAGTGTGTGCTGGTTACCCAAGGACTGTAATGTGTGCTGGTTACCCAAGGACTGTAATGTGTGCTGGTTACCCAAGGATTGTAATGTGTGCTGGATACCCAAGGACTGTAATGTGTGTGGGTTACCCAAGGACTGTAATGTGTGCTGGTTACCCAAGGACTGTAATGTGTGCTGGTTACCCAAGGACTGTAATGTGTGCTGGTTACCCAAGGACTGTAATGTGTGCTGGTTACCCAAGGACTGTAATGTGTGCTGGTTACCCAAGGACTGTAATGTGTGCTGGTTACCCAAGGACTGTAATGTGTGCTGGTTACCCAAGGACTGTAGTGTGTGCTGGTTACCCAAGGACTGTAATGTGTGCTGGTTACCCAAGGACTCCACTCGCGGGATATTGGATTATCACGGTACTGACTGTAATGTGTGATGGTTACCCAAGGACTGTAATGTGTGATGGTTACCCAAGGACTGTAATGTGTGCTGGTTACCAAAGGACTCCACTCGCGGGATATTGGATTATAACGGTACTGACTAATGTGTGCTGGTTACCCAAGGACTCCACTCGCGGGATATTAGATTATCACGGTACCGACTGTAATGTGTGCTGGTTACCCAAGGACTCCACTAGCGGGATATTGGATTATCACGGTACTGACTGTATTGTGTGCTGGTTACCCAAGGACTCCATTAGCGGGATATTGGATTATCACGGTACTGACTGTAATGTGTGCTGGTTACGCGAGGACTCCACTAGCGGGATATTGGATTATCACGGTACTGACTGTAATGTGTGCTGGTTACCCAAGGACTCCACTAGCGGGATATTGGATTATCACGGTACTGACTGTAATGTGTGCTGGTTACCCAAGGACTCCACTCGCGGGATATTGGATTATAACGGTACTGACTGTAATGTGTGCTGGTTACCCAAGGACTCCACTCGCGGGATATTGGATTATCACGGTACTGACTGTAATGTGTGCTGGTTATCCAAGGACTCCACTAGCGGGATATTGGATTATCACGGTACTGACTGTAATGTGTGCTGGTTACCCAAGGACTCCACTAGCGGGATATTGGATTATCACGGTACTGACTGTAATGTGTGCTGGTTACCCAAGGACTCCACTAGCGGGATATTGGATTATCACGGTACTGACTGTAATGTGTGCTGGTTACCCAAGGACTCCACTAGCAGGATATTGGATTATCACGGTACTGACTGTAATGTGTGCTGGTTACCCAAGGACTCCACTAGCGGGATATTGGATTATCACGGTACTGACTGTAATGTGTGCTGGTTACCCAAGGACTCCACTAGCGGGATAATGGATTATCAGGGTACTGACTGTAATGTGTGCTGGTTACCCAAGGACTCCACTAGCGGGATATTGGATTATCACGGTACTGACTGTATTGTGTGCTGGTTACCCAAGGACTCCACTAGCGGGATATTGGATTATCACGGTACTGACTGTAATGTGTGCTGGTTACCCAAGGACTCCACTAGCGGGATATTGGATTATCACGTTACTGACTGTAACGTGTGCTGGTTACCCAAGGACTCCACTAGCGGGATATTGGATTATCACGGTACTGACTGTAATGTGTGCTGGTTACCCATGGACTCCAATCGCGGGATATTGGATTATCACGGTACTGACTGTAATGTGTGCTGGTTACCCAAGGACTCCACTAGCGGGATATTGGATTATCACGGTACTGACTGTAATGTGTGCTGGTTACCCAAGGACTCCACTAGCGGGATATTGGATTATCACGGTACTGACTGTAATGTGTGCTGGTTACCCAAGGACTCCACTAGCGGGATATTGGATTATCACGGTACTGACTGTAATGTGTGCTGGTTACCCAAGGACTCCACTAGCGGAATATTGGATTATCACGGTACTGACTGTAATGTGTGCTGGTTACCCAAGGACTCCACTAGCGGGATATTGGATTATCACGGTACTGCCTGTAATGTGTGATGGTTACCCAAGGACTCCACTAGCGGGATATTGGATTATCACGGTACTGACTGTAATGTGTACTGGTTACCCAAGGACTGTAATGTGTGATGGTTACCCAAGGACTGTAATGTGTGCTGGTTACCCAAGGACTGTAATGTGTGCTGGTTACCCAAGGATTGTAATGTGTGCTGGTTACCTAAGGACTGTAATGTGTGTGGGTTACCCAAGGACTGTAATGTGTGCTGGTTACCCAAGGACTGTAATGTGTGCTGGTTACCCAAGGACTGTAATGTGTGCTGGTTACCCAAGGACTGTAATGTGTGCTGGTTACCCAAGGACTGTAGTGTGTGCTGGTTACCCAAGGACTGTAATGTGTGCTGGTTACCCAAGGACTGTAATGTGTGCTGGTTTCCCAAGGACTGTAGTGTGTGCTGGTTACCCAAGGACTGTAATGTGTGCTGGTTACCCAAGGACTGTAATGTGTGCTGGTTACCCAAGGACTGTAATGTGTGCTGGTTACCCAAGGACTGTAATGTGTGCTGGTTACCCAAGGACTGTAATGTGTGCTGGTTACCCAAGGACTGTAGTGTGTGCTGGTTACCCAAGGACTGTAATGTGTGCTGGTTACCCAAGGACTGTAATGTGTGCTGGTTACCCAAGGACTGTAGTGTGTGCTGGTTACCCAAGGACTGTAATGTGTGCTGGTTACCCAAGGACTCCACTCGCGGGATATTGGATTATCACGGTACTGACTGTAATGTGTGATGGTTACCCAAGGACTGTAATGTGTGATGGTTACCCAAGGACTGTAATGTGTGCTGGTTACCCAAGGACTCCACTCGCGGGATATTGGATTATAACGGTACTGACTGTAATGTGTGCTGGTTACCCAAGGACTCCACTCGCGGGATATTAGATTATCACGGTACTGACTGTAATGTGTGCTGGTTACCCAAGGACTCCATTAGCGGGATATTGGATTATCACGGTACTGACTGTATTGTGTGCTGGTTACCCAAGGACTCCACTAGCGGGATATTGGATTATCACGGTACTGACTGTAATGTGTGCTGGTTACCCAAGGACTCCACTAGCGGGATATTGGATTATCACGGTACTGACTGTAATGTGTGCTGGTTACCCAAGGACTCCACTCGCGGGATATTGGATTATAATGGTACTGACTGTAATGTGTGCTGGTTACCCAAGGACTCCACTCGCGGGATATTGGATTATCACGGTACTGACTGTAATGTGTGCTGGTTATCCAAGGACTCCACTAGCGGGATATTGGATTATCACGGTACTGACTGTAATGTGTGCTGGTTATCCATGGACTCCACTAGCGGGATATTGGATTATCACGGTAGTGACTGTAATGTGTGCTGGTTACCCAAGGACTCCACTAGCGGGATATTGGATTATCACGGTACTGACTGTAATGTGTGCTGGTTACCCAAGGACTGTAATGTGTGATGGTTACCCAAGGACTGTAATGTGTGCTGGTTACCCAAGGACTGTAATGTGTGCTGGTTACCCAAGGATTGTAATGTGTGCTGGTTACCCAAGGACTTTAATGTGTGCTGGTTACCCAAGGACTGTAATGTGTGCTGGTTACCCAAGGATTGTAATGTGTGCTGGTTATCCAAGGACTGTAATGTGTGCGGGTTACCCAAGGACTGTAATGTGTGCTGGTTACCCAAGGATTGTAATGTGTGCTGGTTACCCAAGGACTGTAATGTGTGCGGGTTACCCAAGGACTGTTGTTGTTGTTGTTGTTCCCTAAGCTGCCTGGCCGAACAGCCCCGAGTCCCTGAGGAAGGCCATGGCCACGATCGGGCTTTCCCACAGAGCTCTCATTGAGTGTAGGTTGTGTTGTTGGCGTAAGTGGTTGTGTGAAATGCAGTCTTCGATGATGTGTTTAATGGTATGGGGTGCTGTGTTACATCCCGGGCAGGCGTCGACAACGGAGTCATCCAGTCTCTGGTGATAGCTCAGGAGAGCTGGATGGTGTCCGCATCTCAGCCTGGCCAGGTGGACTCTGTCCTCGCGAGGGAGGGAGGATTCGGAAGGATGGATTTCGGGAGGTCGTGCATGCAGCTGCGTGTTGTCTGTGAGTGAGTGGATGGATTGGCGAGAGATATGAGTATGGATGTGCTTCTGGAAGTTGGTTCGGGGTGGGCAGGGAGGGAGAGAGGACAATAATTGTGTGTGATACCGTGTGCTGGGTGTTGTTTTGATATTTCTTGGTGTCTGTGGGTGTGTTGCCATGTAGTTTAGTGGGTGGTCTTGGTTCGTGGAGGCTGCTGCCAGGAATTGAGTGCCTCTCATGTCCAGATGGTCTTTGACTTTGAGGATTTTGGTTTCTTGATGTAGATGATCTGTGGGTGCAGTAGCTGTGCAGGACTGTAATGTGTGATGGTTACCCAAGGATTGTAATGTGTGCTGGTTACCCAAGGACTCCACTCGCGGGATATGGCGATGATTGGTTATACAGTAATTGCCTGCAACCCTTTCAGTGTGCGATATAGCTTTTCTTCCTTTTATTTTGGTTATTGATAGACGATTTTGTTCGTTTTAGGGATGCCTGAGCGTCCCGTGCAGTCCTACAGTATATTTATAAAGTTGTAAAGTATGTTTGTTTGTCAGTTGTGATCGTATAGCTCCAAAAACCTTTAGGACTATGCAAATGATAATTGGCTGGGGTACTCAGGGAGCCCCAGAATAGGCTTGGGGCGATTCAAAAGAATATATAAATGAACACTACGGATGAGCGTGATCTCCGTATTTTTACATTTTTATTTTAGATTATTTTTATTGATTTATTTATGTATTTATTATTATTTAATTGATATTGTAGTGCAGCCCTCTCGGGATATCGATACTACTTCTTAACCATCACAGGGTACGGGTACCTCGGCTAGTAATTTGTATAACATAACATAATGTTAACGTGAATAAAGTGTAGAAATACATCATGATTCTGAAAGGGTTAAACAAGCAAACAGGGGAAAGAAGACACATAATTAAAGAAAGAGAGAAAGAAGGAAGAACGAAAACAAAACAGAAAGGAAGCAAGGAAGGAAGGAAGAGAGAGAGAGAGAGGGAGGGGGGGGGGGAGGAAGCAAAAGGAAGGAAGGAAGGAAGGAAGTAGGAAGAAAGAAGGAACCAAGAAGGACGTAACTTAATAAGGAAGGAAAAAAAGGATTAACTAAGGAAGGAAAACTAAAGAGGATAATTATAAAGAAAACATGAATGAATGAAGGAAGAACGGAAACAATAGATGGTAAAAAGCAAGTAAGACATTAAAAAAAACAAATGAGAAAATAAGAAAGCAAACAAGTACAAAATATAGAAACAAGCAAGTACGAAAACGGAAAAAACCCCGCTGAATTAGGAAATAAAGTACGTAAAATAAGCAAGAGAAAATGCAAACATGTAAGAAAACGAGAAAGCAAAGAAGAAAGGGAGCAACAAGTAAAAACACAAGAACACAAACAAAAACACGATCGAGTAAGTAAGTAAGCAAGCAAGCAATGTAGGAAGTGGAGAACAGAAAGAAACGAAGCACAAACGAAAATGACAATCAAATGTCTCTCAAACAAACGAGCGACATAATAGCAAACATGACAATATGGAATAACACAAGCAAATACACGAAAACAAAATATTGTGATCACAAAATACAACGGAAGTAAAAAAAAAGAAAGAATAACAGGACAAGAAAAGAGAAAGAAAGTGATAAGAAAATGAAGTAAAACAAAGAGCAAAACAATATATAAATCAAGATAATAGAGACATTAAAAAAATACAGCCGAAGTCATTGATTCCGATAATTTTCGAAGCCTCGAACTGATTAAGGGGGGATGGTATATTTTTTGGTCTATCTCTATATTTCTTTATTTAATTTTTAGTTTCCTCGCTAGACCTACATCAAGCTTAAATAACACCCCTTCGAGATAGAGTTGTACATTTTCGGTAGAAAAATGTCCCAGGCAAAGGCCGATTCCTCCTAAAATTATAGGCTCGCTTTTGCTCGCCAGGATTCTATCGACAGCTAAATGACACGAAAGGTCCTAATATTAGCATAGATATGGGGTGGAAGGTTTTAAAATCGGCTAACTAATGGAACGAACGTCTTACAATCAAAACTAATGGGGGTTAAACATGAGGGAGAAGGAGGTCCAGAAAAAACAACCATCTTCCATTAAACGAACCTCCAAAATTCAAATATCTAATACAGAAATAAGAACGAGATTTAATTCATCCCGACCCAGCTTCGAAAATGTCTGTATCTACTTTCATTAACCCTTACAATACCGGCGTCTTCCTTTTCATGATATTCTGGTTAATACACAACTATTTGTATTCAGTTTAAAAAGGGTCTCCAGCAATGAACAGGCTTCGAACAATCTCACTTAACCCTTTTTACCACGACAGCTCCTTCTTATACTGCACAACATCGCATAAATATAGCAAGAATAAGATCTAAAATACGTCGTCGGTACATAAGGGGTTAATGACCGCGACTGCAACATACGGAAATATAAGACACGTGTAAGGAAAACGTAATATAAAAAACAGCAATTGAAAAAAAACATACAAACAAGACAAACAAATAAAAGGAATAGAAGAAAGAAAGATGGAAACATTATGTTACCTCCACCAACCGACTTTACTCCTAAACTCAATTAATGAAATCAACAAATACATGTGGCAGTCCAGGGATTCGAACCTAGGATGCTCACACCGAAATTCAGTGCATTTATCCATTGCGCTACGAAGACAGGGGGAAAGGGAGGAAGAGAGGGCAAACAGGAAGATTAAGGGAGGTGACCTGTTTTTGTTCTGTCCTTTTCTATCTTTCTCTGGCTTGTATCCATTTGGCCCCATTCAGCCTACTGTTTTAAGACGTGTATCCCCATCCAGGTGTCAATTTTTTACTGGTGAGCGGTAGCGAGCCAGCATATTTTTTATTTTTGTTTGACAGCAGGCTAAATTTGTAAATATTCCGATAGAAAAATGTCTCCGGCGAAGACGGATTTCTTCAAATAATGCTGGCTCGCTATCGCTCGCCAGGAAGAAATCGACACCTAGATGGGGATAAACGTCTTAAAATAGTTGGCTGAATGGGGCAGAATGGATACAAGCCAGAGAAAGAGAGAAAAGGACAGAAATAACAAAAAGCAGGTCACCCCCCCTTAATGTGTTTCCTAATTTTAAACAGACAAACTAATTTAAAGGGAGCTTCCTTCCTAGGGGGGAAGGATTTATCTACTGGACGATTGATTATATTATAATGTTTTGTTTTTAATGTGCACCCTAGACCTCCATCAAGTTTAAAAAAAAAGCATCCACTAGATACCCCTTATAGATACATTTTTACATTTTTCGGTAGAATTTTTTTCTGGCCGAAGGTCTGATCCTCCTTAATTACAGGCTTGCTATCCCTCGCCAGGAAAAACAACTCGACACCTAAATGGCACGAAAGGTTTTAATATTGACAAAGAAAAGGGGTGAAAAGTCTTAAAATCGCCAAACTAGTGGGCCGAACGTCTTAAAGTATGACAACTAATGGGGCTAAACAATGAGGGAGAAAGAGGGCCAGAAAATACCAACCATCCCCTTTAAAAAAAAATCAAATCTTTCATCTTCTCTCAATATTCTTGGTGTCTCTTTTTCTTCTGCTCTCACTTGGACGGATCATATTACCAGTCTTGCTAAGGCAGCCTTCTAGAAGCTGGGTGTGCTCAACCGCCTAAAGGGGTCCTTTACCTCTGCACAGCTTCTTGCTCTGTACAGGTGCACAGTGCGTCCTTGTATTGAGTATTGTTCACATGTGTGGGGAGGATCCTCTCACACCGCTCTACTAGACAAAGTTGAAAGGAAGGCCTTTCGTATCATTAACTCCTGTCCACTCACCAACTCTCTGCAATATCTCTCTCTCCGCCGCAATATTGCATCTCTCTCGCTATTCTATCGCTACTATAATAATCAGTGTTTCTCAGACCTTTCCCAGTGTATACCACCTCCTCTACGTAGGGCGCGTGGTACCCGTCTTGCAACACAATCCCACCCCTACTCTGTGCAAATTTCCAACCCAAGAGTGCAATGTTACTCTCAGACTTTCTTCTATTCAACAGCTGAGCTCTGGAACTCTCTCCCGGAATCGGTCTTTCCCTCTTCCTATGACTTAAATTGCTTCAAACTCCGTGTGTCCAGGCATTTTGGCTCGAATGTCCCTTGATTTCGGCCCTGTCACTCTTTTAACTCTGGGGGAGGCACTCGCTGCGGGCAGTTCTGCCTTTTGCCTCCCTCACTCACATTTAAAAAAAAAAACAAAAAAAACAACAAGCAGACAAACCATTTTAAAGGGAGCTTCTCAACCCTTCCTTCCTTAATCCTTCCTTCCCGTCTTCTTCTTTCTTTCCCCTAAACTTCCGCTTCCTCCTTCCTGCCTTTCTTTCTTTCTCCTTCCTTCCTTCCTCCTTTTCATTCTCTTTCATTCCTCATCTCTCCTTCCTTATTCCTGCTCTCTCCTTAACTTCCGCTTCATTTTCCTTCCTTCCTTCCTGTCTTCCTCCCTTCCTTCCTCCTTCTGTTTCCATACTCATATCTCCTTCCTTCTTCCCCTTTAACTCCGCTCTATCCCTCCCTCCTTCCTCTCTTCCTACGAACGTCCTTTAAATATTTCACATTCTTCCTTTTCTTCAGTCTTGCGTATTCCAATCCTCTTCACGTCTCTTTTGCTTGATTTTCTGTTTAACTCCTTCTATTTCCCCTTACTAATTTTGTTCTCCCTTCTTTACTTATTTTAATGACTTCCCTCTTTCCTTTCTTATTCTTAACTTCCTACTTCTTCCCATCATTTCTTTATTTACTTGTTTTCCACCCCTGACATACATTCTTATTTTATCCACCATTCCTCCATCATCCTTTTCTCCTGTAATTATTTCCAGTTCCTCCTTTCTTCTCCTTCTGTCTTTCCTTCTTTCGATATTCCTTCCTTCTCTTCCACATCCTTCTCTCTTCATTTCTTTCCTATTTCTCCCTTCCTTCTGTCGGTTTTCCTTCTTATATCATTTTACTCCCTTTCTTTTTATCTTCCCTTTTCATTCCTTGCTTCTCTTCTTCTTCCTTTCCTGTATTGATTCCTAAATATTCCCCTTCCTATCATTTCCCCTCCCTATCCACCTTCCTCCCCCGTCCCCTCACTTCCGTTTTCTACCCTCTTACTTCCGCCTTTCCCCTCTACAGTAGTTCTTTCCTCCTTTCCTTATTTATATCCGAATGACTCTCTGTTCCATTCTTAGTTTTTTCTCTCGTTTTCTTCATAATTTCCTCCCTCTCTCCCTTCCTTCCTTCTCCCCTCAAATCCATTTTCCACTTCTTACTTCCGCTTTTATATTTTCTCCTCTTTGCATCAGGTTCCTTTCCCCTTTCTTCCTTCTCTCTCTTTCCCCTTTCCTAGTTCCTTCCGTTTTCCACCCTCTTATTTCCGTTTTCCCTTCTTTGCTTCCGATTCCTTCCCCTCTCCTTCCTCCATATTGTCTCTCTTCTTCCTTCCTGACCCCTCACTTCCGTTCTTCCCCTTCCATACTTCCGGTTCCATCCCCTCTTCCTCCTCCTTGCTAAAAAGTTTGCTAATGATAGATTAAAATCCTTACAAAATGACGAAGAACGGGTGAAATTTGTAGAGCTACGACGCAAAGCTAAAATGTTAATTAAACAAAGTAAAAAGACCCTAGAGTTACATATTTGAATCAAAGTAAAACAAACCCGAAAGAATTCTATAGTTATATCAGAAAGAAAAAAGTAGTTACTTCAACTGTTGGACCGTTAGTCGATGAAAATGGAGAATACACCACAGACAAAGTACAAATGAGTAATGCCCTCAATACCTTCTTTGCATCAGTTTTGACAACGGAAGGCCTCAGTGATATCCCTACACCATCGCCGATTCAGATTGATAATTCAGATGTTCTAAGCAATATCACCGTTACAGAGAGAGAAGTATTGAATTGTTTAGATAAACTCAAGGTAAATAAAACGCCTGGACCTGATACAATCTCGCCTAGAGTTCTAAAGGAAGCTAAGGATGAGCTCTCCAAACCACTGACATTACAATTCAATGAATCCTTGCAGTCTGGGACTATGCCTGATCAGTGGAAGCTAGCCAACGTAACACCGATATTCAAAAAAGGCAGCAAATCCCTACCCAGTAACTATCGTCCAATTAGCTTAACCTCAGTTGTATGTAAAATGCTAGAAACACTCATAAGAGACAGACTCGTAAATCACTTAGAGGAAAATAACATACTTAAAGATACTCAACACGGCTTTCGTAAAAAACGTTCCTGTTTAACAAACCTCTTAGACTTCTTCCACGATATCCTCAACCTCTACGATGAGAGTACAGCTGTAGATATTATATACCTTTATTTTCAAAAGGCCTTTGACAAAGTTCCCCACAAACGTTTACTGCTAAAACTAAAAGCGCATGGAATACAAGACGGTGTGTTGAAATGGATAGAAAATTGGTTCAGCGACAGAAAGCAAAGAGTAGTCATAAACGGTAAGGCATCTAAATGGACCAATGTAAGTAGCGGGGTACCCTAGGGATCGGTACTAGGACCAATTCTCTTTCTAATTTACATCAACGACATAGATGAGGGTCTCACCTGTACAATCTCAAAATTTGCTGACGATACAAAAATTGCAAATAGCGTACTCTCAAAAGGACAAGTTGACGATATGCAACACAATCTAGATAAGTTTTCATGTTGGGCCCAAATTTGGCAAATGAGTTTCAATGCGGATAAATGTAAAGTACTACATATCGGATACCAAAATGAGAAAGCAAACTATTTGATGAATGGGACTCAGCTTAAGAATGTAAACAGAGAAACCGATCTGGGAGTAACAATATCGAGTAACCTAAAACCGAGTCAACAATGTTCAGAAGTTGTTAAGAAGGCAAACAAAATAATTGGCTTTATAGGCAGGTCATTTGAGCATAAATCCAAAGACGTTATCCTAACCCTTTACAATTCCTTAGTCCGCCCTCTTCTGGAATACTGAGTTCAATCCTGGTGCCCTTATTACCAAAAAGATATAGACAAGCTAGAACGAGTTCAACGTAGAGTTACCAAAATTTTACCTAGCCTAAAGAACAAACCATACGAGGAGCGTCTTAGAGAATTAAATCTATTTCCTAAAAACCCAGCGCAGATTAAGAGGCGACTTAATTCAAGTGTTCAAATTCATCAAAGGCATCGATAATATGAACTGTAGTAAGTACTTCACTATCGACCAATCTAATTTCACACGGGGGAAATGGGTGCAAAATTATTGGTAAATCTTTTAACTCACACGAAGCTGAAAATTTCTTCTTCAATCGAGTTGTCAACTTATGGAATGGGCTTCCCCGAGATGTTATAGACTGCAGCACCGTTGATTCATTTAAACTTCGCCTAGACAAATATCTCGCATCAAACCCGCGACTGACTGCGTTTGTAAATGAATAACTTTATTTTATCCTCCCCTCAGTTACTAACCCATCTGTCCCCTACTAACTTCCTAATCCTGCCACGGACATTAGTTCCAGGGCAGTAGTTCCCTTTCCAATGTTCCCTTACCCACTCTAAACCACTGTTTGGACACTTGATCCACAGTGTTTTGGAGGACAAGCAGCCTAGAAGGGTCACTAGACCTGTTGTTGCTTGATTTCCTTTGTACTCTTCTATTTCTCCCCTTCGCCCTCTCTTCCGCTTTCTACTCTCTTACTTCCGCCTTTTCCTCTCACTACTTACGGTTCTCTTCCCTCTCTTTCCTCCATAGTTCTATCTTAGTCCTTCCCCCTCCTTTCTTCTTTACCTTAACCTCAGTTTCGCTATCTACTTCTTTAATTCCCACTTTCCTCTCTTTAGTTGCGGTTCCTTCCTTCCCCCTTTCTTCTTCCACTTCTTCCTCCTTCCCTTCCACCTTCGTTCCTCCCTCCCGTCCCATTACTTCCGATTTCCACCCCTTCCTTTCGCTCTTTCCTTCATAACTTTCGGTTCCTTTGTCCATTTTTCTCCTGTCACTCCTTCTTCTACTTCTCATTCTTCTCCTTGTTCTTTTTCTTCTTCTCTCTTCTTATTATTCATATTATTTTCACTATTTTTCCTTCTTCTCAATCTGTTTCATCTCTCCCTCTCTCCTTTTTTCTCTCGCTGCTCCTTGGTGTTGAAATATCCCTATAAATCTCCAGAATGGACTGCCTTGAATAGCCTTAGGCCGAAAAACTCGTCTGCGACTCACTGCCTAAAGAAAGACCTTATATTGTATGGCATTAGGCGCGTGGGGAGGCACTGGCGGCACGGATTTGAGAGAGAGAGAGAGAGAGAGAGAGAGAGAGAGAGAGAGAGAGAGAGAGAGAGAGAGAGAGAGAGAGAGAGTGAGAGTGGAGAGGGAGAGAGAGTGAGAGAGAGAGAGAGAGAGGGAGAGAGAGAGAGAGAGAGAGAGAGAGAGAGAGAGAGAGAGAGAGAGAGAGAGAGAGAACTACATATATACACTGGCCACACAGCCCTTACCACGAGCTGGTCTTAAATTTTGTTCTATGCGTATGAAGAAGACAAAAGGCAATGCTGCCTGTAACAAGTGTCCCTCATGAAGTTGAAAGAGTGATAGGAGCCAAATTCTAGGTACGTACGTTAGAGTAAAAATTTCTGGACTCTCGGAGCTTAAAAAACTTTTAGTCATAGGATGACGGAAAGATAGATTGAGGAAGAGAGTTCCAGAGTTTACTTATTGAGTAGAAGGCTGAGAAAACTGGTTCACTCTTGGGTTAGAGAGTTGGACACAATAGGGGTAAGAATGTGTTGAAAGTTGAGTGCCACCCACTCTTCATAAGGGAGGACGTATACACTGAGAGAGCTCTAAAGAACATTGATTATTGCAATAGCAGTAGATGAGTGAGAGAGATGCAACATTGTGGCGTGTAGAGAGATATTGTAGCAAATTAGTAAGAGGAGGTGAGTTGATGAGATGAAATGCTTTTCACTGTACCCTTTCGAGAAGTGTGGTATGAATGGAACCTCTCTACACATGCAAACAGTACTCGATACATGGGTGCACTGTGCCCCTATACAGAGCAAGAAGCCATTTGGGGGTAAAGAACCCATGGAGATGGTTGAGCACACCTAACTTCTGGAAAGCTGTAATAGCAAGAGTAGTGATATTGTCCTTTCAAGAAAGATCAGATGAAAATGAGACACTAAGAATATTGAGAGAAGACGAAGGGTTGATTTGTGTGTTGTTGAAGAGGAAGGGATAGTTGTGTGGAAGACAATGACGGGTAGATAGATGGAGAAATTGTGTTTTTGAAATACTGAAAGTAACAAGACCTTCTCTGCCCCAATCAGAAATAGTTGATGAATCAGAGGATAGGTGTGCTATGCCCTCATCTTGTGAGTTTTGGAGTGATTGCATTATGGGACATTGTAGAAAATCTAGTTGAATAGTGTAAGGTAGAGTTGTCAGCATATGAGTAGTGAACATTAAAATCTTCTAAGAGGGAGATTTCAGAGAAAGGGGAGCTGATAGTATGTGTTCCACTCTCGAGTTTAGATGTTCAACGAAATTAGGAAATTCAGTAGTGTTAGGGGATAGATGAAAGCACAAATGAGTGACAGGAAAGTTTGAGCCATAGAGTTGAGAATTCAGAATAGTCGAAGTCGGGAACACGAGAACAAGTGAGTTTGTTATACACATACATACAACATCAACTTTTGGCTTGGAAACTAGGATAACAAAGGTAGGAGGATACAGAGAAGGGGCCGTTGGCAGTTGCTTCAGACACCCGAGTTTCAGTGAGGAAAAGAAGGTCAGGTTTGTTGGAGAATAGGTGGTGTTCAACAGAGGGACAGTTAGAGGAAAGGCCATGAATGTTATAAAAATTGGTAGTAGGAGTGACAGGCTGGTCCAGAGCATTGTAATAGGTTGTCTGGCGAAGGACGTTTGATTCTGAAGGTATTTATGTATTAAGTGTAGTAGTGCTAACTGTGCAGGTGGTATCTTCTCGAGGTAACTAGCATACCAGCTCTCAGATGAGTCAACTTTATGTAGCTTAGAATAAAGTAACGTAAAGTAAAGTAAAAAGTAAAGTAGGAACATGCAAAACTGGCTAGTAAGATTCCTATCCAATTATTTGATCCAGAATCAACGGACATCAGGACTTACATACAAATTATTGAACCTGTAATTAAATTAGTTTACACTGATGAATAGGAAACAGTAGCAGCATCAACCCGGTAAGTGCTAAGTCCGTAATAATAAGGACTGGGGTTATTTCATGGCCAGTGCCAGGTCCGTTTTAATAATACGGACTCGCCGAAATAAATAATCGTAGTGCTGAAACTAGATCACCCACGCCTTCCATATTCATACCACATGTACCCTACCCTATGACCTCGCCACCACCCCCTCCACCTCCCTCCCACTTCACAACACCATGTAAATGACATGTAGATATAAATGTATAAGAATATAAGAATAAATGGAAATAATAATAATATTTATCAGTGATTTTAAGTTATTAGACTTTGTGACAATCATTAGTGTGTGTGTAAGGGATAAAAGACAAACCCAAAGCATTATTTCAATGATAGATAATTGAAGATAATGTGACATAAAAACTCTTGTGTGTGTGTGCCGGCTCTACCCGTACTTTGCGGACCCGTAAATTGTCTCCTGAGTGTGTTTACTTCCTATAACTATTGTGCATCGAAAAAAAAAAAAAAATCATACTCAATGCTGATATACTTCAAATACTCTCAAAGTGTGTTTGCAAAGAAATTAACTCATTTTTGTTTTTTGCAAATGGATATTATTCGTACTTTGCGTAACACTGGTGCCTCTCAAGCGCGTACCTACATCACAAAAATATGTGTGCGTACTAAAGGTTGTCCATACTCAACATAACACTACTTGAAATTCCTGCATTCGTCGAAACCAGACGGTGGTAGCAGGTGCAAGTCGGCTGGAATAAAAAGATAAACAAATAAAATAAAACAAAATAATTATGAAGTCTGATAAGTCATAAAGTCTATGTTATTCACTTCGATACTTCCACCTCACTAAATGCGAGATTGTCTCCATATTTTCGGACGTAAAGAGACTAGATGAGTGGTATTTTTACCACTATTCTTCCTTTTTCATTCAACATGATAGATTTAGCTAAAAAAAAAATAAAAAAATAAATAAAAATAAAATTGTAAATCGGCCGGCACTGGGGGTGACAGAAGGTCAATCAATGATCCTCTGGTAATTGAGGGGTTAATTATGAATACAGTATTAGCATAAAATCAAGTCGTCTTCACTCATTTTAGGAAAAGTCATAGAGGAGCTTAACTGCAACGGTTTAAAGGAACTTTTCACAAATTCACTCAGTAGCCCTAGCTCCAATAGTTGTTGTAAAGAATATAAATGTGGTATTTTTCACAATCAACATAGATGAAACCATGAGAATACCTAGAATACATTCGACGACATCCGCTTACTCTTAAGCAACCCCAGATGCATTTGACAAGCCTGTATTTTAACATCTGCGCACACTGCCCGATCACATCAACCAACAGTTTGCTATTTACGACCCGACACACTCCGATAAAGACATCACTGTAATCCGAAGGTCACTTGAAGCCATGCATGGGTCCGAAAACCCCAACTGGACTCAGATTTGCACCACCAATCCCCAAATGGGTGGAAAATGGAAGACTAATTAGAAAGGGCCTGGGCCTAAGTCTATCATATCAGCAAAGTGTTAAGAGGGAGGGAGATGCTACGATGATTGCAGTCGATTCGTTCGAATTTCAAGCATGTAGCCAAAACTGTTCAATTCACATATATTGTGTCAGGCTCACAGAGTCACAGGTAAATATAGAGAGCCGAAAATTCAGTACTGGAGCTGCGGATCTTAGTCACAGTCGGATTAAATTAAGTTCGCTACTCAGGCACACCGCGTTGCCTACACTTGGTCTGAAAAGGAGCTGAGCGGTTCACAGGAACTGGAATTCCTCAACGGCATGGCAAAAGCCTTAGGAGATGTCGAAGTGAATGATTATGACAGTAACTCTGGAACTCTCTCACTCAACCAATCTTTTCTTCATCCTATATCTCAGACTGTTTTAAGCTTCGTGTGTCCAGGCATTTTGACCCTAATGCTGGGTTCACACATTCACGTATATGCTCCCGACAGCTCCCGTACGAAGGTTTATTGGTAGTTGGCACCCGAATATTGGTAGTTTGGTCAAACGTAAGGGCATATTACGCAAAACGTAAATGAAATTGTGTACAGTCGGGGGGGTTAGTACGCATGGCGGGAGTAGCCACGCGGGTCAGGGAGGCGGTTGGTGCGGGCGATGCCGCCCGGTATGTTTTGAAATTCAAATCAGATACGGGGCTCGCGCTCACGTATGTCAAAAGTCGGGAACTTTTACGACCGTCCGGCCCACCACGGCCGTCTGACGGGAGCAGCCCCGTCAGACGTAGCCGCTCGCCCGTCAGACGTGAGCTGCTCCCGTCAATCGTAAAATATTCCCGTCAAACGGGAAAGTTTACGTTCGTCGGGAAGTATATGGCAACACCGCCGCACTGCGGGCTGGCGGGAAGACGCGGCAACGATGTACGGGGGGGTATATAAGGACCAGCGGGACACACTGCCGTCAGTCATACCTCTCACCATACCGGAGCAACAACCTACAGCCATCCCTGCCACCCTGTCACCCTGCCACCCTCTGCATGCTGCCCTGCCCTGCCCTGCCCTGCCCTGCTCTGTCACCATGAATAGCAAGAAAAGCGGGAAGAAGGTCAGGAAGGTTTCCTCTCCCACCTCGACGCCTGCCACCTCTCCGCCTGCCCCCTCGACGCCTGCCCCCTCTCCGCCTGCCACCTCTCCGCCTGCCACCTCTCCGCCTGCCCCCTCGACGCCTGCCACCTCTCCGCCTGCCCCATCGACGTCTGCCACCTCACCGCCTGCCCCCTCGATGCCTGGCACCTCCAACTCTGCTGAGCAGGCAGAATTTTTGATCAACATCGACGACGAGAATGGAGAGGTCATGGGGAAGTCGAAGATGATCATGAGGAAAGTGATGACGACGACGACGACGACGAGGACCCACCCTCTACAAATTCCGGCATCGAACAGCCACAGCCACCACAACGGCATTCAAATGCCTTCAATGCACTACTGTTATGTGACTGCTGGAGAAGGTGGGAACATTACACATACGCTTCAATGCACTACTGTTATGTGACTGCTGGAGAAGGTGGGAACATTACATATACGCTTCAATGCACTACTGTTATGTGACTGCTGGAGAAGGTGGGAACATTACATATACGCTTCAATGCACTACTGTTATGTGACTGCTGGAGAAGGTGGGAACATTACATATACGCTTCAATGCACTACTGTTATGTGACTGCTGGAGAAGGTGGGAACATTACATATACGCTTCAATGCACTACTGTTATGTGACTGCTGGAGAAGGTGGGAACATTACATATACGCTTCAATGCACTACTGTTATGTGACTGCTGGAGAAGGTGGGAACATTACATATACGCTTCAATGCACTACTGTTATGTGACTGCTGGAGAAGGTGGGAACATTACATATACGCTTCAATGCACTACTGTTATGTGACTGCTGGAGAAGGTGGGAACATTACATATACGCTTCAATGCACTACTGTTATGTGACTGCTGGAGAAGGTGGGAACATTACACATACGCTTCAATGCACTACTGTTATGTGACTGCAGGAGAAGGTGGGAACATTACATATACACTTCAATGCACTACTGTTATGTGACTGCTGGAGAATGTGGGAACATTACATATACACTTCAATGCACTACTGTTATGTGACTGCTGGAGAAGGTGGGAACATTACATATACGCTTCAATGCACTACTGTTATGTGACTGCTGGAGAAGGTGGGAACATTATACATACGCTTCAATGCACTACTGTTATGTGACTGCTGGAGAAGGTGGGAACATTACACATACGCTTCAATGCACTACTGTTCTGTGACTGCTGGAGAAGGTGGGAACATTACACATACGCTTCAATGCACTACTGGTATGTGACTGCTGGAGAAGGTGGGAACATTACATATACGCTTCAATGCACTACTGTTATGTGACTGCTGGAGAAGGTGGGAACATTACATATACGCTTCAAATGCCTTCAATGCACTACTGTTATGTGACTGCTGGAGAAGGTGGGAACATTACACATACGCTTCAATGCACTACTGTTATGTGACTGCTGGAGAAGGTGGGAACATTACATATACGCTTCAATGCACTACTGTTATGTGACTGCTGGAGAAGGTGGGAACATCACATATACGCTTCAATGCACTACTGTTATGTGACTGCTGGAGAAGGTGGGAACATTACATATACGCTTCAATGCACTACTGTTATGTGACTGCTGGAGAAGGTGGGAATATTACATATACGCTTCAATGCACTACTGTTATGTGACTGCTGGAGAAGGTGGGAACATTACATATACGCTTCAATGCACTACTGTTATGTGACTGCTGGAGAAGGTGGGAACATTACATATACGCTTCAATGCACTACTGTTATGTGACTGCTGGAGAAGGTGGGAACATTACATATACGTTTCAATGCACTACTGTTATGTGACTGCTGGAGAAGGTGGGAACATTACATATACGCTTCAATGCACTACTGTTATGTGACTGCTTGAGAAGGTGGGAACAATACATATACGCTTCAATGCACTACTGTTATGTGACTGCTGGAGAAGGTGGGAACATTACACATACGCTTCAATGCACTACTATTATGTGACTGCTGGAGAAGGTGGGAACATTACATATACGTTTCCATGCACTACTGTTATGTGACTGCTGGAGAAGGTGGGAACATTACACATACGCTTCAATGCACTACTGTTATGTGACTGCTGGAGAAGGTGGGAACATTACATATACGCTTCAATGCACTACTGTTATGTGACTTCTGGAGAAGGTGGGAACATTACATATACGCTTCAATGCACTACTGTTATGTGACTGCTGGAGAAGGTGGGAACATTACACATACGCTTCAATGCACTACTGTTATGTGACTGCTGGAGAAGGTGGGAACATTACATATACGCTTCAATGCACTACTGTTATGTGACTGCTGGAGAAAGTGGGAACATTACATATACGCTTCAATGCAAAATGCTATGTAAAATGCTAGAAACGGTCATACGAGACAGACTCGTAAATCACTTAGAGGAAAATAACATACTTAAAGATACTCAACACGGCTTTCGTAAAAAACGTTCCTGTTTAACAAACCTCTTAGACTTCTTCCACGATATCCTCAACCTCTACGATGAGAGTAAAGCTGTAGATATTATATACCTTGATTTTCAAAAGGCCTTTGACAAAGTTCCCCACAAATGTTTACTGCTAAAACTAAAAGCGCATGGAATACAAGACGGTGTGTTGAAATGGATAGAAAATTGGCTCAGCGACAGAAAGCAAAGAGTAGTCATAAACGGTAAGGCATCTAAATGGACCAATGTAAGTAGCGGGGTACCCCAGGGATCGGTACTAGGACCAATTCTCTTTCTAATTTACATCAACGACATAGATGAGGGCCTCACCTGTACAATCTCAAAATTTGCTGACGATACAAAAATTGCAAATAGCGTACTCTCAAAAGAACATGTTGACGATATGCAACACAATCTAGATAAATTGTCATGTTGGGCCCAAATTTGGCAAATGAGTTTCAATGCGGATAAATGTAAAGTACTACATATCGGATACCTAAATGAGAAAGCAAACTATTCGATGAATGGCACTCAGCTTAAGAATGTAAACAGAGAAACCGATCTGGGAGTAACAATATCGAGTAACCTAAAACCGAGTCAACAATGTTCAGAAGTTGTTAAGAAGGCAAACAAAATAATTGGCTTTATAGGCAGGTCATTTGAGCATAAATCCAAAGAAGTTATCCTAACCCTTTACAATTCCTTAGTCCGCCCTCTTCTGGAATACTGCGTTCAATCCTGGTGCCCTTATTACCAAAAAGATATAAACAAGCTAGAACGAGTTCAACGTAGAGTTACCAAAATGATACCTAGCCTAAAGAACAAACCATACGAAGAGCGTCTTAGAGAATTAAATCTATTTCCTTTAACCCAGTGCAGATTAAGAGGTGACTTAATTCAAGTGTTCAAAATCATCAAAGGCATCGACAATATGAACTGTAGTAAGTACTTCACTATCGACCAAACTAATTACACGCGGGGAAACGGTTGCAAAATTATTGGTAAATCTTTTAACTCACACGAATCTAAGAATTTCTTCTTCAATCGAGTTGTCAACTTGTGGAATGGGCTTCCCCGAAACGTTATAGACTGCATCACCGTTGATTCATTTAAACTCCGCCTAGACAAATATCTCGCTTCAAACCCGCGACTGACTGCGTTTGTAAATGAATAACTTTATTTTATCCTCCCCTCAGTTACTAACCCATCTGTCCCCTACTAACTTCCTAATCCTGCCACGGACATTTGTTCCAGGGCAGTAATTCCCTTTCCAATGTTCCCTTACCCACTCTAAACCACTGTTTGGACACTTGATCCTCAGTGTTTTGGAGGACAAGCAACCTAGAAGGGTCACTAGATCTGTTGTTGCTTGATTTCCTTTGTGCTCCTTTGTACTCCTTTGTACACTACTGTTATGTGACTGCTGGAAAAGGTGGGAACATTACATATACGCTTCAATGCACTACTGTTATGTGACTGCTGGAGAAGGTGGGAACATTACACATTATACGCTTCAATGCACTACTATATGCAGATTCAAATGCCTTGAAAGTAGCTGATTTCATACTACGGTTATGGTTCCATAGAGTAAGACCGTAATCTGGGGTGCAGTAAGAATTAAATAAGAAAAAGTAGCATCAACACTTAGACTTCTAAAATTTCTCAAAACACTGTTAAAAGAGGCATAAAAGTTGGTCAATCTAAAATCAATGTCTTGTGAATCCTTAAAATCATATGATAAAATGTGTCCTAAATAGGCCTATTTATAATGGTCCACAACTTGGAGATGATCATTGTTCAACTAAATAGAATGGTCTATGAATTGTTTATTATTACATTGAAATTGCATGCATTTAGTTGGTAGTGATGTAGTGATGGTTGTAGTAATGGTGGTAGTTGTGGTAGTGATGGTTGTAATAATGGTGGTAGTTGTGGTAGTGATGGTTGTAATAATGGTGGTAGTTGTGGTAGAGATGGTTGTAATAATGGTGGTAGTTGTGGTAGTGATGGTTGTAGTAATGGTGGTAGATGTGGTAGTGATGGTTGTAGTAATGGTGATAGTTGTGGTAGTGATGGTAGTAGTAATGGTGGTAGTTGTGGTAGTGATGGTTGTAGTAATGGTGGTAGTTGTGGTAGTGATGGTTGTAGTAATGGTGGTAGTTGTGGTAGTAATGGTTGTAGTAATGGTGGTAGTTGTGGTAGTGATGGTTGTAGTAATGGTGGTAGTTGTGGTAGTGATGGTGGTAGTTGTGGTAGTGATGGTTGTAGTAATGGTGGTAGAGGTTGTGGTTGTGATGGTTGTAGTAATGGTGGTAGAGGTTGTGGTTGTGATGGTTGTAGTAATGGTGGTAGAGGTTGTGGTTGTGATGGTTGTGGTTGTGATGGTTGTAGTAATGGTGGTAGTTGTGGTTGTGATGGTTGTAGTAATGGTGGTAGAGGTTGTGGTTGTGATGGTTGTAGTAATGGTGGTAGAGGTTGTGGTTGTGATGGTTGTAGTAATGGTGGTAGAGGTTGTGGTTGTGATGGTGGTAGTTGTGGTGGTGTTAGCTGTAGTAATGGTGGTAGTTGTGGTAGTGATGGTTGTAGTAATGGTGGTAGTTGTGGTAGTGATGGTTGCAGTAATGGTGGTAGATGTGGTAGTGATGGTGGTAGTTGTGGTAGTGATGGTTGTAGTAATGGTGGTAGTTGTGGTAGTGATGGTTGTAGTAATGGTGGTAGTTGTGGTAGTGATGGTTGTAGTAATGGTGGTAGTTGTGGTAGTGTAGTGATGGTTGTAGTAATGGTGGTAGTTGTGGTAGTGATGGTTGTAGTAATGGTGGTAGTTGTGGTAGTGATGGTTGTAGTAATGGTGGTAGTTGTGGTAGTGATGGTGGTAGTTGTGGTAGTGATGGTTGTAGTAATGGTGGTAGTTGTGGTAGTGATGGTTGTAGTAATGGTGGTAGTTGTGCTAGTGATGGTTGTAGTAATGGTGGTAGATGTGGTAGTGATGGTGGTAGTTGTGGTAGTGATGGCTGTAGTAATGGTGGTAGTTGTGGTAGTGATGGTTGTAGTAATGGTGGTAGTTGTGGTAGTGATGGTTGCAGTAATGGTGGTAGATGTGGTAGTGATGGTGGTAGTTGTGGTAGTGATGGTTGTAGTAATGGTGGTAGTTGTGGTAGTGATGGTTGTAGTAATGGTGGTAGTTGTGGTAGTGATGGTTGTAGTAATGGTGGTAGTTGTGGTAGTGATGGTTGTAGTAATGGTGATAGTTGTGGTAGTGATGGTAGTAGTAATGGTGGTAGTTGTGGTAGTGATGGTTGTAGTAATGGTGTTAGTTGTGGTAGTAATGGTTGTAGTAATGGTGGTAGTTGTGGTAGTAGGAATAGTGCTAGTTGTGGTTGTAATGGTAGTAGTAATAGTGGTAGTTGTGGTAGTAATGGTAGTAGGAAGTGGTAGTTGTAGTAGTAATAGTGGTAGTTGTGGTAGTAGGAATAGTGGTAGTAGTAATAGTGGTATTAATGCTAGTAGGAATAGTGGTAGTTGTGGTAGTAATGGTAGTAGGAATAGTGGTAGTAATGGTAGTAGCACTAGTTGTAGTTGTGGTAGTAGTAATAGTGGTACCTGTGGTATTAGTAATATTGGTAGTGATGGTAGTTGTGGTAGTAGTAATAGTTGTAGTAATGGTAGTAGTAATAGTGATAGTTGTGGTAGTAGTAATGGTGGTGGTTGTGGTAGTAGTAATAGTGGTAGTTGTGGTAGTTGTGGTATTAGTAATAGTGGTAGTAGTAATAGTGGTAGTTGTGGTAGTAATAATAGTGGTAGTAGTAATAGTGGTAGTTGTGGTATTAGTAATAGTGGTAGTAGTAATAGTGGTAGTTGTGGTAGTAGTAATAGTGGTAGTAGTAATAGTGGTAGTAGTAATAGTGGTAGTTGTGGTATTAGTAATAGTGGTAGTAGTAATAGTGGTAGTTGTGGTATTAGTAATAGTGGTAGTAGTAATAGTGGTAGTAGTAATAGTGGTAGTTGTGGTAGTAGTAATAGTGGTAGTTGTGGTATTAGTAATAGTGGTAGTAGTAATAGTGGTAGTTGTGGTAGTAGTAATAGTGGTAGTTGCGGTATTAGTAATAGTGGTAGTAGTAATAGTGGTAGTTGTGGTAGATGTAATAGTGGTAGTTGTGCTAGTAGTAATAGTGGTAGTAATGGTAGTACTACTTTCAACTACTTTCAACATCAGTGAATAATACTATAACCCCCCCCCCCCTCCTCTCTCTCTCTCGCTCTCTCTCTCTCTTCCCTTACTTTACTGACCCCTTCCATCACTGCCCTTTACACTCTCACTCTCACTCTCTCAATCACGCTCTTTATCTCTATCGTGTCATCCTGTTTAATTGTTTACTTAGTTTGTGTAAGTCACATAGCAACAACAAATTATACAGACACAACAATCTTACACATACATCCCACCAGTCTGTCAGGGGGAATATCAAATATGACAAACAATCATACTAATAGGAAATAAACACTGTAGTACAACAATATATGTAGACATACCGAAATATTTTTGAGTGTTGCTACACAGGCTATGTACGGACGATAAGGTAAACTTATAATTATCTAAGTAATACTGATTTTTGGACACAAATCATCTTCTTAGTTAGGCACTGCTTAATAGTTTCCTAGAATATTCGTTAGGACCTGTGTACCTGCCTACAGTTATCTTAGACCTACTATTTAAGGACTTAGTAGAGGAACGGACAGAAATGTGGATATAATAATGAGATAAGGATAAGATGGAGGACGAGGACAGCTCAGACGAGGCTCCATCACAAAGGTCAAAAAATTAAAAAAAATGCTGCATATGTACCAAACATGAACACAACTGTGAGCATTGCAGTTGTGTGAAGAGAAATAAAATTTGCACAAACTGTAATAAAGGGGACAATTGTCGTAACCCTTTAGGTAGAACAGGAACGAGTGGAGAGACGGCAGCAAATTCCCAGAGTGAGCGACGGGAGGCAGATGAGGGAGGCCGTCAGGGTGGCAGGGAACCCGAAACAATAAGGGGAGTAGCAAGGGACTCAAGGGCCCCAAGAGAGATAGAAGAACCCCAAGAAGCGGAAAGTAATGAGGAGCCAACAAGAGACACAAGAGAGGGAGACGACAACCGAGACGGAAGAGAGGATGGCAGGCCTCCAAGGGGGCCAAATGAAGCAGGCAGAGGCGGAAACATACTCTGGAAAGGATTACGGGAAGAGGAAGTAAGAATTTGGATTGATGCAACGTACTCAGAAATAGTATATTGGTCTGCACACAACTTTTTCAACCCTCCAAAATGTGGTGCCACCACCAACATGCTGAACGATATGACAAAGCTCATTTATAACTATGTCTATGACACATCTTTAGCCCCGTATGTTCTCAATTTTCAGCATTCCACATCTCTTCTTGCAAAAAATTCACCACAAATCTAATCAAGGCGAAAATGTGACTGCGCTAACAAGAAGAATGAAATTATGGAATGAGAACAAGATGGATGACTTACTCAATGAAGCCAGAGCATTACAAGGGAGACTAGGCAGGCGGCGGCAAAAAAAGAAAAACAATGAAGACGAGGCCAGGAGATTCGGCGACCAGATGAGGCAAGGAAAAGTGGCGCCTGCAATAAGGTCCCTGACAAAGGAGGCAGCTTGTGGGTTGCTGCCTATCACAAGAGAAACCATCCAAATGTTGAAAGAGAAACATCCACAACCTAGTGTCCACGAGAGTCAGAGGCTAGAGGGTGATTATATACCACCGAACACCGTCATATACGAACAAATCACAGGCGAAATTATTTGGAAAAAGGCTCTAGGGACACAAGGCAGTGCAGGCCCATCAGGGCTGGATGCAAATGGCTGGAGGACAATCCTGAGTAGAGCAATCTTCGGACTAGCAGCAACAGACTTATGTAGGGCTCTGGCAGCTCTTGCAAGAAAGATGACCACCCAAAATTGTCAACATTTGGAGGCTTACACAGCTTGTCGCCTAATACCTTTAGACAAGAATCCAGGATGCAGACCAGTAGGAGTGGGTGAAGTGCTGAGAAGAATCATCGGAAAATGCATAATGGAAGTGGTGAAAGACGATGTGCGGTCAGCGGCCGGTAATCTCCAAGTGTGTGCCGGCCACCAAGCAGGGGGAGAGGCAACAATTCATGCCATAAGAAAAATATATGAGCAAGTGGACTGTGAAGCTGTGCTGCTAGTGGATGCAACAAACGCCTTTAACACCATCAACAGAAAGACGGCAATACATAACATCAAAGTAAAATGCCCCAGTTTTGCCACCTACGTAGAGAACACCTATAAAAAGCCTGCGGACCTCTTCATAGTAAACAACCAGAACACACGAAGGGGAACACCTCTGAAATCAATGGAAGGAACCACACAAGGTGACCCAGTAGCAATGGCAATGTACGCCTTAGGTCTCTCAGTGTTGCTAACCTTAACAAGCCATGAGGCGACGCAAGTAAAGCAGGTGGCCTATGCAGACGATCTCACTGGAGCGGGGAAAGTCAACAATCTCAAGCACTGGTGGGAACAAATATCAGAGGTAGGACCAAAAATAGGGTACCATCCAAATGCCAGGAAGTCAATACTAATAGTAAAAACAGAACATTATGAAAGGGCGGTAGAAGCTTTCAGCGGTAGTGAAGTGGTAGTAACAAAGGACGGACAGCGTCACCTTGGGGCGGTGATCGGCACGGAAGAGTTCAAGAACAAATACATAGAGGAGAAGGTCAGAGAATGGGTAAATGAAATTGAGAAACTGGCCAAAATTGCAAAGACGGGACCACAGGCCGCGTATTCGGCATTCACATATGGGGTCAAACATCGCTGGACCTACTTGATGAGAACTGTTCCAAATGTCAGCGCATTACTTCAACCGCTGGAAGATGCCATCAGAGACAAACTCATCCCAGCGTGGATAAAGTCGCACACCCCGAATGATACAGAGAGGGAGCTGCTCGCACTGCCTCCTAGGTTGGGAGGGATGGGAATCATCGACCCAGTGAAGAGGGCGGTAACGGAATACCAGAACTCGGTAAAGATAACAGGATCTCTCACTGACCGTATCATAGCACAAGATTCTGACGGTGAAGTAGACCAGGCAGACATCTACAACATCAGAAAGACCATCACGTCAGAGAAGCAAAACTCACAGAAAAATGACCTGGCACAATTGATGGGACAACTTCACCCGAGACAAACAAGAAAACTACAAATAGCACAAGAAACGGGCGCTTCAAATTGGCTGACAACACTACCAATCAAGGCAAAAAGCTTCAATCTCAACAAACAAGAATTTAATGATGCTATTGCACTGAGGTATGATTGGCCGATTGAAGGACTGCCCGATCGATGCGTTTGTGGAACCATCAACGATACAGACCACACCATGATATGTAAGAAAGGAGGATTCATCAGCATCAGGCACGATGAAGTAAGAGATATAACAGCGAACATGCTCAGGGAGGTGTGTAGAGATGTGGTGAGCGAACCATCACTCATTCCCTTGGGTGGAGAGACCATGCAGCACAGGACGGCCAACACATCCACTGAAGCAAGATTGGACGTTAGTGCAAGAGGCTTTTGGACAAATGCACAGCGAGCGTTCTTTGACATAAGAGTATTTGACCCAATGGCCCACAGCTACAGTGAGCTGTCTCTGGAGGCTGCACACAAGAGGAACGAACGAGAGAAGGTCAGGACATATGGAGAAAGGAAAGGATCTTACAAGTCGAACATGGCAGCTTTACCCCACTAGTCTTCACCACATCAGGAGGGATGGGACCCAGGGCCCAGTGCTTCTATTCAAGGCTAGCAGAGATCATCGCAGAGAAGAAGCAACAGCCTAGGAGCCACGTCGTAGCCTGGATGAGATGCCGTCTATCTTTCTCATTGCTCAGATCAGCACTACTATGCCTGCGGGGAACAAGAAGGTCTGCACCACAACCAGTGACGGTGGCAGAAGTAGACTACGAGGCAGCAGTGGCAGAGGGTCGCATTGGAAGGAGACTGGATTGAAGTTGCATGGTGTAGAATAGTAGTATCTGATGCTTGTGAAATTTAGTATCTGTACAATATTAAATATAAGGTAGTGGTGGTGGTGATGGTGGAGGTGGTGATGGTAGTAGTAGTAACATGAAATGTATAAAAAAAAAACAAAAAAAAAAACAAAAACAAAAAAAAGTTGTGGTAGTAGTAATAGTGGTAGTTGTGGTAGTAGTAATAGTGGTAGTAGTAATAGTGGTAGTTGTGGTAGTAGTAATAGTGGTAGTTGTGGTAGTAGTAATAGTGGTAGTAGTATAATAATAATACAAAAATAAATTAATTAATACAAATAAAATAAACGAAATATTACGACAAAAAACTTGCTCTTAGAAAATTGCCGGGGAAAGCGCTCGTGTGACACCGGTTTGATGGCAATAAATCTGCCTACTTCAACACCTATTCAAGCACCAAGAATCAATAATCAAGGTCATTATGGACAATGTTTGGAAGGAAGACGTCGTATTGGACTTACTTATTTATTATTTTTGTAATATTTATAGTAGTTTGTTTTCTCCCTAGACCTCCATCAAGCTTTAAAACAAATCCAGTCCCCTTCCAAGCTAAATGTGTACATTATTCGATAGTTTCTCCTACATTATCAAAAATCTAATGAAATATATCTGCCTACTTCAATACATATTCCAGCAGGAAAAA
This sequence comes from Paralithodes platypus, assembly GCA_032716605.1. NCBI lineage: Eukaryota > Metazoa > Arthropoda > Malacostraca > Decapoda > Lithodidae > Paralithodes > Paralithodes platypus. Next base: position 29,868,956 of record CM064572.1, on the reverse strand, counting down.
AAAGTGGTAGTAGTAATAGTGGTAGTTGTGGTAGTAGTAATAGTGGTAGTTGTGGTAGTAGTAATAGTGGTAGTAATGGTAGTAGTAATAGTGGTAGTTGTGGTAGTAGTAATAGTGGTAGTTGTGGTAGTAGTAATAGTGGTAGTTGTGGTAGTAGTAATAGTGGTAGTTATGGTAGGCCGGTTACAGTAAACAGTTGAAATGGGAGATGTTTACGTGTTGTGCCAAAATTCTTGGGCACCCGCAGTCTCAGTTTCTCTCTCTCTCTCTCTCTCTCTCTCTCTCTTTCTTTCTCTCTCTCTCTCTCTCTCTCTCTTTCTTTCTCTCTCTCTCTCTCTTTCTCTCTCTCTCTCTCTCATACACACAAATAAAGGTTAGTAGGTCAAGTCAAGTCTCCTATTGGTTATTTTTTGTCTTATATTCTCACTATCACTCACTCTCACACTCTCAATCACACACTCACTCTCTCTCTCTCCGCCCCCTATCACTCACTCACTCACTCTCTCTCACCGAAAAGGCTTAAATTACTATGCATTATAAGATGATGTTCAGCTTCAATGTGAATAATATGTACAACCATGACTGGAAATTAACGATTAATTGGATCAGCAGACGGTACATGCAATCCTATATGCTGTTCAATTTTGGTGTCATTACAGAATGGACATAGATTCATTGGAGAGAGTACAACGTAGAATGACACAAATGATCCATAATATTAGAAATCTTCCGTATAAAGAAAGGTTGAAGAAATTAGGCTTACATTCGTTAGAGAGATGCAGAGTTAGAGGGGACATGATAGAGATATTCAAGTGGGTTAGTGGGATTAAGAAAGGGGACATGAAAAATGTACTAAAGCACAGTGATAGCGAAAGAACTCGTACAAATGGTTTCAAATTAAATAAATTTCGTTTCAAGAGAGATATAGGCAAATATTGGTTTGGTAACAGAGTTGTAGATAGGTGGAATAGGCTACCAAGTGCTATAGTGGGATCAAGAACGATAGGGAGCTTTAAGATACAATTAGATAGGCATATGGACGAGATGGGTTGGGTGCGAGGGTAATCTGTCAGGTGTGGCCCTGGTGTGGGGATCTGCAGATCCCCGTTTTTCTGACCTCTGACCGTTTCGGTGAGGTAAGTCCTAATGATGTTTTTAAGCTGGGCTTATAATTAGGGTTGGGTGTGACAGGGATCTGCCTTGTGTAGGCCAATCGGCTTTCTGCAGACTCCCATTTTCTTATGTTCTTATGTTCTATAGCAGCTGATTCCTCGTTTAGGCTCGTTAGTTATTGGAAAAATATGAAAACAACCCTGTCTCTACGCCATATATATATCAAGTTTACAATTATTTACAGCATACTTCGCTGTAAAAATCATCATAATAACTGAATAATCAAGATGGGGACATGCCAATTTGCCATCAGCTGGACAAAACAAACTATAGTGTATGAGGAAACTTATACACATTTAAGTCTTGCTCTACCTGAAACAATTTCCCTGAAGGTTTTATATAGATATGGAGCAGCTGAAGAAAACGGTATGCATGTTTTTAAGACTTTGTAATTAATTTATTGTACAATATAATTATTTTTCTTTGTATGATGCATGCTGTAAATACTGTGCAACCAACAACAGTACTACAAGCCAAAGTAACTGCCATCAGGATAACAGAACAACAAGGGCACAAGAGCTAGTCTACCCATACCGTGACGTGCCCTAGTTATCCAGTAGCCAATAAAACATGATGAGGCAACCATCCAAATGGCTCATGCCAGCCCCCAAGAGAGACTTCACACCTAAGACCTTCTAGACCTCAAAGCCAACAACCCAAGTGTAGCAAAGTAAAGACGACTACCCGAGCCGCCCTGACCAAGTTATCAATTGTACTGGGAAAAATCCTGTTTGCTCGAGGTAGGCGTGACGGTACCGGAAGTGAGCTTGATGACACTAGAGGTAAACTTGACGACACCAGAGGTAGGCTAGATGCTACCGGAAGTGAGCTTGACGACACTAAAGGTAAACTTAATGACACCAGAGGTAGTCCTGACGCTACCGGAAGTGAGCTTGATGACACTAGAGGTGAACTTGATGACACCATAGGTAGGCGTGATGCTGCCCCAACAAACACTGCAATTTGCAGCTACCAGATCCCCTGTTTAGAAGGAGATGGTCCAAGACTGTCCCAGCAAGACTAAAATTAAAGGAGACAATTTGAGACTCTCCCCATCGCCAGCCACTAAGAAGACCAAAATCGATTACAAAAGAATATGTAAGAAGAGAAGAAACTAGTGTTAGAGGAATCTACGAATCTCACATATTTTGTTTCTTGTGTAAGAGTCCCTGCTTAAAACTCGTTGACTTTCCACTTGGGAATACAAAACACACAATTCGGTCCTTGTATCTATTAATAAATATCAAGTGTTATTCAGGTTTTTCTATGATCGGAATAATATTTAGATATAGATATTAGAAGTTAATTTCACATCCACGACACTCAGATTTAATTCCGACTCGTTGGGAATTTTAGATGATATTCTACAGTCCGCATAACATAGAAAACGAGCACTCCCCATTCTCTTTTGTCTGAACTCTTGTACGTAACATATTCGTTCGCTCTTGAAAGTGCATTTCCTGAAGACTATTTCCATGTTATTTACTATTCTAATATTCATATGAGTTCCCGACTTTATGTGTAATTATTGATATAAGTATTACGTAAACCATAAGTTCATATTCCCATACCTTAGTTTATTTGCTATGCAATTATTATTGTCTCCCCTATCGGTTTCACTTAAAAAAACAGAGTCAAGATATTCTTACCACAAACTTGACTATTCCATCTTGTGTATAAATAAAACTCAATACCTTTTTTGGATGCGTGATTTGTCTTGTCTCTACCTTGTGCATGTACTGTTTATTGAATACCCTGTTCTTCCCGTTTGGTGAACCTAAACTACCTGTTTTCGCCCAGCATAACCCTTGGCTCTGTCACAATGCAATAATTCATGGGGTCTGTGGGATCCGAACTATGACTTAAAATTAAAATGTGTTAATGGAATTTTGTTTCCTTACTATTCCCCATTCCTTTCTTCTGATTACTGTACCTCTATAGATATGTCTCCAATTATATTATTTTCTTCAACTCTAATTGTAAACTCACTCCTATATGTATTATTTTCTTCAACTCTAATTGTAAACTCACTCCTATATGTATTATTTTCTTCAACTCTAATTGTAAACTCACTCCTATATGTATTATTTTCTTCAACTCTAATTGTAAACTCACTCCTATATGTATTATTTTCTTTTCATCCTTTGAAATTCTTTCAGTCAAACACACACACATACACACACACACACACACACTCTCTCTCAGGTCACAATTCACTTACCATGATAATCTCATTACCCATCTTAAGTATTCACCTCAGAGGTACTTAGTGCTCACCTCACAAACACACAGAGAGAGAGAGAGAGAGAGAGAGAGAGAGAGAGAGAGAGAGAGAGAGAGAGAGATAGAGATAGATAGAGAGAGAGAGAGAGAGAGAGAGAGAGAAATTATACATTAGTTGTTGCTTATAAACATGTACATTTGAACTCTGATTGTAAGAAAATTGATGTTAATGTGCCAACAAAATATACGCATCTTTACTGTTGTGTGTGTGTGAGTGTGTGCGTTTGTAGGTGCGTGGGTTTGTGTACGCGTGTTTTTCTCGTTGTTGATTGGCTTAAACACAAGGTAGGCGGAGTTTCGCTTGTCCAGGGTACGGGATGACATCATTCGTGGACTTCGCCAAAAATATTTTCAGTGTCCACCATATTGCATCCCTGGCTAACATTTTACGATTATATTCAGGTTAGGAAGGACCTCTACGAATAAAAAGAAGCTGCAAGTATCTCACTAAAATTCATCCTCTAGCACCCAATTTCCTGACATTTAATAGCAGAACAATAAACTACTACCCCACTGCAACTGATGAATTGTTTGTGTTTATAATTAACAATGTATTTAAGTATCTTAACTCCTGTACCAGCGACGTCTTTTTTATTTTATTCTAGCTATATTTAGACGATTTTGTGCAGCTTAAGAAGGATCTTTGGTAGTAAAAAGGGTTACTTGAGATAGTTCGAAGGTTGTCAAATGCTTACTAAAATCACCTAGGCCTAATTGTTGCCATCATATAATGAAAAGGATGTCACCGGCATTGAATGGGTTAAAAAAAAAGCAAGTCTGGGCTCAGTAATCAAGATGGAGACGTGACAAATGATCGTACCAATAATATTTTCAGATGATAATGCACTTTGTCCTTGTATTATGGCAACTATTAGACGATTTTTGTTCATTGAGGAGGGGTCCGTTGGAGTCCAAAGGTTAATTGAGATAGTCTGTAGCCCTTTGTTTCCTAGAAGTCCTTCCAAAGCTGAATGAAATCGTCTAATGTTAGCCAGAACAACTAAAGAAAGGCGTCATCGTGCCCGTAAATATGACCTTCTTGTGTGGTGAACTTGTTGCTCTGTTAAAGGCAGATTTTCAATTAAGGTTATTTTTATCTGGACCCCCTTCTCCCTCATGTTTAGCCCAATTAGTTTTGAGATTTTAAGACGTTCGCCCCATTAGTTTGGCGATTTGAAGATCGTTTGCCCCATTTGTCAATTATAAGACCTTTAGTGTCATTTAGGTGTCGATATTTTTCTGGCGAGTGATAGCGAGCCTGTAATTTAGGAGGAACCGGCCTTTGGCAGGGACATTTTTCTACCGACAAATGTACACATTTATCTTAAATGGAGGTCTTGGGGGGTATTTTTTTTTTTTTTTTTTTATTTATTTTTTTTACTTGAAGGAGGTCTAGTGAGCAAACTAACACAAATGTATATACCGGTAATAATGTATATACCGGTAATAATGTATATACCGGTAATAATGTATATACCGGTAATAATGTATATACCGGTAATAATGTATATACCGGTAATAATGTATATACCGGTAATAATGTATATACCGGTAATAATGTATACACCGGTAATAATGTATATACCGGTAATAATGTATATACCAGTAATAATGTATACACCGGTAATAATGTATATACCGGTAATAATGTATATACCGGTAATAATGTATATACCGGTAATAATGTATATACCGGTAATAATGTATATACCGGTAATAATGTATATACCGGTAATAATGTATATACCGGTAATAATGTATATACCGGTAATAATGGAAAATATATAAATAAATAAACTAACGTCCTCTTCAATGAAAGAACGCCTACCCTAGGAGACCGACTGAACCTAAATTTCAAAAAATCGTCTAAATGCAGCTGAAATAAAAACCAAAATAGGTTACCGGTACTGTAAGGGTTAATTATCCACGTCAAAGGCACGGTATACTTATGTCAACACTCCCACCTTCGATGTCTCACAATCCCCACACAACATGCTGACCGAGAACAGCCATCTGCGGAAACCAAACTTACATCAACTAAGTGTGGTGATGGGCTGGTCTATCAGAGTGAACTGAGCGATCTCTGCCATACCCATAGCTTACTCTGACTGTTCCTTTTACTTACATATTTTCTAGATCTCAAGTGACGGCGTCTCTTCCGTGGATTGACCTCCCAATCTACCAAGATTGGAAGCCAAAGCATCACATTTTTCCTTTGCCCCTAAACTTTCTCTTCATAATTGCTGAGGGGCACAGGGCCCTGGGTGGGGCTTTGGTTTCCCGGGCGTTTCCTCACCCTCCTCAGCTCCCTGCTATGGAGTGGCTTCGGTCACCCAGGCTTTATTGTGGTCGGCAGGGATGGTTCTGTGGGGGCGCTCGGTTATGGCCCTGACCTTGCTCGGGGCCTTGGGGCTGTTCGGCCAGGCAGCTTGGGGAACAGCAACAACAAAAAACATCAACTAAGCGATGCAAGATGGCGGGTGTAAGCATAAAATTGTCGTTCTCTACCAATAGAGGAAAGTGGGTTCATTTGGTTCGTTGCGTTTTTGGATGTAGTATTTGTTATCTCTTATATACTTTTATACTGTTGGACTTTATTATTATTCATGTACTGTGTACACCTGTTCTAATATAACACACTTTATTATTATTTATGTACTGTGTACACCTGTTCTAATATAACACACTTTATTATTATTTATGTACTGTGTACACCTGTTCTAATATAACACACTTATTATTATGTACTGTGTACACCTGTTCTAATATAACACACTATTATTATTTATGTACTGTGTACACCTGTTCTAATATAACACACTTTATTATTATTTATGTACTGTGTACACCTGTTCTAATATAACACACTTTATTATTTATGTACTGTGTACACCTGTTCTAATATAACACACTTTATTATTATTTATGTACTGTGTACACCTGTTCTAATAACACACTATTATTATTTATGTACTGTGTACACCTGTTCTAATATAACACACTTTATTATTATTTATGTACTGTGTACACCTGTTCTAATATAACACACTTTATTATTATTTATGTACTGTGTACACCTGTTCTAATATAACACACTTTATTATTATTTATGTACTGTGTACACCTGTTCTAATATAACACACTTTCGACCATCTGGCGTTCTGTACGCTACCTTATGTAAATACTATATCTTATTTATCACCCAATAATATTAGAAGATACTCTGCGAGTGTATCCTGATTTCCTTATATAATAATAATCTTATGTAGTTAAACATTTGTTTCTGCTTCACATGTGTGGAGCATGCATGCATGTGTAAGTGTGCGCCTGTACATCCGCACACATGCTTGGGTGCTGCACGTATGTACTGTATGTGTTTATACATGTGATGAAATACTATGTGAGGACAAACATATTTGTTGTCGTCCTCACAATTATGTAATTATGGCCCACTTATTATGTCTTGCTGTCTTGTATAATCTTGGGACGTTCGAGCTAAAATGCCTGGACACACGGAGTTTGAAGCAATTTAAGTCATAGGAAGAGGGAAAGACTGATTCTGGGAGAGTTCCAGAGCTCAGCAGTTGAATAGAAGAAAGTCTGAGAATAGCGTAACACTCTTGGGTTGGAGAGTTGCACAGGGTAGGGGTGGGATTGTGTTGCAAGGCGTGTACTACGTACCCTACGTAGAGGAGGTGGAATATATATATATACACTATTATACTGCATATATATATATATATATATATATATATATATATATATATATATATATATATATGGGGAGATTGTAGGCACCAATCGATCAGGGCTAGACCCAGGTGAGGTTATAGGCATGTGATAAAGAGTCGCTGGAACTCCTGTTTCATTTGCTTGGCCTCTCTTACTGAATTTCTTTGTGCCTCATTTACACTGAGAGCAATCCAGCTAGCTCTCACAATTACCTTCTCTTCCTATCCACTTCACTACACTAAACATGCACACCACACTTCATTCCTCCACAACAAAATTTAAAAAAATGATTAATTATAGCCCAGCCTCGGAGTCCCCAGCGGGGGGGGGACCATAAATGCCCCCCACACCCGACCGATCATCCCCTGACGACCCCACAAAATTACCTGGACCATGGCCTGTTACTCTTTCTATTGATTTCTGCAACATTCGCGAACTTTCCTCTAACTTTCACTCTGTTGAACACCATCTCTCCTCCTACAAACCTGATCTTCTCTTCCTCACCGAAACTCAGGTGTCTGTAGCAACATCCAGCAGCCCCTTCTCTGTATCCTCCTACTTTCTCTATCCTAGTTTCAAAGCCAAAGGCGGATGTTGTGCATATATGCACAACAAACTCACTTGCTCTCGTGTTCCCGATTTCGACTCCTCTGAATTCTCAACTTTATGGCTCAAACTTTCCTGTCATTCTCTAACTAAATATTTCTGTGCTGTCTATCTTTCCCCTAACTCTACCAACTTTCTCAAATTCTTTGACTATTTAAACTCTACAGTGGAACACATTCTATCCATTTCGCCTTTCTCAGAAATCTCCATTTTAGGAGATTTCAACGTTCACCACCGCCAATGGCTCTACTCTCACACTACTGACCCAGCTGGCGAACAAGCCTACGTCTTTTCTATCCTAAATGACCGAGAGAAGTTAGTTCAGCAACCCGCCCGTATCCCGGATCGCCTCGGAGATCGGCCCAACATTCTTGACTTGTTTCTAACTTCTAACCCTTCTTCTTATACTGTTGATCTTTTCTCTCCTTTGGGCTCCTCCGACCATAAACTTATCTCTGTCACCTGTCCTATCTCTCCAGTACGGCCACCCGATCCTCCTAGCTGGCGGCGCTTGTGGCACTTCGGCGCTGCCGACTGGGAGGCTCTCCGGCAGTACTTCTTTGATTTCCCATGGAATTATTTTTGCTTCCGTGGCCGGGGACCCTCGGAGAGTGCTGAACGCATTACCGAGGTAATCATATCGGGCATGGAAGCATACATTCCATTCTCTTTCTCTCAGACTAATGCTAACAAATCTAGGTTTAGCCTACTCACGCCTGTTCTACTGCTGTCCGCAATAAGGAGGAAGCATTCAAACTCAAGACTCTCATTCTTCCTATGTTTCTGCCCGGAATCAAGCCAAATCTGTTCTTCGACTTGCCAAACACTCTTTCATCAATAATAAATGCACTGAACTATCCAACTCTAGCTCTTCCCAATCTTTCTGGCATCTAGCCAAAAACCTCTCCAACAATTTCTCTTCCTCGTCTTTCCCTCCCCTTTTCCACTCTGATGGCACAACCATCACTTTTTCCTCGGACAAAGCTAATCTCTTCGCTCAAACTTTTGCTAGAAACTCCACCTTGGATGATTCCGGTGCTATTCCTCCCTCTCCACCCTCCTCTCTCTTACTTATGCCTAATATCCTAATCTCTTCTAAAGATGTACTTTCTACCCTCTCTGGGCTTAATACTAATAAGGCGTACGGTCTGGACGGTGTTCCTCCTGTTGTTCTCAAAAACTGTGCTTCCGTGCTGACTCCCTGCCTAGGCAAACTCCTTCGTCTCTGTCTATCCTCTAACGTCTTCCCTTCATGCTGGAAATTTGCTCACATTCAATCTGTCCCAAAGAAGGGTGACCGCTCTCAACCCTCCAACTATCGTCCAATTGCTCTCATCTCTTGTCTTTCTAAAGTTTTTGAAACTATTCTTGCTTCCAAATTTCTTAAGCATTTCTCTTCTCATAATCTGCTCTCAGATCGCCAGTATGGCTGGCTTCCTTAAACCTCTCGGCTGCGCATGGGGAGTATGAGACACCACACGCCTGTGCGCACGTATTTGAGCTGTTCCCATCACTAACATCATTATTTTACCATAAATATTGTTAATACTTATTCATATGCGCCTATTTTACCATTAATATGAAGATATTAACCAGTTACAACAATAAAACAAGTGGAAACAGTGTTTGGCTGGTCAAAATCGCGAAATAAAAGCGAGAGTGTGTGTGAGTGAGTGTGAGCCAACCTTCCACTCAAAGCTTTGAGAGACACTGGAGGTACCTCTCAATTCTCTTCCTGACTTCTTCCCTAATTTCCACGCTTGGTAACACTGATGACAACGCCCTGCTAGCAACTCGCTAATGTTAGCACGAAAATAGACCACAGAATAAGGGAATAACAGGGAAAATAGGTGATAATTGAAGGAGGGGGGGGAAGTGGGGAAGGAGGGGATGTGGAGTGATATTTGGCATGGCCCAGGGGTGTTTTAAATGGATTGTTTTAGGCCCAGGATCTTAAGAGTCTTCCCGCAGTCACCCGGGGAAACTCTTAAGAGTCTTCCCGCAGCTCCTGGGTTAAGGGTAGCTCTACTGGTGATCTTCTTTCATATCTTACTAACTCTTGGTCATCGTCCTTTTGGGAATTCGGTGAGACTTTTTCTATTGCACTAGACATATCGAAAGCCTTCGATAGAGTCTGGCACAAATCTTTAATTTCTAAACTACCTTCCTTCGGTTTCTATCCCTCCATCTGTGCCTTTGTCTCTAATTTCCTTTCCGGCCGTTCCATAGCCGCGGTTGTGGACGGCCATTGTTCACTTCCTCACTCTATAAACTCCGGTGTTCCTCAGGGCTCTGTCCTATCTCCTATTCTCTTTCTAATTTTTATAAATGATCTCCTCAACTGTACCTCAATCCCCATCCATTCATACGCAAACGCAAACTACTCAACCTTAGACTACTCCATTAGTTTTTCAGAACGCCCCAGCCAGCAATCCCTCAACGACAAACGTAATAAAGCCATAGAACTCTTAAATTCTGATCTAAATACTGCATTATCTCCAATTGGGGCAGAGAAAACCTTGTTACCTTTAATGCTTCCAAAACCCAATTTCTCCATCTATCTACCCGTAAGGAACTCCCAGCGGACTATCCCTTATTCTTCAACAATACAAAAATCAATCCTTCATCTTCTCTCAATATTCTTGGTGTCTCTTTTTCTTCTGCTCTCAGTTGGAAGGACCATATTACCAGTCTTGCTAAGGCAGCCTCCCAGAAGTTGGGTGTGCTGAACCGCCTTATGCCCCTTTCCCACTGATGCGATTTCATACGATTTTCGTCGCCGAGGACGTAGTCTTGTCAATTCGCAAGGATTCATGTGCGACGTATACGATTTTGACCGTTACAAACAGATAACAAATTATACTCGGCGAAGATGTCGCCGATGAATGCGGCGCAATCGCCGCCTTGTGCGATGTTATCGGCGAAGTGAGAGATGTTTCGCCGATGATCTCTGCGAGGAATGTCAAATTTTCAAAAATATCTTGCGATATCATGCGATGGTGAATGAAAACTCGCCGATTGTTCTGCGACGTGTTCGGCGATTCAAGCGATGACACGAAAGTCTTAATATTGACAATGAAATGGGGTGAAATGTCTTAAAATCGCCAAACTAATGGGCCGAATGTCATAAAATATGAAAACTAATGGGGTTAACCATGAGGAAGGAAGGGGACCAGAAAAACGACCCATCTCGCCTTAATTCGGAGATTGGCAATGCTTCGCCGGAGAAATTTTTCTATCAAATAAGGTACAAATTTAGCTTGCTCTCAAAACAAAAAAAATATATGTTGGCTCGCTACCGCTCACCAGGAAAATATTGAAACCTGGATGGGGGTAAACGTCTTAAAACAGTAGGCTGAACGGGGCCCAACGGATATCAGGCAAAGAGAGAGGGAGAGAAAGAGAAAAAAAAAAAAAAAGAGGAAAGAGGGAGAGAAAGAGGAAAAAAAGGCGAGGTGGGCTCATAAGCCGTAACGCAAACATTGAGCCCACCTCGCCTATTTTTTTTTTCTCTCTCTTTGCCTTGTATCCGTTCGGCCCCGTTCAGCCTACTGTTTCAATACGTTTACCCCCATCCAGGTTTCAATATATTCCTGGTGAGCGGTAGCGAGCCAACACATATAAAAAAGAAATTGAGAGCAAGCTAAATTTGTACATTTTTCGATAGAAAAATGTCTCTGGCGAAGCCGGATTTCTCCATATAATGCTGGTTCGCTATCGCTTGCCAGGGAGATATCGATACTTGGATGGGGATAACCGTCTTAAAACAGTTGGCTGAATGGGGCTGAATGGATACAAACCAGAGAAAGAGAGAAAAGGAGAGAAAGAGAAAAACAAAACAGGTGAACCCCCAAGAGAGATGCATAGAAAAAATGGTTGACAGGTTCACTATAGGCCTAATAAAAAAAATTTACCCACCTAGCCGAAGGTGCTCAAGGTGCTCTTTGGCATCGTCGATGTTCTCGCAAGCATCGTCGAGCATCGGCGAGCAGAGCATCTGAGAGCATCGGTGAGCATCCATGCAGCGTTGCAAAGGTTTTTTTGTGCGAAACCCTCCGCGGTCTCGCCGATGTCGCAGATGATCGCAGAAGCCCTCGCAGATCCCTCGGCGATGCTAGATGATGCTTGCGAGGGCAACGAACCCTCGTGAGTCCTCGTCCAAAATTTTGAACAGTCCGAACATTTGCGACGACCCGCGAGGGCCCTTGCTAGGCCTTGAGAGGCCTTGCTAGTCAAACGATTTTTCATGAGAGGGTTTAAGGGGAGGTCTTTAGTTTGGTCTCTAGATATCCATCAAGCTTAAGATTACACCCCCTTGAGCCCCTTTCAAGATAAATTTATACATTTTTCGGTAGAAAAATGTCCCGGCTGAAAGCCGGTTCCTCTTAAATAACAGGCTCGCTATCGCTCGCCAGGATAAAATCGACACCTAAATGGCACGAAAGGTCTTAAAATTGACAGAAATAGGTCGAAAGTTCTTATAATCGTCAAAATAATGGGGTGAACGTCTTAAAATTAGAAAAGCAATGGGGCTAAACATGAGGGTGAAAGGAGTCAAGAAAAAAATCCTTCAAGTGGATATCTCCCCTTAAGACATGTCACGAATGTGCCAATTTATTACTATAATGATCAGTGTTCCTCAGAGCTTTCCCAGTGTATACCACCTCCTTTACGTAGGGCGGCACGTGGTACCCGTCTTGCAACTCAATCCCACCCCTACTCTGTGCAACTCTTCAACCCAAGAGTGAAACGTTACTCTCAAACTTTCTTCTACTCAACAGCTGAGCTCTGGAACTCTCTCCCAGAATCAGTCGGAACGACTTAAATTGCTTCAAACTCCGTGTGTCCAGGCATTTTGGCTCGAACGTCCCTTGATTTTGGCCCTGTCACTCTTTCAACTATGGTGGAGGCACTCGCTATAGGCAGTTCTGCCTTTTGCCTCCCTCAATCACATAGAAAAAACAAAAAAAACAAAAATATATATATACCGGTATATATATAATTATGTTAGTAAAGCCAGGTAATAAATTTTCTTTAATACATACGAGGTTGAAAGAAATGGCAATTTCTGCGTTGGAAATTTTATTATTCAAAGTTTCCAGGTCTTCGCTTATGTAAGGAGAGCCCTCACACACTGCTCTACCGGGGCCGACACCCACCAGGAACTAGAAAGACTATCCCAAGTTTTAGTGAATAACGGATACTCCAACTCCGACATCTCCAGCACCATCAACCACCATCTTGAAAAATGGTACACCCAAAGCCCTCCCAACATTGACCCCCCCCAATGAAATTAAGATCTTCTACCGCAATTTTATGTCCTCTGAACACAAAAATTACGAGGCCGTCTTAAAAGAAATAATCTCCAAGCATGTCCACCCAACCAACCCGGAAAACAAAATCAAATTAATAATTTATTACAAATCCCCCAAGACCTCCAACCTCGTTCTCCGCAACAAACCAGCTTCCACCAAGATAAAGAGCCCGATGATCACGTCATTTACCAACATACCTGTAATTATGAGGACTGTGGACCTCATTCCTATATTGGCATGATGCAGACTCGTCTTTCATGTCGGTTAACTCTTCACCTTTAGGCTGGAGCCATCAAAGACCACTATCTCACCCCTAACCACCCCCACCTCACACGCAACGAGTTAGAGAAACACACCACCATACTCGATAAAGAAAGTGACCCAAGGAGATTACCTATACTCGAAGCGTTATATATCCAAGCCTTACATCCTAACATCAACAACCAAACTGTGGACCTTCAGATCCTTCCTTCTGCCAAAAGGCACTATCCTACAGGACCTAACGCCCCCCGCGCTACCTCCTTCAGCTTCGTCTTCTGCCGGCGCCACACATACTACACAACTTAGGCCATGCCCCTCGACACGCAGCCAATCAGCTTCGACCCCGCCAACCGACCACCACCTTCCCGCATCCAGTGCGCCTGCGTGACGTGACGCGGTTCTCTCTTTAACACTCCTAGAATACCCTTCCACCAATAGCAGACTTTTGCCCCATGATTTTCGCCTCCTCTGATCCTCCACCCTCTATATATACCCTTCCTGTTTACCTTTTATATCATTCTATCCTTACTTGATAATGCTGGTTGTCCAGTGAAATGCGTCCGTCGTATATCCTGTATCATCATGTACATTAATGTAACCCTGTAGGCTACCACCATGAATTTTGCTAATCTCATTCATCTACTTCCTGCCACCCAGCGAAAACTCATCAGAGACCTGGAAACTTTGAATAATAAAATTTCCAACGCAGAAATTGCCATTTCTTTCAACCTCGTATGCATTACAAAAAAAAAAAAAAAAAAAAAAAAAAAAAAATATATATATATATATATATATATATATATATATATATATATATATATATATAAACTGTGTAAACCAACCGCTGTTAATGTTTAGTGTGTGACAGACTACAAAATGTATACTAGGTACACTGTAAACCTTTCAGGGTATATTATACAGTAAAGGGTTAAAAAAGGTAGGTATATACAGTAAAATCATTGGGTATATTGACCGTGATTTTTTCTTGTAAAAGATATTTTATATTTTTTCCACCACAAAATACACTTTGAATGGATAGATTATTATGGGCACTTTAATTATCCCTTTCATAACCATACCCATACCTGAGGTACTATACCCCGTTCCAAATTTGTAGACCAGAAATCGTGACCCCTAACCTCTGTAACTTGAAAAGGGCTAGAGGAAATAGCTGTATTTTTCCACACCTATACCCTGGTTGACCCTTCCCAAATGGTAGAAATACTTGCTCTATTACTCTAGTCGTTTGTGAGTTATAGAAGTTTATGTTCATGAGTTTTGGCTTACTTGTTTGGAACAGGGTATAGCCATTTGTTGTCTTAGTTTGTGTGAATATATTTGTATTTAATATAAATCCATTGGTAATTTTTCAGTTTCGTACATTATGTTAAAATAAGTTATATTTTGTATTCTCTCTCTCTCTCTCTCCCTCCCTCCTACCTACCTCTCCTTATCCCTCCCCCTCTCTCTCTCTCTCTCTTATCTGTGTGTGCGTGTCTCTCCCTCCCTCCACCTCTCTCGTTATCTCCTACACCTTCCCTTTATCCTCGCACATCGTCTTTCTGTTGTTTTCACGCTTCCTTTATCGCGTATTTCGTGTTGCTCTTGTTCTTGGGTTATAGAGCCGTGGATACAATAAAGCCCTATAACCCCTGCCTCTACATCGCCTCTTTATCTCTCATTCCTTGTTGCTCAGGTGCTGGCTGTGGTGAAGAAAATACAGGTATATATAACCTGTGTTACACACTTCTAGCTTATCATCCCACAATACAGGTATATATAACCTGCTTTACACACTTCTAGCTTATCATCCCACAATACAGGTATATAACCTGCTTTACACACTTCTAGCTTATCATCCCACAATACAGGTATATATAACCTGCTTTACACACTTCTAGCTTATCATCCCACAATACAGGTATATAACCTGCTTTACACACTTCTAGCTTATCATCCCACAATACAGGTATATATAACCTGCTTTACACACTTCTAGCTTATCATCCCACAATACAGGTATATATAACCTGCTTTACACACTTCTAGCTTATCATCCCACAATACAGGTATATATAACCTGCTTTACACACTTCTAGCTTATCATCCCACAATACAGGTATATATAACCTGCTTTACACACTTCTAGCTTATCATCCCACAATACAGGTATATATAACCTGTGTTACACACTTCTAGCCTGGTGATGGGCTGGTCTATCTGAGTGAGACCTGAGCGATCTCTGCCATACCCATAGCTTACTCTGACTGTTCCTTTTACTTATATATTTTCTAGATCTCGAGTGACGGCGTCTCTTCCGTGGATTGACCTCCCAATCTACCAAGATTGGAAGCTAAAGCGTCACATTATTCCTTTGCCCCTCAACTTTCTCTTCATAATTGCTGAGGGGCACAGGGCCCTGGGTGGGGCTTTGGTTTCCCGGGCGTTTACGCACCCTCTCAGCCCCCCGCCATGGAGTGGCTTCGGTCACCCAGGCTTTATTGTGGTCGGCAGGAGGGTTCTGTGGGGTCGCTCGTTTGTGGCCTTGGCCTTACTCGGGGCCTTGGGGCTGTTCGGCCAGGCAGCTTGGGGAACAACAACAACAACAACAACACACTTCTAGCTTATCATCCCACAATACAGGTATATATAACCTGCTTTACACACTTCTAGCTTATCATCCCACAATACAGGTATATATAACCTGCTTTACACACTTCTAGCTTATCATCCCACAATACAGGTATATATAACCTGCTTTACACACTTCTAGCTTATCATCCCACAATACAGGTATATATAACCTGCTTTACACACTTCTAGCTTATCATCCCACAATACAGGTATATATAACCTGCTTTACACACTTCTAGCTTATCATCCCACAATACAGGTATATATAACCTGCTTTACACACTTCTAGCTTATCATCCCACAATACAGGTATATATAACCTGCTTTACACACTTCTAGCTTATCATCCCACAATACAGGTATATATAACCTGCTTTACACACTTCTAGCTTATCATCCCACAATACAGGTATATATAACCTGCTTTACACACTTCTAGCTTATCATCCCACAATACAGGTATATATAACCTGCTTTACACACTTCTAGCTTATCATCCCACAATCTCCCTTTGCTTGTTCCCTCATTTGTTTATCTCATGTTTCCTATTGCTCTTGATTCCATTCTTATTTTATGGACTTTGAAGGTAATAGCAACTTATAAACCCCATTTTTACCATTCCTCCTTATCATGACACATCAGCCTTCCCATGTATTCCTTTATCACTTATTTCATGTTGCATTTGTTCTTGGGCTAACCCTTTCAGTGTGAGAACAACTATTCTTGTTGTATTCCGGCTTTCATTTGAATGTTTCATTCAGCTTAGGAAGGACCTTTAGGTTAAATCAAATGTTATCCTTTTAATTGATTTATGTTGTTTCCAAACTGAACACAATCATCTAATTTTAAATAGAATACAATTAACTCTTGTGCACAAGGACGCAATTGTGTGCTCTTTCTGGGATACTGTAAAGCCTTTTTGACCATCAGGTGTGTCTAGAAACGTTTAGTTTAGTTACCTCAACCTTTTCAGTTGTCTTTGAGCGAACTGTGGACGAAAACCAAATTTTGGAGAGCTAATTATGGGTGACCACGGGATTGGGCCCATACGGGATTGGGCCCACTTAGGTTAGGTTAGGTTAGGTTAGGTTAGGTTAGGTTAGGTTCCAATCCCGTGGGCCCAATCCCGTATGGGCCCAATTCCGTATGGGCCCAATCCCGTATGGGCCCAATTCCGTATGGGCCCAATCCCGTATGGGCCCAATCCCTATGGAACCTAATTATGAGATTAAGAAAAATATATTTCTGAATACTAAACGGCAACCATCGGTGCATGAAAGGGTTAAACATATTAACATTCATTATTATGACACCATTACATTGAATATGTTAAATTGAGCATATCTTGTTACTCTTTTTTCTTTTAGCTGAAGAGGATTTGAAGGCAATTGAAATCTATAAACCCAGCCTTCTACTGTACACCACTCCTTATCATTCCACATCGACCTTAGCTTGTTCCTTCATTTGATTATCTTGTATTTCTTGGTGCTCTTGTTTTCTCAGTTAAAAGGCTATAAAGGCAGTGACTATCTATTAACTCGACCTTCTACACCTCCTCCTTATCTGCCCTACCCGACCCTCACCTGTTTCCTCGCCTCCAATACACACACACACACACACACACACACACACACACACACACACACACACACACACATTTTCTTATCTGTGTGTGTGCACGTTGTACTTTTACTGGAGCAAAAGGGTTATGATGAAGACAATACAGGTCTAGGAACCCTGCGTTCTACACCTTCTTATCTTCCCTAATAGATCTTCACCTATTTCCTCTTGTCCTTTTTCCACTCTCTCTCTCTCCTTATCTGTGTCTGCATGTTGTTCTTGTACTGAATCTAAAGGGCTATAATGAAGGCAAAACAGATCAATAAACCCTGCCTTCTACAGCTCCTCCTTATCTTCCCTAACTGCCCCTCACCTGTTCCTCTCTCTATCTGACTCACACACGCATACACTCTCTCTCTCTTATCTGTGTGTGCATGTTGTTCTTGTACTGAAGCTAAAGGGCTATATTGAAGGCAACACAGATCTATAAAATCTTTATTTTATACCTCTTTCTTATCGTTCCTAATTGACTCTCATCTGTTTCCTCGTCTCCTTTGAATTACAAATATATAATAAAGACATTAAAGACCCTTGAACTGATTCATTAAGTATTAAATAACTAGTATTGCTTTCAATGTTCCCCTTCTTAATTAAAGGCTACATAGAACTATAAAACCAGCCTTCTAAGCCTACTTTTTTTTTATCCTCCACATGATTCCTCGTCTTTCTTGTTTTTTCTTTTTCTTGATAGAGCTCAGCTTTCTGGATTTCCCCTTTACCACGTATTGCTTGTTGTTCCTGTACTTAACCCTTCTTTAGCGGGGCCCGACTTAAGTCCGTATCTAAAAATCTGGACTATGTGGTGGGGCCCGACTTAAGTCTGTGTGCAATTTTGGCGCAATATTGGCTCTGAGAGAGAGACGAATGACGGGAGGAGCGTAGGTTACCTCATGACCGCTCGCCACGGCCGCCGTGGGTCTACTGACATGTACTCCACAATACTCCACCCTCCCTCCCTCGCTACACACGTAATTATGTAACGAAATGACCGTATTTTAGCGGTTTTGCCCTTCGGTTCCACGATCGTTGCAAGACAACCAGTGATCGTAGAAGGATGGTTCTAGTGTTATTGGAAAGCTCAATTAACACCCTTTCAGGGATACATAATTGTATTACGCTCTGGCTCTTGTTTATGCATGAAAAAGAGCACGGAAACAAGGCCATTTATGGTAAAACCACCCGCTGGGCGGTACATAGAAATTACCGTCTAGGCCGCTCGTTCAGTGTTAAGTTATGGTAGTGCAGGTCTCTAAAACCACACTTCCAAACCTATTTATTATCCTCCTCCATCTGCTTTATCGCATATTTGCTATTCTTGCATTCAAGGGCTCTGCTGAAGGTATTACAATTATAAAAGCTCAATTTTGTATATCCACTCTTTATCTCGTATTCCATGATGTTCTTGTACACCAAAAATAAAGGGCTATGATGAAGGCAATATAGGCACATAAACCCAGCCTTCTATTATTTTCCATACATATCCGCTTGTACATCCGTTAGCACTGATAAAGTTACACATATCTGATGCAAATATCGATCCCAAACGAGTCAACACAATGCTTTATTATACCCCAGATGCTTCATAATTTGGCTTTAAAGGGGGTCACCTGCTTTGTTTTCTCTCCTTTTCTCTCTTTCTCTGGTTTGTATCCATTCGGCCCCATTCAGCCAACTGTTATAAGACGTTTGTCCCTATCCAGGTGTCGTATGGAGAAATCCGGCTTCGCCGGAGAAATTTTTCTATCGAAAAATGTACAAATTTAGCCTGCTGTCAACAGCTCGCCAGAAAAAAATCGACACCTGGATACAACCCAGAGAGAAAGAGAGGGAGAGAGAGAAAAGAGAACAAAAAACGAGGTGGGTCCCCTTAAGGGGAGATCTCCACTTGAGGGATTTTTTTCTTGACCCCATTCTCCCTCATGTTTAGCCCCATTGCTTTTGATATTATAAAACGTTTGCCCCATTAGTTTAGCGATTTTAAGAATTTTCACCCCATATTAAGACCTTTCGTGCAATTCAGGTGTCGATTTTATCCTGGCGAGCGATAGCGAGCCTGTAATTTAAGAGGAACCGGCCTTCGGCCGGGACATTTTTCTACCGAAAAATGTACAAATTTATCTTGAAAGGGACTCAAGGGGGTGTAATTTTAAGCTTGATGGAGGTCTAGGGAATAAACTAAATACCTCCCCTTAATGGTTAAAATATTGAAATGGGTGTAAGCTTATTAGGCTAATGCTCACAACTGTACCTTTCATCTTGTATTTATTTTAGAATTATGATTTTATCCACCACTTGAACGCAACCCCTCTCTCTCTCATCTGCATTGCTATATAACTATTATTGATATTATTATTATTTTTATAAATATTTTCTCCCCCCTCTCTCTCTCTCTGTCTCTCTCTCTCTCTCTCTCTCTCTCTCTCTCTCTCACCTATTCTGAGTCAGCTTTTTTGTTGTATATACATGGGTGTGTGCGCGTGGGCTTGGGTACACACACACACACACACACACACACGCATATATGCATACACACATACACACATACACACACACACACACATTCATGCATACACACACACACACACACACACTGACAAACACACACACCCACGCATATATGCATACACACACACACACACGTTCATGTACACACACACACACACTGACAAACGCACACACACACACAATCACACAATAAATAACACACAGATACGCAGGATAACTAGAGAACTCACACATACTGTACACTCACAAGAAACACATACATAATCACAAATGTACACACACATACATAAACACAAAACATACACACACAAGTTGGCCTATGCAAAATCTAACACACACACACACACACACACACACACATTCAATAACACACACTCAAATTAATATAATGTGCATATGAATGTATGAAGGAGTTATCCCTTTCTATACCGGCGATGTGTTTTTAATATAATTCTAGTTATATTTAGACGCTTTTATGCTGCGCTAGAAGGGTCAGTGGTAGTAAAAAGGGTTAATTAAGATCGTTCGAAGCCTGATAACTGCTGGAGGCCGTTCTTAAGGGGAGGTTTTTAGTTTGGTCTCTAGATATCCATCAAGCTTTAGATTACACCCCCTTGAGCCCCTTTCAAGATAAATTTGTACATTTTTCGGTAGAAAAATGTCCCGGCTGAAAGCCGGTTCCTCTTAAATTACAGGCTCGTTATCGCTCGCCAGGATAAAATCGACAGCTAAATTGCACGAAAGGTCTTAAAATTGACGGAAATGGGGCGAAAGTTCTTAAAATCGACAAACTAATGGGGCGACTGTCTTAAAATCTCAAAAGCAATGGGGCTAAACATGAGGGAGAAAGGGGTAAAAAAAAAATCCCTCAAGTCGATATCTCCCCTTAAAGTTTAAGGGGAGATATCGACTTGAGGGATTTTGTTCAGTTTAAGGCTTAAACTGAACAAAATCATCTAGTAGTAGCCAGCATATATTGAATTGGAGGCCACTGGTACTGAACGGGTTAACCGATTCAGTACAAGGGACGTCCTTTTCATCATTTTCTGGCAACTATTAGGCGATTTTTATTCAGCTTAGGAAGGACCTCTAGTAATACTAAGGCTTGACAAATTCTCAACCAACCCTTTTAACTTCCACATATTCTTAAGCTGCAAAATATCGTCTAAATATAGCTAGACTAGAATATAACACACGTTGCTGGTATTCAAAGGGTTAATAGGCACATTTCTAACAGGTGAATCAATTAATCTTGTGTTTCAGGTGTACACGAACAGCTGATGTTGAATGGTATAGGTGGGTGAGTGTAGTAGGTAAGATAGATAGATAGGTAGATAGATAAATATACCTAGTTAGCGATGAAAACATACAGATAAGTCAGCACAATTTCAGCTAGCACACACACACACACACACACACACACACACAGGAATAACTAGTATAGGCCTACACATATTTCTAACACCTGAATACATTAATTAGGCATATACTTCAGGTATACACACACAGCTGATACTTAATGGTACAAATGAGTGAAGAGTGCTAGAGAAGGATAGATAGATAAATAAGTATATACAGTATATATATATATATAGATAGATAGATAGATAGATAGACAGGTAGGTAAATAGACAGATAGATAAATAGACAGATAGGTAGATAGATATACCTAGTTAGAGATGAACATAAACAAACTAACACACACAAAGACAAAACACATAGCAAAATAGAAACACACCATTTTTTTTTTTTTTTTTTTTTTCTTTTTTTTTTTTTCTATATTCCAACGACTCCCTCTTGGGCATAGGCTGAGAGCCTTTACACTACACCGCTGAACACGGTGAGGCCCGTGAGGTCTTGTTCCAGTCTAGGGAGTGAGACATGCGAAGCACCCCGGCTCGAAGCAAATCCATCTCTGAAGCCGCTTCGCCTCCGTGCTTCACCGTCTCGTCCCCCACACTCGGACCCTCACTCTCAGAACGCCACCTATTGAGCAATTAACTCACTAGGCATTGCACCCCTGAAACATATTTTGAATATGGGAATATTCATACAATGCTATTTAATCAGGGAACAATGAGTTTTTTTTTTGGCATTTCGGTGTACTGTGGTAATGCACTGAAACTAGGTACAGCACAAATTCCATCCCAATAATATCTTCCCATTGTCATATTGGGATTCGAACCCGGGTCATTGGATTACCAGTCCAGTGGCAAGACCACTCTGCCACACCTTACATACTCACACACACATTGGAATATGAGCGTATGAATGTGTGAGGGAGGTAATAGAAGCATTTCTAACACCTGAATCTATTAAGGTACAAAGGAATACAAAGGAAATCAAGCAACAACAGTCCTTGTGACCGCTTGAAGCTACTAGCTCTCTAAGTTACTACTGTTTTAAGCGCCGACATTTTCTCAGAGAGGATATGATAAAGTGTGAATTCAATTAGGATAATAAAATAACAAAACAGTACTAAGGAAATAATTTATTCATATACAAATGCAGTCATCCGTGGGTTTCGGGCAAGGTGCATGGTGCTTGTCTAGGCAAACTTTAAAAGAAACAACGGTGTTGCACTCTATAACAACTCGGGGAAGCCCATTCCACAGATTGACAACTCGATTATTGTGCAATTTGACTGGTTGATTGTAAAGTACTTACTGCAGTCCAAATTGTCGATGCATATGATGATCTTGAAAACTTAAATTAAGTCACCTCTTAATCTCCACTGTGTTAGGGGAAAAAGATTCAATTCCTCAAGATGCTCCTCATATGGTTTGCTCCTCAAACACGGTATTATTTTGGTAACTCAACGTTGAACTCGCTCCAGTTTGTATATATCTTTTTGGAAGTAGGGGCACCAGGAATGAACGCAATATTCCAGAAGTGGACGGACTAACGAATTGTGAAGAGTGATTACATCTTTGGATTTATGCTCAAAAGATCTGCCTATAAAACCTATAATTTTGTTTGCTTTCTTAACAACTTCTGTACATTGTTGACTAGGTTTTAGGTTACTCGATATTGTTACTCCCAAGTCCGTTTCTCTGTCTACACTCTCTAGCTGGGTGCCATTGATTGAATAGTTTGCTTTCTCATTTCGGTTTCCGATGTGAAGTACTTTGCATTTATCTTCGTTGAAGCTCATTTTCCAGATTTTAGCCCAATGTGACAACCTATCTATATTGTGTTTCATATCTTCAACATGTTCATTTGTGAGTACAGTATTTGCAAGTTTTGTATCATCTGCAAACTTTGAGATTGTGCAGGTTAGACCGTCGTCTATGTCGTTAATGTAAATTAGGAAGAGAATAGGCCCCAATACTGATCCTTGAGGTACACCGCTAGTTATATTGATCCATGTTGATGCCTTCCCATTTATGACTACTCTTTGCTTTCTTTCTTCGAGCCAATTTTCTATCCAATTTAAAACATTGCCTTGTATTCTGGTCACTTTTTGCTTCATTAATACCCTTTCCCTGTGGGAGACGTTCCGGAACGCATAGGCAATTTACAGCAATTTCCAGGCTTTAAAAGCCTGTAAAAGCCGTAGAAATCGATTGTCGGTGGGCGGGACAGCGAGGGGCCCACCTCCAACTGTCAGCACGGCCAGCCGCGCACTGAGGGAAACTGTGGTCTCGGACCGCGGTCTCAGCAGTGTTGCCAAGCTGCTACATTGCTAATAATTAGCAAGTTTTCCCGAATGTCTATGGCACCAGTGAGGGTAACCCCGCGAGTTAGGAAGCTCGTTCTAGTGTCATTTTGAAGCTATTTTTGTCTAGTTTTCGGCAGAATACATTTCATTTCATGCAGATACTTGATTAATCATTCAGGAGTGCCTGAATATGCCCTAATTAGCGCAAATATGCCCGCAGAGAAAGGGTTAATTAACCTTTTCCCTGCGGGAGATGTTCCGGAAAGCATAGGTAATTTACAGCAATTTCCAAGCTTTAAAAGCCTGTAAAAGCTGTAGAAATCGAGTATCAGTGGGCGGGACAGCGAGGGGCCCACCTCCGACTGTCAGCACGGCCAGCCGCGCACTGAGGGAAACTGTGGTCTTGGACCGCGGTCTCAGCAGTGTTGCCAAGCCGTTACATTGCTAATAATTAGCTCCCGAATGTCTATGGCAGCGCTGCGGGTGAACCCCGAGAATTAGGAAGCTCGTTCTAGTGTCATTTTGAAGCTATTTTCCAGTTTTCGGCAAAATACATTTAATTTTATGCAGATACTTGATTAATCACCCAACCCTATTATCACCTTTAAATTCAAGTTACCTGTCAATATCAAGTATAAATATACAAACATTATGTATTTTTGTATATTTATACTTGATATTGACAGATTACTTGAATTTAAAGGCGAAAATAGGGTTGGGTGGTGGATGATAACTACAGTGTTTGATGGAGGAGCAATAATGGTTTGGTGGTTCTCACAGGTAAGCCACGGTAGCCGTGTCCGTTTCTTAGTCATTAATGTGCGACTTTAACCTCATGACACAGGGACAAGTGGCTTATTTCTTCACTTTTGGTAATGCCCTATATTGACAGAAATTAGGGCACGGTGTGAAAACAGCTGTGTGAAAAAATCATACTGATCCAACTGTTTGTTAATAAGTTATTCCCGAAAAACGATGCCACACGGCCTCTGAAACCCATAGTAGTTACAGATGAAAACAAACAAGCTAATACAGCTAGTACAAACACACACACACTATCTAGGCCGACGTCTTGCGGGTTATTATGATATGTTGTGAATTCTATCTATCTATCTATCTATTGCCGGACGCCTTACTCCTCTTTATGAGGGTGGCCATACACAAAACGCCCTCAACCAGACCTAACCCCTGTGAGAAGGACAACCCGTGCCAGTTTACTGAAGGACTTACAGGATTTACCACTCAACTTAGGGTCCGTCTGACTCCGAGGCCTTCTATGTATATTTTTAGCACTATTTTTCTACAGTGGTGTGTGGCTAGTCCATCCACTAACCTGCTTCACCCTTAGGTGAGCAGTACAGATTTTTATAAGGTTTTCTCCCCTA
>CM064572.1:29756281-29838781 GCA_032716605.1 Paralithodes platypus | reverse complement strand
TCCTTTAACATTAAAGTAAATAATGACAAAGAAAACGAGAGCACGGAAAAAGTACCAGATTATCGAAGGGCCGACTTTAACAAACTTAGAAGGCATCTTGCCAATACTGACTGGAGTGAAATGACCGAAACTCATGATGTAAATCGATTATGGAACATATTATCTAATAACCTAAACAAAGCAATAAATACAAGCATCCCTCTACGAAACCGGCGCCCAGCAGGCAAATATAAGCCAAAATGGTGGAGTAATGAAATAAAAAACATCCTCTTAGTAAAAAAGCAGGCATACCAAAAATATAAGGCAACTCAGAATAATAGCGATAAATTAGAACACGATAGACTGTGTCGAACAACCAAAAATCTCATCAAACGAAGTAAGAAGAATCTGGAACTTCATATTGCCAGCTCCAGCAAGTCCAATCCGAAAGAATTTTACAGCTATATAAGAAACATAAAAACGGTAACTTCAACAATAGGCCCACTTATTGCGGAAAATGGAGAGCATACAGATAACAAAGTACAAATGGCGAATATCCTAAATAACTATTTTGCATCAGTCTTCACGTCGGAAGATACTACCGGTAGCCGACCTACCCCTACGAATCAATCAAATGGCACTGAGCTCGAAAACTTTACGATTTATGAAGACGATATCCTGTTCGCAATCAACAATTTCAAAGTTAATAAAACCCCAGGCCCTGATAAAATATCCCCAAGGATCCTAAAAGAAGCAAAACACGAATTATTAAACCCACTCGCAAATCTGTTCAACAAATCATTGAATGTTGGGATCGTTCCAAACGAATGTAAACTAGCTAACGTCACGTGACGCCCATGTACAAAAACCATTATAAGGGACAAAATAGTAAAACATTTGGAAAAAAATAATTTAATAAAAGATTCTCAGCACGGTTTTAGAAATAAACGTTCATGCTTAACAAACTTACTCGATTTCTTCAATGATGTTTACAAATCATATGATAAGGATAGAGCAGTTGATATAATATATCTCTATTTTCAGAAAGCTTTCGATACCGTACCCCACAAGAGACTAATTGACAAAATAAAAGCTCATGGCATAACAGGAAAAACTCTGAAATGGCTCGAAAATTGGCTCTCAGACCGTAAACAACGAGTTGTAATAAATGGTGAAGAATCTGATTGGTGCAAAGTAAATAGTGGGGTTCCCCAGGGTTCGGTATTAGGTCCTATTCTTTTTATAATTTACATAAACGACTTAGACGAAGGAATAGAATGCAAAATTTCGAAATTTGCTGACGATACAAAAATTACTAATAAAGTAACCTCAACAGTACATTGGCAAAAACTACAAGGTGACCTAGACACTTTAGAAAACTGGGCAGAAAAATGGCAAATTAAATTCAACATAGAAAAATGCAAAGTATTACACATCGGTAGTAACAACGCAAAAAAGATTACTCAATGAAGAACATTCAACTATCAAATACAATAATGAAAAGGATCTGGGAGTTATAATATAAAGTGACCTGAAGCCGAGTAAACAGTGTACAGAGGTAATAAAAACTGCTAATAAATTGGTGGGTTTCATCGGCAGAACATTCAAATTCAAATCAGAAAAAATCATACTTACTCTATTCAACTCATTGGTGCGTCCCCATCTCGAATACTGCGTGCAATTCTGGTCACCGTACTACCGAAAGGACATAAATAAACTTGAAAAGGTGCAACGCAGAGTCACTAAAATGATACCTAGATTGCGTAATAAACCGTACGAAGAGCGATTAAAAGAACTAAATTTGTTTAGCTTAACAAAGCGCAGAATGAGAGGTGACCTAATAGAGGTGTTCAAAATCTTCAAGGGATTCAGCAACCTAAATGTAAACGAATTATTTACGATCAATCAAGCAAACACGAGAAACAATGGTTATAAGATTATAGGCAAGCGTTTTCATTTTCACGAGGCAGGCGAAGCATTTCTTCTTCAACCTCGTTGTGAATAATTGGAACAGACTACCCTCGAATATTGTAAACTGTAATACTGTCGAAACATTTAAGAACCATCTGGATAAACACATGGCAAATAACCCCCGATTAACACCGTTTCTTTCAGAATAACGCGCAACGAAATGTCAACGCATACCGCAATGTATAAGGGGAAGTGTGGCGGAGTGGTCTTGCCACTGGCCTGGTAATCCAAAGGTCCCGGGTTCAAATCCTGATGTATCAATGGGAAGATATTATTGGGATGGAATTTGTGCTGTACCTAGTATCAGTGCATTACCACAAAGCCCACCGAAACGCTAATAAAATACCCTCATTGTTCCCTGATTAAATAGCACTGTATGAATATTCCCATATTCAAAATATCCTATAGGGGTGCAATGCCTGGTGAGTTAGCTGCTCAACAGGTGGCGTTGTGTGTGTGTGTAAGAGTGAGTGTCCGAGTGTAGGGGGTGAGACAGTGAAGCACGGGAACGAGGTGGTTTCAGAGATGGGGTCGTTTCGGACCATGAGTGAGCACCGTGCCTCATGTGAAAGCAAGATGGCAGGTGCTCGTTGTACTCTACGTGCTTCACATGCCTCACTCCCTAGACTGGAACAAGACCTCACAGGCTTCACTGCTCATTGTACAGCTGTGAATGTCCAGGCTCTCAGCCTATGCCCGAGAGGGAGTAAGTTGGAATATCAAAAAACAAAAAAAAAACAAAAAAAAAACATTGATTTTCATACATCTGTTCCCTTTCAGAATTGTAATAAATAGAGTTAGCTTAGATTACAAATCAACTTCTTTTTTCTCCCTGTCCTGTCCGAATTTCCGTGTCAGTTTTTCAATACTACATGGTATTTTTCCTATCTGTTTCCATGCCAGCATTAGCTGGAGGGAGTGGTGGGTGGGGAGGAGAGCCTTCTTCTTTGCTATCCTTTTCTCTACCTCGTAGTCAGTAGATTAGTAGTTTTAGATATCCAAACTGCCCCGTAAGGACCAATAGGTCTGTTGCAGTTTGTTCTCCTTTGTATTCCTTTGTATTGTACCCTCCCTCCCTCCCTATCCCTCTCCCCCTTCTGTTATCCATACCCTCCCACCCTCCCTCCCTCTCCCACTCCTGCTACCCCCCTCTCCCCCTTCTCTCCTCTCTTAACCCTCTCACTCCCCTCCCCCCCTCCGCTCCTTCTACTATCCCTTTCAATAACTTTTTTCTAACTTTTCCCTCCTCCTTCTCCCCCCCCCATCACCTCTCCCTCCCTTTTCTTCCACTTTCCCTCCCTTCCCCCCCACTTCTCTCTCCCTCTTTCTCCTAAAATCCTTCCTTTCCTTCCTTCCGTCTCTCTCTCCTCTCCCCCCTCCCGCCCACCCCACCGCCTCCAAGCCCATGTCACAATGAACTAGCCTCGCGACGGTGCACAGACGTATGTATTCACACTTCCTGCAGCGGTGACATAATTTTAATTATATTCTAGCAATATTGAGACGATTTTTTGCAGTTTTAGAAAGATCTGTGGTAGTAAAAAAGGGTTAAATGAGATAGTTTGAAGCCTGTTAGTTGCTGGAGGCCTTTTCAACTGAATAAAATCGTCTAATAGTAGCCAGAATATAGTTAAAAGGACGGCACCGGTACTGAAAGGGTTAAAGTACTACACTGTCAAATATTATGGGTTAAAGAAAAGGTATGACATGAGTAATTAAAGTGTCTATAATAATCAACCCTCTTGATGGTCAATTGGTAGTAATAAACTCATCTAATATAAGGGTAGAAAGGTAAAGCACTAGTATAGGAATATACCCAATGATTCTATATACCCTTCATATACTCTTCATTTGTTTACAGTGTAATACAAATATATTTGGAGAAAAAATACGAGGTAAAAATATCAAGTGGGAAGGAGAACGATGAAGAAGAAATTTAGGTACAGTAATATAATGATAATGATGGAGGATGTGAGAGAAAGAGAGAGGTGGGGGGAATGTGGATAAGATGTGTCTGTGTGTGTGTGTGTGTGTGAGAGAGAGAGAGAGAGAGAGAGAGAGATGAGAGAGAGAGAGAGAGAGAGAGAGAGAGAGAGAGAGAGAGAGAGAGAGAGAGAGAGAGAGAGAGAGAGAGAGAGAGAGAGAGGCGGGGGGAATGTGGATAAGATGTGTCTGTGTGTGAGAGAGAGAGAGAGAGAGAGAGAGAGAGAGAGAGAGAGAGAGAGAGAGAGGGAGAGAGAGAGAGAGAGAGAGGTGCGGGTGAGAATGTGGATAAGGTGTGTGTGTGTGTGTGTGTGTGTGTGTGTGTGTGTGGAATGGGGTGAACAGGATATAGAACTATGTGTGGTGCAGGTGGACTATCACTTACGGTACACTATGACGCAACCTTTATATTTAGTCTGGCTATCATTAGACGATTTTACGCAGGTTAGAAAGCATCTGAGGGAATCAAAAGGGTGAAACATGACTTAATTAACCCTCTGACTTCCACATATCCATCCTAAGCTGAATAAAATCCATTAAGCGTTTTTCTACAGTTCAGGAAGGATTGGAGGGGATCATGGGTAAATTGATATAATTGTAACACACTTGATTCCTAAAGGTTCTTTCTAAGCTGAAAAAAGCGTCTAAATATAGCAACTTGATTTACCATAACTATTTATAACCAAAACAAAATTCAACCTAACTAAATATAACCTAACCTAATCTCTGCTTTCCGAAACTAAACCAAGCCTAACCTCACACAAAGTAGTCCTGCCTAACTTAACCTACTGTAAGGAAACCTAGTCTAATCTAACATGGCCAAACATTTAGCCCTTCAGTATACGATAACGTTAACCCCTATTATTCTGGTTATATTAGTCTATTTTATTAAGGATTGTGGGAATCAGGGAAGTTATTATCCTTTCAACTCCTAGAGAATCTTCCATAAGGAGTATAATCGTCTAATGTTATCTAAACTATACTGAATACACGTCATAGTACTTAAAGTGTTAAACTAACGCAAGTAATTCAAAAATATGAAAGAACAAAAATAAGATGAAGGAGAACCAGGATGATTTGGCTAATAAATAACAACACACAGACGCAAATGTATGATAATTAAATTATGAAAGATAGAAAAGACCGAGAAACGTGAGAATTAGGTGGAGAGAGAGAGAGAGTGAGTGAGAGAGAGAGTGTGTGCGTTACAAGGAGTTATAAGGAATAGTTAGTATCTCAGAGACCTTGCGGTCCATTCCGAGGAGATATTGGAAGTGTAAGGAGTGCACTACATTAAGTGTGCAAAATACTATCAGAGAGAGAGAGAGAGAGAGAGAGAGAGAAATTTGATTTAATGTATTTTGTTATGCCTGTAAGATTAACTCTTTTCCTCAGGGCTCCTCTATAGGGAAGCTTACACCACTGTGAGGTGTTTGTGACTAATTTTTGTTCACTGTAACTCGCCCTAGCTCAAAAAATATAGGATCCAACGAAAAGAGACAATGCCCATTAAAAAAATCAGGTTTGAATTTCCCTATAAAAGTCTAGTTCATTCATTTATATATCCCGTGGCCTTGAAAGATGGTGGTGGCAGTCCGTTTGGTCAGCCGGGTAGTTGGGCCCTTAACTGAGTGTGTTATTGCATCCATTTTGGCATTTTTGCCCTTTTCCACTCTAAATAACTTGATGAAATATAAACTTATAAGCTTAGCAACCATGGTGTTTGTTAAACAGTAACATTAACCCTCAATTCGCGGCGACCAACATATGACGGGAGAGAGAAAATTGGACTATCCTGCGGCACCCGTCATATGATGGGTGCCATTTTGAGGCTATTATGAGCGATGAGAGAGAGATCGGGCATTGGAGGGATGATAAGCGGCCTTGAACTGCGCGCCACTGCCCCGCGGCGTATACTGAGGCCCCACACAGACCTCTCTCTCTCACACACCCTCCCTCACACCCGATAAATCACAAAATTGCCCTTCGGTTGCACGATCATTGCAAGATAACCAGATATCGTACAGGGATGATTCAGGTCTCATTGGACTTTCACGGATATATAATTGTATTATGCTCTGGCTCTTGCTTATGCATGAAAAAGAGCATGATATGAAGTTCGTTGTCGGTAAATATAGCCGCCTGGCGCGACGGTGATATACAGTACTACATTGAGAGTTAAGTGAATCTTACATTTGTACCTGGTAAATAGCTCTCACAAATATATTTGGAAGTGAACCTGTTTTTGTTGAATTTCAGCTTCCAAATCAACTCTCTCTGGGACACATATCATCACAATATCGAGGCTAGTAACATACTGATATTGCAACGGGAGTGAAGCCTAGAGTTATATCTTTCATCTGGCAACAAGCAGAGTGGCTCAGTCCTACCAAATTCAGCCGGTATTATCAAGACGTACCAGGACGTTGGCTGCAGATAACAATTATATTTCATATATTGTACCAGGACATTCGACACAATGAAAGAGTTATGGTAGTTATACATGAAGTACTCGGCTGGGTGAGAGAAACAAGGGGATTCCCGTTTCTATTGGTTATATATATATACACAGATAGAAATATATGTGGAGTGAGGAGAAGAGGGAGGGGAGTGAAAGGTACAGCATGGTGGACAGAAGAGGTAAGAATAGCTGTGGAAGAAAAGAAGAAAGCATATAGAGAGTGGTTGGGTAGTAGAGGGAATGAAGATTTCGAGAGACAGAAACGGGCGAGGTACGTGGAGAGTAAGAGGGTGGTGAAGAGAGTAGTGAAGGAAAGTAAGAGAAGAGTAGATGAGGAATTTGGAAGGAATCTGAGTGTAAAATGGAGGGAGAGTAAGAAACTGTTCTGGAAAGAAATCAAGAAAGTTAGGGAAGGTAGCAGGGGAAGCAGTAAGGGTGTGAAAGATAAGAATGGGAGAATGCTAGCCGAGAAGCAAGAGAGAGTCAAAAGATGGAGGGAGTACTTCAGTGAGTTGCTAAATGTAAGGAATGAAGAGCCAGCAAACATAGCTGGATATGGTATGGGAGGGAGAAGAAGAGAAGTAGTGGAGGAGGAGGTGGGGATAAGAAGGTCAGAAGTGTGGGAAGCCATGAAAAGAGTGAAGTTGGGGAAAGCACCTGGAACAGATGGAGTGTGTGGGGAAATGTTGAGGTATGGTGGTGAGATAGTGATAGAATGGGTATGGAAAATGTGCAAACTAGCATGGGAGAAGGGGAATGCACCCAATGACTGGAAGACTGGCATAATAGTCCCCCTATATAAGGGCAAAGGGGAAAGAGGAGTGTGTGGTAACCACCGAGGAATATGTCTTCTAAGCGTAGTAGGGAAAGTATACAGTAGGGTAGTGATTGAGAGAGTGAGAGTGAGAACGGAGAAATGGATTGGCGACGAGCAGGGAGGTTTTAGGAAGGGAAGAGGATGTGTAGATCAGATTTTTACCCTGAATTATGTTGTGGAGAAATATCTGGAGAAGAAACAAAAGGTGTATGTTGCCTTTATGGACTTGGAGAAGGCCTATGACAGAGTGGATAGAGAAGGTTTGTGGAAAGTACTTAGAATATACGGAGTAGAGGGCAAGTTGCTGAAAGCAGTGAAGAGCATGTATGAGGGTGCAAAGGCGGCAGTACGTGTGGAGAGTGAGCAGAGCGAGTTCTTTGACCTGAATGTTGGTTTGAAACAGGGGTGTGTGATGTCCCCGTGGTTGTTTACTGTATATGTGGATGGAGTAATGAAAGAAATACTATCAAGAGCAGTGGATGTTGGTGTATCGCTGAAAAGGGAGGGAATTGAGTGGAAGCTACCTATACTGCTGTTTGCGGATTATACAGTTCTGATGAGTGATAATGAATGCGAGTTGCAGGGTCTGGTAAATGAGTTTGGAACAGTGTGCGAAAAACGGAATTTGAAGGTAAATACGGGGAAGAGCAAGGTTATGGTCTTCGATAGAGGTGAAGTCACAGAATGTGAGGTGAGGCTGAACGGTCAGGCTATGGAGATCGTCAACTCTTTTAAGTATCTGGGCAGTGTGTTGAGTAAGGATGGGACTATGGATGAAGAAGTTCGGGAGAGGGTACAACAGGGGAAGAGGGTTGTAGGAACGCTAAAAGCAGTAACAAGAAATAGGGTGGTCAGTATGGAAGTGAAGAAGTCCTTGCATGACAGTGTGGTAATCCCGACACTGACTTACGGAAGCGAAGCATGGACGTTGGTTGAGAGACTCAGACCAAGAGTGAGAGCAGTAGAAATGAATTACTTAAGGAGTGCGTGCGGAGTTACATGGAGGGATAGACAGACTAATGAGGAAGTAAGAAGGAGGTGTGGTGTGTGGAGGTAGATGTGCTGGAAAGTGTGAAAAGGAACAACTTGAGATGGTTCGGCCATATGGAACGTATGGAAAGCGAGAGAATGACTAAGAGGGTGTACGAGAGTGAGGTGGAGGGACAGAGAGGGAGAGGTAGACCGAATGAGAGGTGGAAGGATGGAGTGAGGAAGTACATGAACGAAGGCGGTGCTGGATGGGGGGAGGGGCGTCGACTGACTGGGGACAGAGGTGCATGGGGGCGGTTCGTTCGTGGCCACCCCTTCGGGGATCGCGGCATCAGGCAATAGATAGATAGATAGATAGAAATATATAGGTTTTGATAGTCCATAACAAATCAGATTATCAGAATACAATACAATAATGATTTAGCAATAGCAATGGTGTAGCGTATCTGAAATGCAGGGTGTGAAGAGAATTTAACCTTCCCGAAAATCACCAGGCCCATTGGTGGTGCCTGGCGCGGGTTCGAGCCCTGGTTAGGGACCTCAGTAGGTTTTACCAGACTGGCGCAGTTTCTCCTTGAAAGAACCAGGTGATAGTCTCGTGGTGATTCATGTGGTGGGTTTCTTAGACTTCGCCACCAACGGCTATTTTACGCTATCCCAGACGTCAACTCGGGTAGTTTTGTGGTTGCGGGATTTTGCGGGTACAGGGTATTACAGTATCACATACATTAACAATAACTGGCAGTACTACTAGAGAACCTATTAACGGGGGAAGAACAGTTTGACCCATTATCTATAGCTTCGATGATTAAAAGGTTATTAACCTCTGGTGCAGTCAATAGCAGGAGGGCAGTATTGGGAAGCTTTCTCTGTTAGAGGCAAAAGTAGAAAGGGGGGGGGAGGCTGAAATATAGCATCGATAGCAAGGAGGGAAAGATGGGAAGAGGCCTGTAGATGACACGACAGGTGGCCATATTTAATACAGAAGCCGATAGTGGGGGATGGTGATGGAGGGAGGACAGGGGGGTGGGGGGAGGGGGAGACTGATCAAGGGAAGATGCGGGGAATCAAAGGAATAGCGGGGGGAGCAGGGGGGAGGGTAGCTTGGGAAGTGAGCATCCTTTCTATTTTAACCCAGGGACTGCTGCCAGACTCTTAAGAGGTTCTACTATGCAAATGCAGCCAGACTATTAAGATCCAAGGCAAAAAAAACACTTTCAAAACTTCCCAGTGACACTTAAAACAAAGCAATTTTTGATTATGTAAGATAATTCCCCTCCATTACTTTCTACCACTCCTACACATGTGTCCCAACCCCCCTCTTCCCCCCCTTTTCAATTATCCGGTATTTTCCCTATTATTCCCACTATTTATCGAGTATTTTCGTGCGAGGATGGCTGGGAGAGAGGGGGGAGGATGGATGAGTGTATCTCCGACCCTCTAAGCAAGTCTGAGAGCTCCCCTTGTCTCTCAGTATCATGCGAGACAAGAGAGAGAGAGGGTGTTTCTCTCTCGCCGGTCAAGGTCAGATTACGACCATGGGGCTAAAATATAAGATTTTCACCAGCCAATTGCTGTTACCACTTGTTTTATTGCTTTCCAATGTTCATATGTTCATATTAAAAGTAAAACAGGCGCATATGGATAAGTATTAATTATATATATGGTAAATTGATGATTTTTGTCAGGCATGAACCAAAATACCTTCGCATGGCGGGCAGTTTCAAATACCATAGCTGCGCAGCTTATGAGTTAAGCAGCTGGCGAATAT
Source organism: Paralithodes platypus (assembly GCA_032716605.1). Lineage (NCBI taxonomy): Eukaryota > Metazoa > Arthropoda > Malacostraca > Decapoda > Lithodidae > Paralithodes > Paralithodes platypus. Next base: position 29,828,809 of record CM064572.1, on the reverse strand, counting down.
ATTTTTAGCAATTGGGGAAATATGCTCTAGGAAATACTAACCTTTGTGACTAACGCATACCTTAACTAGAATTTATATATTATTCCTGGCTAAATCTATGGACATATACGAGATGCTGTCACCACTTTCTGAAATAATATATGCTCTTGTATGAACACATCTGACATTGTTACAAATACACAGAATATACCTTTAGAATTGATGAACACTTAGTATATCAAGGGAATGGATCTACCCATTCTCAATAACTACGAACGCGCATGGAGCACATTTATCACTTCACAGAATATACAATATTTATGAACACATGTGGCGCCCTTACAGCTATTCCAAATATACCTTTAGGATTGATAAACGCTTATTATATCGAGGGAATGGTTCTATCCTTTTCAATGATTCTATGAATGCAACTGGAGCGCTTCTACAACTTTACATAATACACACTTTAAGAACACATGTGAGACTATTACAACTATTCAGATAATACCTTTAGAATTGTTAAACACTTATTATATCGAGTTTTTACCCATTTTTATGGCTATGAATTTGTGTGGAGTGCTTCTACATCTTCATAGAATACACACTTTATGAACACACATGGTTTGTCATTATAACTTCCTAGAATAGCACACTCCATACAAATTTAGCAAGAAGACTCAGTCGTCCAATTACATGAACACAAGGGATAACAGAAATATTGATTATAAGTCAATGAGAGCTCTCTTCAACCAACATGAACACTCAGAGGTGACGGTACAACAGATACTTGACTGAAGACAAAGCGAAGGGAAAAGGATATACTGGTTTAACTGATACAAGTTTACATTAATTAATATGGACACTTTGGATACTTTGAGTTGCACGATTAAGGGAGACGGGACAGTGATTTTGCATTAGGTTATTACATAGGCCTATAAGCAATCGTAAGTTGATATGAGCATTAGGGCGGGGGGAATGACGCACTTTTGAATCACTTGCGGGGTTCCACTCTACTTCAGGATACCTGGGACTGTCGACAGAGTGCCTATCACATCTTAGACGGACTTCAGGATACCTTGGACAGCACAGGCATTTATCCAATACACTTCAGGTGGACTTCAGAAACACAAACGATGGCCCACCGCACTTCAGGCGGACTTCAGAAACACACGCGTTGGCCTACCACACTTCAGGCAGACTTCAGGATACTTCTAGCTCTATTGGGTAGTCTCGGTTACTGGGGCATCTGTCTTCCACTCTCTCAGCATCCTTGGCAATTTGGCCTTCCACTGATCACTCAGTTGCATGAAATTCTCGCCTGAGCCAAAGGAGATCAATATCTTCAACTGCTGTAATCCTCCACACTCTGGGGGCGATATCTGTCTCATGATTCTCGAGCTGGCGGCGACAAATGTAAAAAAATTCTTCTCCAAAAGTGTTTGTGGTGTCAAGCCCAATGTCGGAGAAGGGGGATTGCTGTGGTGTTAGCAAGGGAGAGGGAGGAGTGGGGTGGGGGATCATGGAGAGCTGAGGGTGGGGGCTCTTGGAGAGCGTATCTTGTTCTACTTCTTGAGGGTGAGCTTTGGGCCTTACATATCCATGCCCAGGATTATGTTGTGCTGGAGATGTTCTTGGTTGACCAATCAGGGCATGTGGCAGTTGGCGGTGTTCGCCCTTTGACCTTGAATCCGGGTTTTCCCTGGATAGGTGAGGTAGAAAGTCAGGCAATTTGGCCTGTCCAATCATCAGAATTGGTTTCCTCTTCTTTCTGTTTTGTCCCCTTACTCGATTTGGGCGGTGTGGGCTTCCACTTGGTAAGAGGGGATGCAAGGCCCTAGCATAGTGTGTCTGGGATTCTACCGTTGACACGAGGGACGAGACTAAGAGGTTTGTGTCCAGAACACTTGGCGGAGAGGGAGTCATTGGAAGGTCATGTCAATGGCAGCAGTCTAATCCTTACTGCCGGAAGTATCGGGGATGCCGGGGGTTTCTTTGATTCTCCTAGGTTTCGCTCAACATTTACCATTCACCAAATATTATAACATAAAATTTCATTCCTTTGTTTGATTATTATGGCACCAAAATGACACCCAAAGCTAATATGGCCGCTTTCTCTTACTACAAGATCTCTAGGGAGAGGGAAAGGAAAGAGGAGGAGGGAGGTGGGGCAGGAGTGTCGGCGTATAACGTCAGTATGATAACAGTCTCCAGTATTTCCTACTATGCTGTTCAACCTGATAGCGCATGTTCATCCCTCCTCCTCCTTTTTCCTTCTTCTTCACCTCCTCCTGCTCTTCCTCCTCCCCCCTCTCTCTCTCATGCAATTATGTAATCATGCACACAACCTTTCATTAATTTTAGTTATATATTTAGTCATAAATGATCTAGTTTCTGGTTTTTCATGTGCTTCTGTAATACATATCTGTGCTCTCTCTTGTCTATATTTATTTCCCTTTTAATTTAAATTTCTCCCTCTCAATCTATGTCGTGATTTAAATTTCTAATCAACAGTTTATTTTCCTCATCTTTCTCTTTATGCTTAACTTCTTAATATTTCAAATTCAACTAATATCCTCTTTTCTTTCTTCTTTGATCCACTTTCTTCCTTTCTTGCTTATTCTACCCTTATTGTGCCTAATTAATTCTTCCTTTTACTTCTTCCTATATAATTATTTACTTGTATCTTCAATATTTTGCGTTTCTTTTCTTTATTTTTCATATCCTAACCTCTTGTTGTTTCTATGTATATGAAGGAAACAAAATGTAAAACAAACCACAAGTCAGGCTAATTGCTAATAATGGGAATGCCTGTGGAAGTGACTGACTTGGAAAAGTATTTTGGTGTTCTGATTAGCAGTGACCTAAAGTTAGCCAAGCAGTGCATTTAAGTAGAGAAGAAAGCTCATAAATGTTTGGGCCATATTAACAGGCAACTTAAGTATAGAAATAAGGAAATAGCCCTCACACTTTATAACGCTCTGATACGGACTCTCCTGGAGTATGCTGTTCAATTCCGATCTCCAGCACTCGGGAAAGGTATAGAGCGATTGGAAAGAGTACAAGCTAGGGCTACAAAGCTTATTTCATCGAATAGAAGACTGAGCTTTGAGGACCGGTTGAGAGCCCTTCATATCTTTTCGTTGGAAACACAGGCTACGAGTTCAGGTCATTTAAGTTTTGAAAATAGTTAATGGGGTTAATAATGTGGATTATAGCAAAATGCTTAGTCTCAATCTGAATATATCACACAACCATGACTGAAAGTTAGAATTAAAAAGGCTAAGCTCTAGTATATGTGGAAACTTCTTCCCATATATTAGATCAGTTCTACCTGGAACAAACTTCCTCCATAGTTTGAAAGCCGTTCTTTAGTAGAGCAGTTCAAGAAAAAAGTAGATAGTAGGCTACTTTGCACACTGTAATGCCCTGAATGGATCCCAATGTCTTTGATATACAAACTATTCCATGTAACTTCTTGTAATTCTTTGTTTCTCTCACACACCCACACTCACACCATGCTGCCCCCCCCCCCCCCCCCCCCCCAAACACACTCACTCTCTCTCTTTTTCTCTCTCACTCTCACTCTCTCTCTCTCTCTCCACCACCTGATGCAATATCTGGGTGATCATGCTAGGACCTGCTCCAACACCGTCACATAATTACATACTAACTCACTCTCACTCTCTCTCTCTCCACCACCTGATGCAATGTCTGGGTGATCCTGCTAAGTCAGCTAAGACCTGCTCCAACACCATCACATAATTACAACGGCCCTTTGACTCAAGAAAGAAGAAGATACTCACATACACAGTCACTCACATACAACGCACATAGGCACTTACACATACTTAAGCAAACATACACTAGGAAATACTAAAAGGCAGATACTCGGATGCACACACACACACACACACACACACATACACACGCAGGCGCGCACACACACACACACACATACACACGCACGCGCACACACACACACAATGTAAAACTATATTTATATAGAGACAGGATTGAACATTAAGAAATAGATATATAGCCTACATGTAGACAAATAGATATAATTAGCCTACATGTAGACAAATAGATATATAGCCTACATGTAGACAAATAGATATAGCCTACATGTAGACAAATAGATATATAACCTACATGTAGACAAATAAATATATAGCCTACATGTAGACAAATAGATATATAGCCTACATGTAGACAAATAGATATAGCCTACATGTAGACAAATAGATATATAGCCTACATGTAGACAAATAGATATATAGCCTACATGTAGACAAATAGATATATAGCCTACATGTAGACAAATAGATATATAGCCTACATGTAGACAAATACATGTACACTAGTGCGATAGAAGTTAACGCATTATATTATACACTATAGATGTCTACAAAATTGTTTATTGAAAAAGTTAGTAAGGTGAATTTTGGATAGGTTTGGTTGGGTTAGGTTAGATCAGGTTAGATTGCAGTATGTATGCTTAGTTAAGGTTTGGATAGGTTATAATATTTGGTAAGGTTAGTTTATGTTATGTTATGTTAGGTTAGGTTATGATATATCAGATTATGTAAGGTTATTTTAGGTTAGGTTAGGTTATATTAGGTGAGGTTAGTTTAGGTTATGTTATGTTGGGTTAGGTTATGATATATCAGATTATGTAAGGTTATTTTAGGTTAGGTTAGGTTAGGTTATATTAGGTAAGGTTAGTTTATGTTATGTTATGTTAGGTTAGGTTATGATATATCAGATTATGTAAGGTTATTTTAGGTTAGGTTAGGTTAGGTTATATTAGGTGAGGTTAGTTTAGGTTATGTTATGTTGGGTTAGGTTATGATATATCAGATTATGTAAGGTTATTTTAGGTTAGGTTAGGTTAGGTTATATTAGGTAAGGTTAGTTTATGTTATGTTATGTTAGGTTATGATATATCAGATTATGTAAGGTTATTTTAGGTTAGGTTAGGTTAGGTTATATTAGGTGAGGTTAGTTTAGGTTATGTTGGGTTAGGTTATGATATATCAGATTATGTAAGGTTATTTTAGGTTAGGTTAGGTTAGGTTATATTAGGTGAGGTTAGTTTATGTTATGTTATGTTAGGTTAGGTTATGATATATCAGATTATGTAAGGTTATATTAGGTTAGGTTAGGTTAGGTTATATTAGGTAAGGTTAGTTTATGTTATGTTATGTTAGGTTAGGTTATGATATATCAGATTATGTAAGGTTATTTTAGGTTAGGTTAGGTTAGATTATATTAGGTGAGGTTAGTTTAGGTTATGTTATGTTAGGTTAGGTTATATTAGGTGAGGTTAGTTTATGTTATGTTATGTTGGGTTAGGTTATTTTAGGTTAGGTTAGGTTAGGTTATATTAGGTGAGGTTAGTTTATGTTATGTTATGTTAGGTTATATTAGGTGAGGTTAGTTTATGTTATGTTATGTTGGGTTAGGTTATATTAGGTGAGGTTAGCTTAGGTTATGTTATGTTGGGTTAGGTTATGATATATCAGATTATGTAAGGTTATTTTAGGTTAGGTTAGGTTATGTTATATTAGGTGAGGTTATTTTAGGTTAGGTTAGGTTAGGTTATATTAGGTAAGGTTAGTTTAGGTTAGGTTATATTTGGTAGGGTTAGTTTAGGTTATGATAGGTTATAAACATTATTAGGTATGGTTAGCTTAGGTTAGGATAGGTTATGTCAGGTTGCAAATTATGACACGTTGGGTTATTTTAGGAAACAGGCCAGTTTGAATGTTGACCATTTTGGTTGTAGTTTTAGAAATGTGGCCGTTTAGGATGTACCCGTTTAAGAATGTGTCCATTTTGACATAAACCATTGCTGGTATACAATATATAATATACTGTAAACATGCAGTGTAGCTCACTGGTTATTGCATATCATTCAACAACCAGTGTGAATGACCTATAAAGACTATCCATGGGGCTCACAGGTACCGTTATGGGAGAGTCTTATGGGAACCTATTTCTGTGTGTGTATGAGAGAGAGAGAGAGAGAGAGAGAGAGAGAGAGAGAGAGAGAGAGAGAGAGAGTCTGTAAGTTAATGACTGTAGATGTTGTAATCAGAATATTTAATGCACCATACTTCACAAAAGTATGATATTAAATATTAGGCCGATTACTTTGAGTGTTTGTTATATAATTATATTATATATTTCTTTTATCTTACAATACAATACATAAAACTTAATATTTGTTTCTAAAATCAATTATAATATAATTAGTGCCTATTCTTTACTCTCATGTATTTTGATTCGCTTGTATCTTATCATGTTCTCACCAAAGCTCCAATGTTTCTGCCCTATCAAAGGCAACACTAGATATTCCTAAAAAAATCCCGAATTCATATTGTTAACTCTTTCTATATCTATCTATAGCATCCTTTTCTTCCACTGTCCTTTATTTGGGGATTTGCTATCTTTATTGGAATTATATCCCAATCACCTTGCAACCAATATTTATGCATTTTCTCACTCTAGATTATAGCAAAATGCTTAGTCTTAATATGAATACAACACGCAACCATGCCTGGATGTTGAAAATAATAAGGTTCAGCATTAGTAGCCTATGTGTACAAACCTTTTCACATAATAAGATCTGTTCTACCAGGAACAAACTTCCCTCAGACGTTATAAAGTTCGTCAGTAGAGCAGTTTGAGAAGAAAATAAATATTATTTGGTGCACAAATTATTGTGTAGTGCACTATAAAATATCTCTTTCCACATAGAGTATATACCTGAAATGGACTGCAAGGTCTTTGAGATACTAACTATTCCTTGTATCTACTTGAACCTCTCTCAACGTTACTCATTGCACCTTCCAGGAATCACTGTACAAACATTTCCTACAATTACGAACAGTTATCATAATTTCCTTCTCTCTTCTTTATCAGATATACTTATACGCTATACTCGAACACATAAGATACACAAACCTCCCACTCTCTCCTGGACTACCAACTAATATGTTATTGATTGCTGTATTGTTCAAAAATTAAAACATCGACTAGATACAAATATCGCTCTTAACTAACAAATAACTGGATTTGTTTTGCAAATGAATAACCTAAAATCAGCCTCTTTAAAATTAGTAGATATGTTGTTGCTTGTTTTCCTTTGTATTTTTTTAGTCTCTCAATTACATTGATTGTCAATACACAAATATTTCTCACAACTACGCTGTCCCTCTCTCCCTCCCCTCTCTCTCTCTCTCTCTCTCTTTACGCAATGCTCTTCGATTGTGATTGGCCAGCGACTCTGTGATGTCATCTGGCGGGAAAACTTTTGGCGGGAAGCACATGTTGCGTCGTCTGCTACGCTGATGTCAATGTCCCCTACAAGAGAATCTAGCGTAACACGTAGTGGTTCTAAACCTGGGCCCAGATTATGCAATGTCGGTCATATAGATACAACCTGTTAATTTCTACTGTGCCAATGAACCTAACGTATAATACCTCTTCATTAATTTATTGTTTCTTGTCTACTCATACTTTCATGAACATTACTTGTATTAATAATGATTTTAATGGATTATAATTTGTCATTTTATAGATCACTGATGATGTCGCAGAGTATTTACACTCGTATTACCTTTAGCTGCATTCACAAGAATACACTCAAAATTGTTTCATCTTAATGTATTTTCCAATTATATTTTCATCATTAGGTGATAAATCGTCTTACGATAGCCAAAATACAAAGAAGAAAAGGGTAATTGTACTGTAAGGGTTAAGCCGATGTCCCACGAACCCCTCTCGTGGAGAATTTGTAGAAGAATCTGATATCCGCTGTGAGTCATCGCTATTATATACTGTACAGTATACTGTATAAATAAATAAATCAATATATAAATAAATAATATATATATAGGCATATATATATATATATATATATATATATATATATATATATATATATATATATATATATATATATATATATATATATATATATATATATATATATATATATATAGATATATATATATATATATATATATATATATATATATATATATAGTATATATATATATATACCGTATATAGTAATAATAATAATAATAATAATAATATTAAGTGTTATATGGCTTCATTGCGTTTGTTTATGAGGGATTGCTTGCTGGGGCGTTCTGGAAAACTAGTTGAGTAGTTATTGGTAGAGTAGGATCCATATTCCAGAATACCATACACGGATTTCTGAGTGTCCCTGGAGCCCGTTCTCACTAACCCCGTCACTTCATATATATATATATATATATATATATATATATATATATATATATATATACGATGGAAGAGAAACACAGGGAAGAGCTTGAATTCTTTTTTCCTCATACGTTTCGGGCTACTCAGAACTCATCTTCATAGAGACTGAATGAGAAGGGTCACATCTGAGATATTTATACCAACCGGAAACTCCTTGCCCATATGCCTGAACGTCTTGATTGATTACCTTTAGGTTAATCCTGCCAGCTTACCCCGACCCCCGTAGTGTCATTAAAGCAATATTTGGTGCATGTTTAGATAAACAGAAATACTCATTCCTATGGTTAGTTACATTCTTTACACTTGTATGTGCTGCCTCCAACATTCTTTACACTTGTATGTGCTGCCTCCAACATTCTTTACAATTGTATGTGCTGCCTCCAACATTCTTCTCATTTGTTTATCTAGGCCTTTCTCTATGATTGCAGCTCCTTCCCATTTAGGTAGATGTTTGCTTTGGTCTATGTGCACGAGTAGGGAATTAGCTAACCTATGTGTGCGTTTTTAGCTAAGTCCCCACATTCGCTCCCTGCATATAAAGCTACAAGCATGCAGGGATTTTCATTGGTCGCGTTGGGTGTGTGTGGTTTGTCATGTTGCCTTGTGCTTGTCAGACTCCCGTAACTGTGTCTTGCTCTTTCACGCAGTTGCCAATGAGAGGTAGAGTGATTATCATGCACAATAGTCATAAGTCATTCAAATTTCTGTAATAAAAACAAAACAAAATAAAACTATTTTTGTAAGTATATTACACAAAAACTTGAATTCTTTATTACAAATAACCTCTATTTTGTAAGTGAATGTCAATATTGGGTATTATTACATAAATTATGTTACAAACAAGTCTTTAGTGTCCATCATGAGATGAATTAAAACTATAAAACTTAGGGAAAAATATTATAGGATAACGGGCCAAAAAGCCTGAACAGGACAAGTTTGGTTGTCTTGTATCCTGGCTGCATGGGACACTTCATTGCAACTATATTGCAAGATTCAGATTGACTGAAATACAAATATTACAAGAGTATAACTATCTCAGATACTCTTGAACATTAACATGCTACGTGTTTTTTCGGTATCTCAAAAATTTCACTTACAGTAGTGCCCTCTAATGGCTTAAACAGAAATGTTAGTAGTATTAAATCCATATAATACAACAATAGACAGACATAATTAATGACAGATGAATCTGCAACAACCCGATTCCCCTACATTCTGGTTTAGACATTCTTACGGTGCAAGAGTCACCACAGTCAGTAGCATAAATCCGTTTAGGAGGAGTAGTGCGTCAACGGTTCCGGAGACAACACACACAGCAACACGACCTACTTAGTGAGTGTAGTGGAAATATGGCAGGTTCAGTTTGTTAATTTTGGGTCTATGAACCACTTTGGTCTTAGAGCTCAATGTAGTGGAGGCAGCCGTTTAGGAGGAGTAGTGCGTCAAACGTTCCGGAGACGACGGAGATGAAGGACACAACGAAAAAACTCGCTTAATTCAGCAAAACACAGCCCTCTTCCTAGCAGAATTGGGAAAATCACTATCAATATACTAAATGATTCAATAGCCTATCCTATGTGATTATGTGTTTACCCTTGTAGAGATGTATTACTTTGACATCTAGTTTTATGATCAAGTAAAAAAAAAAAAAAAAGGCGCCATTGCACAGGAAAATATACACACGTAACTGACTCTAAAGTCTATTATGATGATTCTCTCTCTCTCTCTCTCTCTCTCTCTGGATCATTATATGCTTTAAGGGTAGATTTCCATTTGAGGGATTTTTTTCTGGACCCCTTTCTCCCTCATGTTTAGCCCCATTGCTTTTTAGATGTTAAGATATTCACCCCAAAGTTCTGTCAATTTTAAGACCTTTCGTGCCATTTAGGTGCCGATTGTTTCCTGGCGAGCGATAGCGAGCCTGTAATTTAGGAGGGCTCAGCCTTCGGTCGGGACATTTTTCTACCGAAAAATTTACAAGTTTATCTTGAAATTGATCTAGGGGGTGTAATTTTAAGTTTGACGGAGGTCTAGGGAACAAACTAAAAACCTCCCCTTAAGAAAGTATATGTGGCTTAAAACAAGATCATCAAATCCAATGCACCCACCCACACACAGACACTCACACACTCAACTCTCTGTCTCGCTCTCTCACGCCTGAAGAAAACGGAAATGCAGCTCAACAAAAGGGCGTTAGATGAGAGTAAATGAAGGGGTTAAGGACATTAGGCAAGAGTTGAGAGAAAAGGAGCAGGAACATGGGAGCATAGTGGGGGATCATTCTTTGTTGTTGTTTACATAGCAAGGGGGCGTGTATGGGAAGCTATGGAAGTTCAACGAGTTACAAGGAATAATTACTATCTCAAAGGCCTTGCTGTCTATTTTAGGGAGATACTCTTGTTTTAAGAACAAAAACTGTTTAGTGCGATACTGTACTTTCATTGCACACTGTACACAATACTACCAACTTTTGTTCTTTTAACTGTTCTAGTGAAGAACGAGTAACACATTTTGAGGGAAGTTTGTTGCAGGTAGATGTGATCTTATGTGAGGAGGTTTCTACACATACTAGTGCCTAATTATTTTCAGCTCCAACTTCCAGCCATGGTTGCGTGTTGTATTCTTATTGTTATTGGGGTAAACATTTTGTTATAATCCACGTTCTCAAATGCATTTAGTATTTTCCACACAGCTCAATAGTGTATGTTAATTATTCTCTACTTCAATACACTGCTTGGGAAACTTTAGGTCACAGATAAACAAATCCCAGGTTTTTTGTTCCAAATCAGTACTATTTCCCAATAGTGAATAATTTGGTCTTGAGGTTTGCTTGGCCGATATACATCACCTTGCACTTTTTCAAGTATAGTGGCATTTTCTATGTCTCATATTGTTCAGAGGAAGAAAGGAATGCAGGAAAGCAAGGAGGAAGGGGGGAGGCAAGAAAGAAGGAAGGTCGGAAGATAGCTCGGAAGGAAGTCAGGAACGGAAGGCATTAAGGAAGGAGGGGGCATTAACCCCTTCCGAGTGGTGACGTCACGTTCCTTGGGTTCCGGTTAACATAACACATTATATCTTCCTTAATTAAGGAGGTAGTGCTTATTTTTGGTCTATTTATTTATTTATTTATTTATTTATTGTTTAGTTTCCTCGCTAGACCTCCATCAAGCTTAAAAATACCCTGAAGACTCCCCTTCAAGATACATTTGTACATTTTTCGGTAGCAAAATGTCCCGGCCGAAGGCCGGTTCCTCTTAAAATTACAGGCTCGCTATCCCTCGCCAGGAAACATTTGACGCCTAAATGGCATGAAAAGTCTTAAATTTGACAACGAAATGGGGCGAAAGGTCTTAAAATCGACACATTAATGGGGCAAACGTCATTAAATCTCAATACTATTGGGGCTAAACATAAGGGAGAAGGGGATATTTTGCTTAATTATTATTAAGGGTTTATATTTTTTGCCATTTTCGAACAATGTAATTTTAGTTTACTCCCTAGACTAAACAGAACACCTGTCCAAACCCCCTTCAAAAATTCCCCCAGAGCCCCTTCAAGCTAAATATGTAAATTGTGTCGGTAGAAAATGTGGTTTCTCTTAAATTGCTGGCTCGCTATCGCTCGTCCAGGAATATCAATACCATATTGGGTTGAAGCGTCTTATAATCGTAACAATTAATATAGGGTTGAAACGTCCTAAAACTTCCAAGCTAATGGAGTAAAACAGGGATGCTGCAAATAGACCCTCCCTTCACTCAAATAGGGTTAATAAATTAGTTCATCTAGGTACAGTAGCTCCCAGAAGTTATATCCTCCCTCTTAAGTCCATGTTTGATAATAGGGTTAAGATATTAGTTCATCTAGGTACAGTAGCTCCCAGAAGTTATATCCTCCCTCCATATGTCCATGTTTGATAATAGGGTTAAGATATTAGTTCATCTAGGTACAGTAGCTCCCAGAAGTTATATCCTCCCTCCATATGTCCATGTTTGATAATAGGGTTAAGATATTAGTTCATCTAGGTACAGTAGCTCCCAGAAGTTATATCCTCCCTCCATATGTCCATGTTTGATAATAGGGTTAAGATATTAGTTCATCTAGGTACAGTAGCTCCCAGAAGTTATATCCTCCCTCCATATGTCCATGTTTGATAATAGGGTTAAGATATTAGTTCATCTAGGTACAGTAGCTCCCAGAAGTTATATCCTCCCTCCATATGTCCATGTTTGATAATAGGGTTAAGATATTAGTTCATCTAGGTACAGTAGCTCCCAGAAGTTATATCCTCCCTCCATATGTCCATGTTTGATAATAGGGTTAAGATATTAGTTCATCTAGGTACAGTAGCTCCCAGAAGTTATATCCTCCCTCCATATGTCCATGTTTGATAATAGGGTTAAGATATTAGTTCATCTAGGTACAGTAGCTCCCAGAAGTTATATCCTCCCTCCATATGTCCATGTTTGATAATAGGGTTAAGATATTAGTTCATCTAGGTACAGTAGCTCCCAGAAGTTATATCCTCCCTCCATATGTCCATGTTTGATAATAGGGTTAAGATATTAGTTCATCTAGGTACAGTAGCTCCCAGAAGTTACATCTTCCCTCCATATGTCCATGTTTGGTAATTAATCTCTTCAGTACGATGACGCATTTTTTACCTTTTTCGGGCTAACAAAAGGCGAGTTTATGCAGCTTAAGAAGTTTGTATATTATTCAGATGGTTTATCAAGATAGTATTTACCGCGTTGAGGTCTAGAGGTACATTACAAGCTATAGAAAATCGTGTAATGGTAACCATAATTTGACGAATATTAGGACATCGTGCTGAATGGGTTATACATATAAAGCTTTGCTACACATCGTGCTGAATGGGTTATACATATAAAGCTTTGCTACACATCGTGCTGAATGGGTTATACATATAAAGCTTTGCTACACAATCGTAAGCAATGATGATTTAGTGAATTCTACAAACCCTTGCCATTTGTAGACTATACTAAATTAGGTTTTGTTTCTGTCAGTTTACGTTAGGATTATTAAGAATATATTAGATTAGCTATGTATAGTCCTTATATTGTATCATGGCTGGCTAACATGAGTTGACTTTACTCGGCTTAGGAAGGACCTGTGGAAGTTATGGGGCTAAATGAGATAGCTTGTACTCCATTAGAATCATAGAGGGTCTTCCTAAACTGAATATAATCGTCTGGTGGTAGCCATGATAAATGGGAACATCGCGTCAATATACTGATTTTTTTTTTACCCGTCAACTTTCAATGATCAATTTTTGTTGGTATTATTTGCATTGATGTAGGAATTAGAATAACGATATATAACCCTAGGTGACAGATTAATTAACCCTTTGAGGATTATGACGCGTTTCGATAGTATATTTTGGCTATTATTAGACGATTGTATACAGCTTAGGAAGGATCTTGGGCATCAAAAGGGTAAAGACTATCTCAATTAACCATCTGACTTCCATATAACATAACGAAAGGTCTTAAAATCGCCAAACTAATGGGCCGAACGTAATTAAATCTGAAAACTATTGGGGCTAAACATGAGGGAGAAGGGTGACCATAAAAACGGCCCATCTCCCCTTAAATATGTCCCTACCCACAATAAACATCCGGTAACACTGGAGCAGGATATATAGTTTGGTCTTTGGTTATAAATATGTCCCTACCCACAATAAACATCCGGTAACACTGGAGCAGGATATATAGTTTGGTCTTTGGTTATAAATATGTCCCTACCCACAATAAACATCCGGTAACACTGGAGCAGGATATATAGTTTGGTCTTTGGTTATAATATGTCCCTACCCACAATAAACATCCGGTAACACTGGAGCAGGATATATAGTTTGGTCTTTGGTTATATAATATGTCCCTACCCACAATAAACATCCGGTAACACTGGAGCAGGATATATAGTTTGGTCTTTGGTTATAAATATGTCCCTACCCACAATAAACATCCGGTAACACTGGAGCAGGATATATAGTTTGGTCTTTGGTTATAAATATGTCCCTACCCACAATAAACATCCGGTAACACTGGAGCAGGATATATAGTTTGGTCTTTGGTTATAAATATGTCCCTACCCACAATAAACATCCGGTAACACTGGAGCAGGATATATAGTTTGGTCTTTGGTTATAAATATGTCCCTACCCACAATAAACATCCGGTAACACTGGAGCAGGATATAGTTTGGTCTTTGGTTATAAATATGTCCCTACCCACAATAAACATCCGGTAACACTGGAGCAGGATATATAGTTTGGTCTTTGGTTATAAATATGTCCCTACCCACAATAAACATCCGGTAACACTGGAGCAGATATAGTTTGGTCTTTGGTTATAAATATGTCCCTACCCACAATAAACATCCGGTAACACTGGAGCAGGATATATAGTTTGGTCTTTGGTTATAAATTATACATGATCAACAATACAATATCACCGGTGACGTCTTTTAAACTTTATTCTGGCTACTATTAGACAATTGTATTCAGTATAAATGGGGCCTCTACCAATTAACAGGCTTCGAACTATCTCACTTAACCCATTTTATTACGACAAATCTTTCTCATACTGCACACAATCGTCGCCGGTACAGAAGGGGTTAAATATTAGGGCACCACAAATATCATGTATACATAAAGCTGTCCACTCTTTCTAACTACAGGATCTCTAGTTGGGTTGGGTCCTACAGTACCAATTCGGGTGTTCTATACATTATTACTACTATGGAGCCATTGATTATTACAGGTTTCATTGCAAATATATCCCTCTATTATTGATTATTACAGGTTTCATTGCAAATATATCCCTCTATTATTGATTATTACAGGTTTCATTGCAAATATATCCCTCTATTATTGATTATTACAGGTTTCATTGCAAATATATACCTCTATTATTGATTATTACAGGTTTCATTGCAAATATATCCCTCTATTATTGATTATTACAGGGTTCATTGCAAATATATCCCTCTATTATTTTGATAAATACTAAACACAATATATACAAATATAGCATAATATATGTCCTGTATGTAATAAGGACACTGTAGGTTACAGATGAAGGATATACAGTATACAGGTATGAAAAATGTATATTATATCATTGGGTATATGAATAATGATTTACCGTACTTGGCTATCCTTATATTAAATGGCTATAATACTCCCAATATACATTTATAAAGATATATAATTACGGACACTTTACTTAGCCTTTCCATACCCATAATTGTTCTTAGGGTAGCTGGCGTCACACAAGGCCATGTATCCGATACTTGGCTCGGAGTCACTTTGTCTGATTCAAAGTATAATAAAGACACATTTATTCGACTAAAGCTCCTCCCATAATGACATTATTTGAAAGTGTATAGCCTAAAACCTGAGAAAACACCTTGAGACATGAAAAAATTTCCCAAATAATATGAACATTGACAGATAATTTGTTACAGATGATCGGATAAAGGCTGTAGTTATATAGGCATTATCCTGTTCACATCGTAATTCGACCATTTCCAACCCATCAAACGGTTCCTTCATCAACTTTCTGTCTCTTTCTTAGAAGGAAAGGACTTGGTACGGAATGGGGAAGGGGTACTGAGAGGGGGGGGGGGAGGGGGAAAAGTAAGGGGTGGGTGGGTGGGTGGGGGGGGGGGGGGGGGGGGGGGTAGTACACGTAGTAGTAGAAGGCATGTAGCAAGATCCGGTATTATACGCAACGGTGAACGTAACTATCAACTCCAGGACGTTGACCCAAGTATATACAGTACATTGATTGATAGGTATATATACAGTATATACTGTATATATATATACTGTATGTTATATATATATATATATATATATATATATATATATATATATATATATATATATATATACTGTATAGTGTATATACAGTATATATATATATATATATATATATATATATATATATATATATATATATATATATATATATATATATATATATATATATATATATATATATATATATATATATATATATATATATATTTATATATATATATATATATATATATATATATATATACATATATATATATATATACAGTATATACAGTATATATATATATATATATATATATATATATAACGATAGCCTGACATGCCATGAATGACTTTGACGTAAATTAGCCTATGTTTAATATAGTTTTCAATAACAACACGAAAGACCCCAGATATGTTGTCAGAAAATATTAATTTGGCCAACGAGTATTGATGACAAACGCAGCCGTGTGATGCCTTCTTAAAACAAAAATATACGAAAAAAAGTAAGACAAATTGAGTAAATCAATTTTATTTATCCTGATTCCCACGGATCTTTTCCAATATGAATAACATATTCCAGTAATAACTATAATAAAATGAAGGAATGCGCCTTAGCATACTGAAAGGGTTAAGTTCCGATACCTATGCAACGGAAGACGCAACTATGAACTCTCGGACGTTGACCGGACCCCCCTCCCCCTCCCCCTCCCCCTCCCCCTCACCCACCACTTCCTTCTTCTTTTTCTTCGTACCCTCTCTCCCCTCCTCCTTCGACCCCCCCTTCCCTCCTCCTTTCTGGTAATCGGCATGTTGAAATAACTGCAATGTAATAATTGAGACCCTATAGAAAACGGGGTGGACAATAATTGTCCGCAATTATTGCGGACGTATAATTTGTCCTCTGTCAGTTCTTTTAAGTCTCGATCTACCTATCTATCAATCTATCTATTATATATCTATCTATATATATATATATACAGTATATATATATATATATATATATATATATATATATATATATATATATATATATATATATTTATATATATATATATAAATATATATAAATAAATATATATATATATATATATATATATATATATATATATATATATATATATACTGTATATACAGTATATATATATATATATATATATATATATATATATATATATATATATATATATATATGTATACTGTATGTGTGTGTGTATGTGTATATATATGTGTGTATGTGTATGCGTGTGTGTGTGTATATGTGTGATATAAATAGATCATGTAAATCCGTCATAATGATCGTTGAATACCTCTTCATTATACGAGTGCAATATGTGCAAAATTCATGTTACACCTCTGCCACTGCAAAATATGTAATGCCTAGCGTCACTGATAAAAATATTCCGTAATTATAAGGGTCCCAGGACAGGCAGCATTATTGTCAACATAATACCGTAATGTTAACGGTGACAAACATACAGAACCATCAACATTATAAGGGTCCCAGGACAGGCAGCAATATTGTCAACATAATACCGTAATGTTAACGGTGACAAGCATACAGAACCCAACAAAATTACTAGTTTTTAACATGTTTAGTACCGGTGACGTCCTTTTCATTATTTTCTGGCAATTATTGGACGATTTTATTCAGTTGAGAATCCAGCAATCAACAGGCTTCGAACTATCTCACTCAACCCTTTTTACTACCGGTACTACAGATCCTTATTAAACTGCATACAATATTGCTAGAATAATAGTAAAACAAAATCGCCGGTACAGAAGGGGTTAATGTTTCATGACCACAATTTAGGGCTATATTACAGTTAAGAAACCGTAATATTGGAAACCAATGTCTAAAGTTCTAATATACGTCCTTTTGCTGTTAATTGTGTTGCTATAAGGGGGGATGGTTGGTTTGTCTGCACTTCCTTGTCCCTCATGTTTAGCCCCATTAGTTTTGAGATTTTAGGACGTTCGTTCAAATACTTAGATGATTTTAAGACCTTTCGACCCATTTTGTTGTCAATATTAGAACTTTTCGTGCCATTTAGGTGTCGATTTTTTCCTGGCGAGCAATAGGGAGCCTGTAATTATAGGAGGAACTGACCTGCGGTCGGTAAATTTTTTTACAGAAAATTTTACAAATTTATTTCGAAATGGGGTCTAAGGGGTGTTTATTGTTGTATAGCTTGATGGAGGTCTGGCGAGGAAACTAAAATATAAACAAATATAGTAAATAAATAGAACAACAAATACTGTATATCATACCCCTTAAACTTGTCAGTATACCTGGACACATTTCTTGACTTTATTCTGGAAATTATTAAAACAAGTTAGTTACATTTTTTTTTTTTTTTTTTTTTTTTAAGAGACAATGAACGGAGGAAGGAAAAACACAGATAAAACAAAAAGGTCCATGTGCCTAAAGGCATCCTCCATTCATAAAATTTTTGTAACAACTGGATTTAAACATTTGTAGATTGTAAGTTTGTGGAAAGCAATTCGAGGGAAGTGAATTCCAAAGAGTAGTAGCTCTGGGGATAAATGAATTCTGATAAGCAGAAGTTCTGCATTGTGGAGGAGAAAGTGTAAATTCATGGGCGCTCTCAGCTGCCCTAGTTCTACGGGGAAAGATGTGGAGAGGCGGCACAATTGAAGCAAGTTCCTCGGAACAATTGCTGTGAAAATATCTGTAGAATAATGCAAGGGATGCAACGTTTCTTCGTATGGATAATGTAGGAAGGTCCTGTGTGATTGCAGGGTTATTGATTAATCTAATAGCTTTATTTTGAATTTTGTCCAACTGCCTCAATGCAACCACTCCACTTCCACCCCACAGAGGTGAACAGTAATCCATCTGAGAGCGCACATGACTTTTATATCATCACGGCCAACTGCTCGTCAGTGAAGAATTCTCGAACTCTGTACAGGAGTCCCAGTTTTTTAGAGGCATTCTTAGCAATGCTTCTAACATAATGTGTCCAGCTCAAGTTAGTAGTTAATGTTACACCGAGAATGTCAATACTAGGGGAAGTGGGAATATTTACATCATTAAAAAATATATGGGAGTCAGTGAGATTCTGTCGGTTAGAAAATTGAATGTACTTGGTTTTCTGTGCATTAAAGGAAACTAGATTCTTTTGTCCCCATCCATTAATTCTAGAAAGGTCCTGGTTCAGAGAAATTGCAGTGTTTATTTTTGAATTTATAAGATCGGGTTGGGTGAAAGAATTGGTAAATGTGAAGGAACTGTGGAGTGTTGAGTCATCTGCGTAGGAATGTATTGGATTATGAGTGGTAGATATGAGATCATTGATATGAATGAGGAACAGAATTGGGGCCAAAACTGATCCCTGGGGAACACCAGCATTTATTGAGTGAAATTGAGAATAAAGGCCATCTACCATTACACGTATTTTTCTGTTATGAAGATAAGAAGAAATTAGTGGAACTAATGATGCAAGGCCGTAGTGTGACATCTTCGACAATAAGGATTGATGCCAGACTCTATCAAATGCCTTTGATATATCCAGTGCTATCGTATGTGTTTCACCATGTTGGTCTGTAGCTTGGTTGATTTGATGCGTAAGAAGGCAAAGCATGTCTGCAGTTGATCGACATCGTCTAAAACCATATTGCCTATCACTGATTAATTTATTATTCTCAAGATGCTTAATTATGTGATTATTTAATATAATTTCAAAGACTTTACCAAGAGTGGAAGTTATAGCTATTGGTCTGTAGTTTGATGGATCTGAAGAGGCACCTTTTTTAGGAACTGGATGGATGTTTGCTTCTTTCCAGGGTACTGGGAAGCATGAGGTATGAGTACACAGACGGAAATTTTTTGCCAATACAGGAGCGAGCACCAAGGAGCAATTCTTAAGTACTATTGGAGGAATTTCATCTGGACCAGGAGCCTTATCTACCGAGAGATTCTGCAAAATAGTTTTGACATGTCTGGTGTGGATCTTAAGTGAGGGAATTTCAGGCGAATTAAAATTAAGTACAGGGACATCTTGATTTATTTCATCTAAGGTTGAGTTGGTGGAGAAACTATCCGCAAGAAGGTTAGCTTTTCATTAGCATTTGTGTAAGATCTGTGGGAATACAATCTTTTAACCCCCTTGATTACTGGAGATTATTATTACTGGAGATTATTATTACTGGAGATTATTATTACTGGAGATTATTATTACTGGAGATTATTATTACTGGAGATTATTATTACTGGAGATTATTATTACTGGAGATTATTATTACTGGAGATTATTATTACTGGAGATTATTATTACTGGAGATTATTATTACTGGAGATTATTATTACTGGAGATTATTATTACTGGAGATTATTATTACTGGAGATTATTATTACTGGAGATTATTATTACTGGAGATTATTATTACTGGAGATTATTATTACTGGAGATTATTATTACTGGAGATTATTATTACTGGAGATTATTATTACTGGAGATTATTATTACTGGAGATTATTATTACTGGAGATTATTATTAAACTGTATAACATAGTAGAGTGTTTTAAATATCTAGGAGGAACGATAAGCAGGAGTGGAGGTATGGAAGTGGAGGTAAAACAGAGAGTGTGTGAAGGAAGGAAGGTTTTCGGAGCAATGGGAAGTATGTGGAAGACGAGAAATCTCGGAGTGAAAGTAAAAAGTGCACTGTATCAAGGAATTGTTGTGCCAACAGTGATGTATGGGGCTGAGACATGGACTCTGAAGAAAAAGGAGAAAAGAGGGCTGGATGTGATGGAGATGAGCTGCTTGAGGAGTATGTGTGGAGTTACTCGTAGAGACAGATTGAGGAATGAAGAGATACGTAGGAGAGTGGGGCAGCAGGAACATTTGTCAGCCAGAGTGGACAGAAGGGTGCTGAGCTGGTATGGTCATGTTGAACGAATGGGAGATGAAAGGCTTACAAAGATAATATGTGAGTCAGGTACAAGGGGAGATAGAAGGGCAGGAAGACCCCCATTGAGATGGAGAGACTGTGTAAGAAAGGCTTTGGATGATAGAGGAATGACTATAGATCAGGCAGGGGAAGTGGTGGTGGACAGGAGTGAATGGAGAATGCTTGTGAATAGTTGAGTGAACACTGGTCATTTGGAGTAAGGGGTCGGGCGCAAGTTCGACTAGATAATAGTCCATCAGGCGCCTGGCCCGGGGAGACGATTAATATGAAGGGTGTGCCTGGAAGTGTGGTGGGAGGGCTTGTGGCTTTGGCTCCGCTGCATGTCTGCCTGCCGAGATCGGAACCTCTCCGGGTGGTCAGGGGCCGGGGGAGTGCTGGAGCGACCTTGGTAACCCTGGTCTCTGGGTCTTCTCCTGGGTGACCTGGATGTGTGTGAGTTTGTGTTTTTTATCAGTGTTTATTTTTTGTTTTATGTTGTTTTTGTGTTTTCCCTGTTCTTGCTCTGTCTTGAGTCGGCTACCCCCAAATTGGGGATTGGGCCTGAGCATATAGATAGATAGATAGATAGATAGATAACATAGTCTAGAGTTAGCAAACATATGATAATAAATACGCCAACATTGGAGAGAGAGAGAAAAAGAGCGAGAGAGCGAGAGAGAGAGAGGGAGAGAGAGAGAGAGAGAGATAGAGAGAGAGAGAGAGAGAGAGTGAGTGAGAGAGGTATATAGACAAATTGATAGATAGATAGATAGGTCGAGAGAGAGAGAGAGAGAGAGAGAGAGAGAGAGAGAGAGAGAGAGAGAGAGAGAGAGAGAGAGAGAGAGAGTGAGAGAGGTAAATAGACAAATTGATAGATAGATATATATATAGAGAGAGAGAGAGATTACGTAGTTAAGACAAAGCGTTTGAGTTGATAAGAGACAGATAAGATTAAGGGTGAGGTAGTTGCTTCTTCTCCCTCATGTTTAGTCCCATTAGCTTTGAGATTAAGGGGGAGGTAGTTGCTTCTTCTCCCTCATGTTTAGTTCCATTAGCTTTTAGATTAAGGGTGAGGTAGTTGCTTCTGCTCCCTCATGTTTAGTTCCATTAGCTTTGATATTAAGGGTGAGGTAGTTGCTTCTTCTCCCTCATGTTTAGTTCCATTAGCTTTGAGATTAAGGGGAGGTAGTTGCTTCTTCTCCCTCATGTTTAGTCCCATTAGCTTTGAGATTTTAAAACGTTCATTCCATTAGTTTGGCGATTTTACGAACTTTCGCCAATATAAACACCGTTGGTTCCCTTTAAGTGTCGTTATTTTCTTGGCGAGCGATAGCGTGCCTGTAATTCTAGAAGGAGCAGGGATATTTTTCTACCGAAAAAAATGTACACATTTATCCTGAAGTTCTTTAGGGGGTGTTATTTCAAGCTTGATGGAGGTCTAGCGAGGTTACTATAAAATAAGTAAATATTTATATAATTAGACCAACAAATAACAACTACACCCATAAGCAACTCAGCCTTATAATAAGCATGAATTATGATGACAAAGGCAAGGATAAGGATATGACGCACTCTTGAGTTATTATATTTTTTTTTGCAGAAGTGAATAAAGGAAATCAAAACAAATTCAATGGAAAGAAAATTAAAACAATAAATATAAATAACATTACAAAAAGGTGCCCTTCATTCATGACATCCTTAGTCCAGGTGTGGTGAAAAATGTCATGTTGTGTTATTTACAAACTCCTCCACACACATGGGATACAAAAATAACATTGTTCAACTCCTATTGCTCACCAATGTACACAACACAACTATGGTAGAACTATATGAAAATGACAGTAAACAAACTAAGTATCTCATATCATAACATCATAATTTTTTTTTTAGGGCTCTCAAAATATGAGAGTACAAGTACTCTATGTGACTATATGAACTTACACTGTTACCAATCACTTATCAGAAAGCTAACATATAAGTTCATTCAGCGCCTTAACACTTCTGAGAACAGTATAATTAAAATGCTACAAACTCCCAGCATAGTGTACACCTCTAGGATTCAGACACATTGGAGGAGGTTGCTCTATATCTAACCCTTAGTAATGTATTCAGGTCTGCTACTCTACAGAATTAGCATACCGGTACTGAACCTCATAGTGCAATACCGGTATTTATATACTGTACCGGTAGCTAAATGATGTGAGGCATGGTACTGTACACTATTAAGACAATGGTTTTGGCAATTGAAATACTATATACAAAGTAGTTTGATGGCCACTGTTTTTTAATGTGCTGTGAACCACATACTGTACTTGCATGCTGGGTATTATTTAATTTATATTTATTTTATGTATGTACAGTATGTATATTTATATGTTATTGTAAGATATATATGGACCCCAGTATGGTCCCCTCTGTACTGTGTGAGTCTGGAATAAAGCATTATTATTATTATTATTATTATTATTATTATTATTATTATTATTATTGAAATAACGGAGCCTAAAGGACAACCACACAAACTAGCCACTGTAAGAGAATCCAGGGAGAACAGAAGAAAAGGATTTAGAAACAGATTAATTTCCCATTCTCCAGAGAAGGGGAAATCTGACCCATGGACCCACTCTCTAATTCCCGGGCGAACAGGTGAGTTACCCCCGCCAATCATCACCTCACATGGCCCCGCCAATCACAGTGCGGGGACTCAAATAGCCAAGGCAGAACCCCCCCCCCCCCCCTATAACTATGCCCCATCCTATACATAGGATGTATAATTTTATGGTCCCGAGAATCGAAAGACGGTAAGCTAGCATTCTTCTTCACTGCCATCAAAGACTGGAACAACCTACCCCAGTCAGTCCGTGAAAAGAGAACACTGTATTCCTTCAGACGTAGCTTGAAGGAGCACCTGAACCGGACAACTGGGAGAAGGGAGCACCAAGCTTATGTCTACTACTAAATACGACATAAGAGATAGGCAAAACAAACTGAAATAATTACTGAAATATTTTGACCAGTCCAACTATAGAATGTAAGGTATCTTAATATAACCCCCTAGAAATACTGTCTCTAAACTATCTATTTTATTTTTTATCCTCCCCTTTTTCCCCAGCTAACCTAATCCCACAAGGATCCCAATGGAAATACGCCTAACGGCCTTATTGGGCTATCCTTAGTTGGAATTATGCAAAGCTGGTACATTTCATATTTGTAACATATTATGTGGTACCAACATTGTAAAATGCTAACTGAATAAATATTGTTATTATTATTATTATTATTATTATTATTATTATTATTATTATTATAACGGTAAAAAAGATGAGAACCTCAATGCGATGTCATTAAGCACCATAATATATTTTTCATGTAATTATTAACCTCAACATAGCCAATTTTTATGTAATTACTATGCCCCTATTCATGCGAGATCATGCAACCTGACCAAGAGAAATAACCCAAATATGTACTGACTGAAACTACAGGAAGTCAGTTCACACTCAGTAGCACGCTCCGTCCGGATATATGTCCGGGAGTCGTCTATTTAATTCTATTATTTCGAGCTATCTAGTTTATACCAGTGCTTGTGAATTAATCTGATCTACGTGTGTGGGTAATGAATAATTCTTTTCACACATTTATAGTAACTCTTATTCAAGTTATGTATTATTCGTGTCTCCATATTATCGTAGAGACCGTTGCTACTTTAATTTTACTATTTCAATAGTAACTTATTTAATTACATCGTATGTTTATGTAATTCGCGTTACGTCATATCTTTGATCCACGTATTGCCAGATAGGGATTTGCTAATGTATTCAAATTTCCTTTAATACTATTACCGTAGTATTTTAACCTAGTACAACTTCGTCGTGTACGCCCTTTTGTATTCTGAGTTCTTTCGAATTCTAATTTACTGTGATTTCCAGTCGCATTTTAATTGAGTGTATTTTCCTCATTTTTATATTAACTTGCATTCATTCCAAACCTGTTATAGTGCTTCATTGATCTAAATTTGAATTTGAATTCTATACCTGTGTGTATCGATCTCATACCCGGTCTAAATCTATTTTTCGTATCCGTGTGTTGAGTCTTTCACAAAAAAAAACCCCGCTTAGATAAGTAAATTCCAACTTAAACTACCAAAGCAGTTCCTTTGACCTAGGGTCGAACGCACTACCTTTTATTTACCTTTCCTGTGTGACCCTCCCGTGAATCCCCTTGATAAGCGCTGAACGCTGTTTCAAGTCAATTCGCCTTATACCAGAAGTCTTCACGTTAGACGTTGCACTCACATGCGTGTTATCATCTGACTGTAACACTATTATTCCTGCATATTTATATTACCTATACTGTGTGTGGGCGGGCTTGTGGCTTTGGCTCCACTACATGTCTGCCTGCCGAGATCGGAGCCTCTCCGGGTGGTCGGGGGCCGGGGGAGTGCTGGAGCGACCTTGGTGACCCTGGTCTCTGGGTATTCTCCTGAGTGACCTGGATGTGTGTGAATTGTGTGTTTTGTCTGTGTTTGTTCACTGTTTTGTCTTGTGTTTTGTATTTTCCTGTTTTTGCTCTGTCTTAAAGTGGCCACCCCCAAGAAAAACAAAAAAAACAAAAAACATAATAAAATAGAGGAAAATTAAATAAAAAAAATAGGAAAAGTGGGGATTGAGCCTGAGCATATAGATAGATAGATACTGTGTGTAAATGTAACGTGATTAAAATAAATACAATTAAGTTATCATTATAGACCATTCTATATTTGATACGTCACTTGAGTACCTCTTATTGTCTGCCCTATATGACAGAACAATACACTATATACCATAACCTATGTCCTTTGAATAAACTAAAGTGTGAAGTAATATTATGTTCTTGTGTGAATGCTGCCTTGGGATGAAGAGTTGATGCAAGATATATAAGAACATAAGAACATAAGAAAATGGGAGTCTGCAGAAAGCCGATTGGCCTAAGCAAGGCAGATCCCTGTCCCACACAATCCCAATTACAAAGCCCAATTTTAGGCTCAACACTCTAATACCCTGAGGATCATCTTACCAAACCGGTTAGAGATTAACGCAGGATTACGGGGGTCTGCAGAGCGCTGATTGGCCCAACCCGGCTGATCCCCCTTCACACCCAACCCTTCTCGTCCATATGCTTATCCAATTTTTTCTTAAAGCTCCCTATCGTTCTTGATCCCACTATATCACTTGGTAGCCTATTCCACCCATCTACAACTCTGTTACCAAACCAATATTTGCCTATATCTTTTCTGAAACGAAATTTATCTAATTTGAAACCATTGGTACGAGTTCTTTCGCTATCACTGAGCTTTAGTACATTTGTCATGTCCCCTTTGTTAATCCCACTAACCCACTTGAACACCTCTATCATATCCCCTCTAACTCTGCGTCTCTCTAACGAATGTAAACCTAATTTCTTCAACCTTTCTTCATACGGAAAATTTCTAATATTATGGATCATTTTTGTCATTCTACGCTGAATTCTCTCCAATGAATCTATGTCCATTCTGTAATAAGGACACCAAAATTGGACAGCATAATCCATATGGGGTCTCACTAATGACAAGTAAAGTTTTAAGATAACATCAGCAGTTCTGTTACTCACACTCCTAGAGATGAACCCGAGAATCCTGTTTGCCTTATTACGAACGCTTATACACTGTTTTCTAGGCTTCAAATCATTGCTAACAAACACACCTAGATCTTTCTCGCAGTCTGAATTTTCTAATTCTAAATTAGCTAGTTTATATTTAACATTTGTTTGCATCTTCCCTATCTTTAATACCTTGCATTTGTCAATGTTAAACTTCATCTGCCAATTTACTGACCATTCATGTAAGGTATCTAGATCCCTTTGGAGGCACTCTATATCGCTATCTGAATCAATTGATCTCCCCATTTTAGTATCGTCTGCGAATTTACTTATCCTACTAGTTATACCTAAATCTAGGTCATTTATGTATATAAGAAACAACAGGGGACCTAATACCGATCCCTGGGGGACACCACTTTTGACTGCTCCCCACTCTGACTTGGTACCATTTATGCTGACTCTCTGTTTCCTACCAATTAGCCATGACCTAATCCATCCCAACAACGACCCTCCTATTCCATGTGCCTCAACCTTTCTCATCAATCTCTCATGAGGGACTCTGTCGAAAGCTTTACTGAAATCTAAATATATAATATCATATGACTTGTCACTATCTACTGCTTCATATACCTCTGAGAAAAAGCTAAGCAAATTAGTAAGGCAAGAACGTCCCTGAGTGAATCCATGCTGAGAAGAATTTATTAAGTTAAATTTTACTAAGTGGCTTCTAATTTTCCTAGCAATAATGGACTCTAGCAACTTTCCTATGATTGATGTGAGACTAATGGGACGGTAATTGGATGCTATCGATTTATCACCTTTTTTGAAGATCGGAACTACATTTGCAAGCTTCCAAGCTTCTGGAACTAAACCTGTTTCTAATGACTTGTTAAATATAAATGCTAATGGACTACTTAACTCATCTCTGCATTCTTTTAATACTCTAGCATATACCTCGTCAGGACCAGGCGATTTTTTGAGGTTTCAGTCTGTCACGCCAGACGTGACCCTGTCGAGCATATTCTATCTCAAGATATCTTATTATAAGATTTTTATCGAGATTATAACCAGTCGAGTTGAAATACCAACCCGACATTTCAATTATTATTATTATTATTATTATTATTATTATTATTATTATTCCCATCGCCCAGAACACACCAAGAAGCCAACGAAGTTCACATGGTACTACTGGAGAATTTGAAGTCATCAGTTACATAAATGCTTACTGGTTTAAAATGCAACCACGCCCCCATAAAAAAAAAAAAAAAAAAAGTCCAACCATCCTGGTAATGACGTCATCTGTAATAAGATTCAGGATGAGTCAGGCCAAATACAATTAATAATAACATTAACCCTCTCAGTACAATGACGATTTCGTTCAGTAAGGCTGTGCGGTAGGCAGGGGTAAAGATTCCTAGAGAGTTAATTTACTGATTATTGAAATACCGGAGTTATCGATGACAACCATGCCGAACCAGACAAACAGAAAACAAAAGAGGAAGATGGAAAACGAAGGGGAGATGATTACAAAAGGGAAAGACAACAAGGAAAACAGACGCCCAAAGAAAAAGAAGAATAACGGGAAGAACACAAAGGCGAAAATGTTCCTGAAGTTGGAAGAGAGGAACAAAGGTCAACAAAAGAGAGAAGAGGCCACACACCCCAGAACGAACGCGGACAAGAAGAAAGAAGGAAAGGAGAAGCAGCCAAAACACAGGGAGAATTCACCTCATAAAATCTACAATGACCGAAACCACCACCATGAAAGGAAGAGAAAAGGAAAGAAGGAGGGCAACAACATGGCCGCCCAAACACCAACCTAGCCCCGCATCACCTCACCACTCGAGAGGCGAGAATTGCCGCCATCACGCCCACTCTGCCGCCCACGCCCGGAAAAAGTATAAGTCACCATCAGTACTTCCGGGAACAAAGAAAGAAAGGCGATCTACAAAGAACCAAGAGAGGAAAGACGAACATAAATATTCCCCCTCCAGATGCGCCGCTCTTCCGCGCAAGTCCACCACCATCATGGCGGGAACTTTTGAGGGGTACACCTCAACCCCCTAATACGGCTCCCCCCCTGCACCTATGACCTTCTGACCTTCAAGCACCTTCCCTGGGACATAGAAGCCGACGTCATGACCATCTCAAAGAAACCAGGGCAGAGTCAGCAATTTGAGGGCTCAAAGAATTGCATGCAAAAATTACCCTCTATTCGTCTGTGTTTACATGCCTTGGCTGTACACCTTATCGTCTAAGAGTTCTTTCCCCTACTGGTGAATTTTGTTTTCCACACCATTGTGTTCTGAAAACATTATGCTCTCTTTAAGGCTTGCAGTTTTGACACTGAAAGTGGAAACAAGGACATGTCCCCAAAACACTTTTAGGATCAATTCAGTACTCTACCAAAACTCTTGGAGAAGTCTTTGCCATGGCAAGACAGCGCCAATAGTTCGGGCTTTGCGAGATACCGTCACCTAAACGGCACTCTGCATAGAAAGTCCATACAACAAATGTGCCAGAACCATGGTCAAGGGCATATGCTTGTAAAAAGGCCTAAAAATCTGATCACCTGGGTTCTTTGAACACTCTTATAAAGGTCAAAGGTTTTGGGAAAGTTAGTACGGTCATGATCATACTTCTTCCCCACGTTAGCCTGATGATTTGTTACTCTGTCATGACACGAGCAACTTTTCAAAAAAGACCCCACACCCAAGAGTACCAAAACAGAACTTTACCAACGACTAGTATAACAATCAGGATAGTCGAGCAGCCATAGCATGGGACATGTCCCCGCTCATGCTCGCGTTCATCTGGTAGTACGCCCCCTGTGTCATGACATAAGGAACTACTATTAAAGGCCCCAAACCAACTAGTCCATCTGTAACTCTACCCCATTGACCACATGGCAGGACCACCTAAGTGGCTCGACAGGACCAAGGGAAAGGACTCAGCAATCAACACTTCAACCAACAGAGCTCAGTGTGTCTCACAAATCTACTCAGTGTTAGAATAGGAGTGCTAGTAAATTCTACAAGTCTGTTGTGGATCCTCGTCCGTCCTCGGCGTATATATTGTGTATTTATCCTATGTTATAAGTGTAAAGTGTATTCAAGTGTATTGTACTAAGTGATCATTAATAAGAAAACTCATGCGTGTACTCAGTCATATATTTATCCTTTACGACTTTTGTGCATGTGTAGTTTGGCTTTAGTTTCTCCAGTCAAGCAAGAACCTAATTAAACCCCAGTAAAAAACCTGGTATAATATATATATATATATATATATATATATATATATATATATATATATATATATATATATATATATATACTGTGTATATATACTGGTATATATATATATATATATATATATATATACCCTGTATATATATATATATATATATATATATATATATATATATATATATATGTATTCATATATATATATATATATATCTATATACAAATATATATACCGGTATATATATATATATATATATATATATATATATATATATATATATATATATATAATTTCTGCAATGGAGCTTCCTCTTGGGAATCGAAGTCTCACAAGGAAAAGGAGAACCAGCGTAGTAGCGAACATCTTATCTTTATTGGTTACCAAACGTTTCGGAGAAAACAGTCTCCATCTATATATATATATATATTATATATATAAATATATACCGGTATATATATATATATATATATATATATATATATAATGCGAGTAAGATTATTTTTACTGCATGTGCATTGGTTCGTTAAGTTCACTATCGTGAAGCTGAGAACCTGAATTACCCAACGGGGTCAAAACTAACTTGGATAATACAATATGGATATCAATCTCTACCAAAGTCATTGAATACACAATTTGGGTTCACACGTTTTTTCTTCTTATTCAGCTAGGGTACATAATTATATGACAGATCAAGTCTCATCCTACTGTATAATTATAGAAATGAGCTTGAAGAATCTTGATCAGAATAATTGATATATATCACTATCAATTAACTTTACATATTAAATAGTAATAATGCACTCGTGGATCAAATACATAAAATAACACTGTAGTGAGTCACTATTGAATCACAATATAAATAATACAGAGAGGTTAGTCTCACAACAAATAGTCGATATCCGGGAATTGGAATTCGGGTAAACACGAAAGGATTATCCGACAAGGTAACTCAAAATTACTGCGACACGACACACGCACTCTCAATAGAATTAGTTATGGAAATTAGGATATCAACTGAAGTCTGAGTAACTGGTACGTTAATTCCTATAATAAAAAATATATATCTTAATTAACTCATGGAGTAACAATATTGAATATTAATTTAATTCAATGAGAAAGAATTATACAAGCCGATACGCTTACCAATATATGTAAAGCTCTGATCCAGAATATAAGATATATATTCCCAGAATTATACATGCATCAATCCCTGCAAATAGAGTGTCTAATGTTCTCTCAACACGAGGGGCGATAGCAAGTAGGACGAGAATCGACAATCTCTAGAATTACGTTATAATGGAACACTGCATATCTTAATCACCCTTTGCAATATTTAAATCGAACACTTTATACAATGAGAAGCACTTAAGTTTTGGTTGGAGGTATAGGTGACGTAGCCCCAAAAGAGAGATCTGGTCAGGCGTCGTAGCCCAACTCGACGTAATCCGGGGGGGAAATCCGGACACACACACACACACTCTCCCACAGGTCTCCTCACGCTGCTCTCACGACGCCCTCCGTCGGTACTTTTCAAGGGGATAATGGCTTGCCCCATACGGAAGTAATTCCGAATCAAGATCCTAGTGATGCTGTATAGGTTTAACGATGTCAATGACAGAGGTATCCTAGCCTTGCTTTTGCCTAACCAAACCTTGGTTCGGGTAGGTAATATTACGATTTAATTATGAGTCATAGTTACAGCTTCTCGATGTAAAGAAAGACATAAGGAATATAGTTTTTAAATATTGCTCCGGTTATTAACATTCTTAAAAATACAATGCACTTATGGTTATATGGGTGAACACATTCTTTATTTATTTAAATTATACACAATGATGAAAGGTTGTATAGGAATGAGTAAAAATTAATTAAGTGTGTGATGGAAATGCATACATTTGGTCGCGAGTATGGAAAGGAATCTTTATTAAGAAGGATAGGGGAAATGTGATAGGTTCTCCATCCCTGCGTTGTTATAGCGATGGGGTGGTCGGAGTAAAGTTGCATCGGAAAGTAAGGAGGGGTTTTATGCTTTAATTGCATAAACATCTCCTCATCGTATTCCAAATCAGGTTCTGCAGGGTGTGTCGGCCATTTTCTTTTTGGTGAAGGGGTTAATGAGGGGGGATTACCAGGTACAGTTGGTCAAAGTTCCAGCTGACCCACCCTCGCTCTGGGGCTCGCAGAATTAGCTGGCAATACTGGTGTAGTGGTGCAGGGATACCACTTGCCATTAATGTGTTACCTGTGTCTGTCCTGTATATTACTGCAAATTAGACTATGTAATGTTCACGTTGTGAAGACTAAATGCTCCTTCATTAAGTAGCCACAAATAAAAAAAAAATATGTATTCATATAAAATCGAGTAAAGTATGTTGTAGCAGCCAGCAGGTTTTATATGCGTTGCCAATCAGTGGATATAATAACTTGAATATTTAAGCAAATCTACGAACTTTGGGTGAATGTTCGGGATCATACATAGCGATGTAAGCATTTTTATTTGAGATAGGCTTACTATCCCTTGTTTAGTGTATGTTCTAACAATGATATAGCCGAAATCAGATCTACCAATCCCAATCTTTGTACACCTTCCTACACCAGTATTGCCAGATAATTCTGTAAGCCCCAGAGCGAGGGTGGGTCAGCTGGAACTTTGACCAACTGTACCTCTTGAGGGGCCCTAGGGGGAGCACAGGGGGGGGGGGGGGGGTTAAATAGGGGTAACTGTCCTATTTTCTTCCCACTATTTAAGAAGGCCAACTTCCCTATTTTTTGTTGATCTCTGATGACTGCATCCTGCACTCGCTCCTGCATTCGGCCAGCTGTTGTTGAGGAGACTCTTCCGAAGCGGTTATTTCAATATATATATATATATATATATATATATATATATATATATATATATATATATACTGTATATATATATATATAATTTATAAGTGTAATAAGTGTGCCTAACTTTATCAAAGCTCATCAGTTAGCAATGAGATATTAGTAGGTTAGTTGACCTTGACCTTTGGCATATATCTTGACCTTTATAATATTTGTCTGAAAATTCGAGTATTTTCATTTTCCAGTAAGGTTTGGTTAGGTTAGGTTAGAAAGGTCTGGTAAGGTTAGAGTAGGGTAAGTTAGGTTAAATTGAGTAAGGTTAGGTCATTCTGGCTGTAGCCGTTTACGAGTATGGCCACTTTGACTTGAACCATAAGAGGTGAGATGCTTGTAAAAGAGATCCGACAGGTATGGTTCAAGTCTCTCAGCAGATTCCCGTTTCTTATGACCTTAGCTCTGTAATCAGAAAAGTGATCCTGAAGGTGCTTTTCAAACATACTTCCGATTTACTGACTCATTATTAAAGCACAATGTAAAAAATATGGGTTTATAAAAGGTATGAAAGAGGTAATTAAAGCATCCACAATAATAGATCCTTACATAGGTACAAAATATTGGTATAGTCAATGGGACTCGTCATCCTTGGTCGGCAACCCATCTAGGGGAAACAACCTTATAAAAATCCGGGTGTATGGGATTCGTCAGCCTTGGTCAGCAGCCCGTTTAGAAGAGTAAGCCTTCTACAAATCCTTACTGCTCACCTATGGTGAAACATGTTGGTGGATGGACTAGCCACCCACCACTATTGAACAGTTTATAAGTCCTTGAATAAAATTACACGGGATTTCCTTTACACGGGGAGCAGGTTCGCTTGGGGATGTTTTGTGTATGGCCACCCTCATAAAGGGGAATAAGGCGTCCGGCAATAGATAGATATATAGATATAAGAATAGAAAACTAAATCCATATTGATATACCCAATGATTTTATATACCTGTTTTCTATCTCTGATTTTTCAGTGTAGTTTATTTCGTTAATGATAGACCTACTAGAATATAATTGATTATGATTATTCTTCCTTTCCTTCCTACCTTCCCAACCTCTCCCTCTTCTTTTTGCTTTCTTTCTCTCCTTCCTACCTTCTTCTCTTTCCCTCCTGCGTCCCTCCTTTCCTTCCTACTTTCTTCCCTTTCCTTCCTACCTTCTTCCCTTTCCTTCCTTTCCTTCCTACCTTCTTCCCTGTCCTTCCTACCCTCTTCCCTTTCCTTCCTACCTTCTTCCCTATCCTTCCTTTCCTTCCTACTTTCTTCCCTTTCCTTCCTACCTTCTTCCCTTTCCTTCCTACTTTCTTCCCTTTCCTTCCTACTTTCTTCCCTTTCCTTCCTATAACTACCTTCTTCCCTTTCCTTCCTTTCCTTCCTACCTTCTTCCCTTTCCTTCCTTTCCTTCCTACCTTCTTCCCTATCCTTCCTTTCCTTCCTACCTTCTCCCCTTCCTTCCCAACTTCTTCCTTTCCTTCCTATCTGCTCACCTATCCATGCCTTTACCACCCTCTCCCCTACGCACCTACCTGTCAAACTGGAGCAACCTGAAGTTAGTTCGATATTCGATATTCGATATTCGAAATTTCGGTAATTTTCATATTTTCATGATATTGTTACTAACAGTACATTTTCGATATGTCCGTGGCACATACCAATTTCTATGAGGAAGATCGATATCAATATTAATTATATTTTAAATACACAAACTATTATGGAAAAATCGAAGTCCTGAACTTTGGCTATTCATATCAATACCACAAGATACTGGGCCTATTACGCATATCTTGTACTAATATGGTTGTGTTACATACCAATTTTAAGGAGGAAGATCGATATCAATATTGATTTTAATATAAATACAAAAATATTATGGACAAAATCGAAGTAGAAATTGGTATGTGCCACGGACATATCGAAAATGTACGGTTAGTAACAATATCATGAAAATATGAAAATAATCGAAATTTCGAATATCGAATATCGAATATCGAATATCGAACTAACTTCAGGTTGCTTCAAACTGGATGTATATAGTGATATCCGCAAAGCCTCTCACAGATCATAAGAACATAAGAAAATGGGAGTCTGCCGAAAGCGGATTATCCCACACAAGGCAGATCCCTCTCACACCCATCCCATCTAATCCACACAAACAGAGGCCGGACCAGTGACAGGATGTACAGGTCACTAATCAAGCGTATCCACCTGGCTCCTCTCTCTGGTACAGTTGCCCTCATTAGTTTGGGTCCACGCCAGGTGTTTGGGTATGGAAGGAAACGTAGTGTGATTGGCTTACAAGACAAAATACTACTATGAAACGGTTAGGGGGAGATGGTTGTTTTGTCTGGTCCCTCTTCTCCCTTATGTTTAGTCCCATTAGTTTGCAGATGTTAAGACGTTCGATCCGTTAGTTTGGAGATTTTAAGAACTTTTCCCCCATTTGTTTTTCTATTTTTAGACCTTTCGTGCCATTTAGGTGTATTTTTTTCATGGTAAGCGACAGCGAGCTTGTAATTTAGGAGGAGTCGGCCTTCGGCCAGGACATTTTTCTATCGAAAATTTTTACAAATTTATCTAGAAGAGGGATCTTGGGGATTATATTTTAAGCTTGATGGAGGTCTAGGGAGCAAACTAAAAATATCTCCTTAATTGGTGATAGTATTTAACTATTGCATACGAAAGTACACTTCTAATCCAATCATACTATTTTTGCTTCCATACAAGACAAGCAGTGTTTACAAACGAATGTGGCCAACTCTACATCAGCCAAGATCCCAACTTGGTTTACACTTTATGCAAAGGTAATCTTCCAGATTCACTATAAGGAGATTTGTGCGGATTTATTCTGCGTTATAATAGAAGGTACTACACTTATATTGTACGTCATTGTACATTATATAATAGAAGGTACTACACTTATATTGTACGTCATTGTACATTATATATAATAGAAGGTACTACACTTATATTGTACGTCATTGTCCATTATATATAATAGAAGGTACTACACTTATATTGTACGTCATTGTACATTATATATAATAGAAGGTACTACACTTATATTGTACGTCATTGTACTTTATATAATAGAAGGTACTAGACTTATATTGTACGTCATTGTACATTATATAATAGAAGGTA
Organism: Paralithodes platypus; assembly: GCA_032716605.1. Classification (NCBI taxonomy): domain Eukaryota; kingdom Metazoa; phylum Arthropoda; class Malacostraca; order Decapoda; family Lithodidae; genus Paralithodes; species Paralithodes platypus. The sequence goes on along the minus strand of CM064572.1, from coordinate 29,792,911 downwards.
CTACACTTATATTGTACGTCATTGTACATTATATATAATAGAAGGTACTACACTTATATTGTACGTCATTGTACATTATATATAATAGAAGGTACTACACTTATATTGTACGTCATTGTACATTATATATAATAGAAGGTACTACACTTATATTGTACGTCATTGTACATTATATAATAGAAGGTACTACACTTATATTGTACGTCATTGTACATTATATATAATAGAAGGTACTACACTTATATTGTACGTCATTGTACATTATATATAATAGAAGGTACTACACTTATATTGTACGTCATTGTACATTATATATAATAGAAGGTACTACACTTATATTGTACGTCATTGTACATTATATATAATAGAAGGTACTACACTTATATTGTACGTCATTGTACATTATATATAATAGAAGGTACTACACTTATATTGTACGTCATTGTACATTATATATAATAGAAGGTACTACACTTATATTGTACGTCATTGTACATTATATATAATAGAAGGTACTACACTTATATTGTACGTCATTGTACATTATATATAATAGAAGGTACTACACTTATATTGTATGTCATTGTACATTATATATAATAGAAGGTACTACACTTATATTGTACGTCATTGTACATTATATATAATAGAAGGTACTACACTTATATTGTACGTCATTGTACATTATATATAATAGAAGGTACTACACTTATATTGTACGTCATTGTACATTATATATAATAGAAGGTACTACACTTATATTGTACGTCATTGTACATTATATATAATAGAAGGTACTACACTTATATTGTACGTCATTGTACATTATATATAATAGAAGGTACTACACTTATATTGTACGTCATTGTACATTATATATAATAGAAGGTACTACACTTATATTGTACGTCATTGTACATTATATATAATAGAAGGTACTACACTTATATTGTACTTCATTGTACATTATATATAATAGAAGGTACTACACTTATATTGTACGTCATTGTACATTATATATTCAAACTACAATTATCAAACCATGTGCAGTTTCCCACGTATGTTCTGTTCCTCTCCGTGATATTGTACATAGAAATATAATGTGCATGAGTGAATTACGAGCGTAGTTTCTTATGCAGTGGCTAACTCATTTGACTAGTCAACAGATAATGAAATGATACCACACTCAAAACTCATTCATACCATATCAGTTTCATACATATGATCACGATGATGAACATAACTTATGTGGGCGACTGTACAACACCCCCTCCCGCCCCCTCTCTCTATATACCGTATATATCTGTCAATGTACACACATACGTGTTCGTCTGTCTATCTACCTATATATCAATTTATGCATATCTGAGTGTTTATACTTATAAGCCCCCCTCCCACCTCTCTCTCTCTCTCATTCTTCGGACTAGTGAAGCGCATCTTGACCTTGTTAGTACAGGTGTTTCCTGAGAGAGAGAGAGAGAGAGAGAGAGAGAGTGCGGGGGGGGGGGGGGGGGGGTAGGTTGGAGAGGTTATTTCCTACACACCAAATAGGCACACTACATACCACCTTCAGCAAGCAGAGGAAGAGGGAAATAAAAACGTTCGAGGCCCTATCCTAACAGACATCGGCCAACCTCCTCCAAGTTAACTCCGTTAACCCATTCAGTACCAGGGACGTCCTTTTTTCCTATTCTGACAACTATTAGACGATTTTATTCAGCTTAACAAGGATCTTTAGCAATAATAAGGCTTCAATATATCTCAACCAACCCTTTTAACTGCCACAGATCATTCCCAAGCTGCATAATATCGACGAAATATAGATAGGACTAAAATATAATACACATCGCTGGTACTCAAAGGGTTAACTTGGTTTTGTCCTCCAGCACGCATCACGTTGTTTCAAAATTATATTCTTTACACCGGACCTAAAATTTGGAACTCTCTACCTAACCATTTAAAAAACATAACATATTTGAATATACTTAAAAAGAAGCTCAAGGCATATATTGTTGAGTTGCAGTAAAAATAGGCTATAAGATGATATAACTTTGTACACTATAAGTATAATAGTACATCTCTGATGGAGTTAATGTGTTGTCTAGAGAGTAACACATGATTCCATTCTCACATATATTGATATCTAGTTGTATTTTCTGTAACTTTTAAACTTAAATAGTTTTTACTACGAAAAACAAAATTAAAAACGTTAGTATATCCCGCGATTGATAACACATATGTAAACAATATTCCACGAATTTCATTAAATATCCATTGATTAGCTATTCATATATGTACATACATACATATTTATGTAATGTGTGTCTTTCTGCGTTAAATTATACTTGATATATTCATGTCTGCTTAGGAGCCTTACTTATGGCTCAGCAGACTAGGCCATACTAGTATAATAATAACTATTGTGTTTTATAACTTGTATGTATGTGTTATAATGGCAATTAACTTAAATAACTTTGATAAGTTGATATTGGTGCTGGTGGTGTTACTAGCCTCTCCTTGCGTTTAACCCCTTCAGCAAGATGACACCTATGTACCTTATACTGTAGCTACATTTATAATATCACCAACCCACCAATCAACTTACAAATAAACCTAATTAATGAAATCAATGAAATTAATGAATACATGTGGTACTCCCAGGGATCAAACCTAAGATACTCACACCCAAATCCAGCACATTAATCATTACGCTATCAAAACAGTTTAAGGTTTAAGCACAAACTCACTATATATTATACATTCTCGAATGTACCAGTACTTATACCCAACTGCACCATGACAGCCTAATGATTACACGATTAAAAGGGGTATTTGATGGGGCCTTAACCTCAAAGGAAGGGCTCACTAGGAATTATTACTCCTTAACCTGAATTAATTTGTAATGTCACCAAACCACCTGATAACTTACAAATAAACCTAATTAATGATATAAATGAAAATAATTAATACATGTGGTACTCCCACATGTTAAAGATTGGCCCATATTATTCATCATGTTTATAGAGATTATATTTCTAATGATAATGTCGGACAGGTTGGTAGAGAGGTATCCTGACCAGGATTCGAACCCACTCACTCCAGGTACACATGAAAAAGTTGGGCACCGTTACCACTCGGCCATGAGCGGATTAAAGGAAAGCAACCTTAGTTGTTATTTGAAGAACCTGATTATAGTCTCCTGGAGGACTATAACCTGGTTCTTCAAATAACAACTAAGGTTGCTTTCTTTTTATCCGCTCATGGCCGAGTGTTTACGGTGCCCAACTCTCCCAAATCCTGGTCAGGATACCTAAATGTGTTCACTCCTTTGAGTAGTAGAAGTAGATTAAATGCTAAAGAATATCGTCTAATGGTAACCATAATATGATTAACATTTCGTAATCGTACTGATAGGATTAAATATGTCCATACCCATAATATACACTTGGCAATACAGGAACCAGATATATAAATTTTGTCTTTGGTTCTAAATTTAACATGCTAATTGATAAGATATCACATTATCCCCCGTTATATGATAATTATATTCTATTAATTTTCACTAGGTCATTATATCTTGCTGACTAACGTCTATAACTAAACAGACACTAGAGTAATCGAGCTAATAATAAAATGTTTATACCGGTACCATTTGGGAAAAGGCACCATGGAATAATAATAATAATACAAATAATAATAATAATTCTTAAAGCTAGTGCATGCTAAGCCAGCTAAGGATAGCCCAATAAGGCCGATTAGGCGTTTTTCCATTGGGGTCCTGTACTACTACCACATCCCCTTGCTCATGATGGACGGTAACGGCTCAGTGCTTGTGAAAAACCTTTAATGCGCCGAGCGTGGGTGCGATCCTGGGACCTTCTGGGTGTAAGTCCAAGACGATAGTCACTACACCAGCGAGCCGCTGGACTATTGACCATATGTTCCAGCCCTTTTAGAGTTATGAAAGTTTTGGGTCAAGATTTCTGGCATAAACATAATGAATAGACTATAGGACGACGTCATTGTTTACAAATACAAGCATTACTATCCTAGCTATTCTAATGTGATTAATTAAGCCAACAGAGGGGTATCACATACTTAACCACACACTTTCACAAATATTAACTCTAATTTTAACTTTTTCAACAAAATATTTCCTCTAATGCCTTCAGGGAGGATCGAACTCCCGGCCTCTGGTTTACTAGACCAGCGCTCTACCACTGAGCTATGAAGGCTCTGTGGTAGTGGCTCAAACTCTGTAGCGACACTTCTGACTTAATCTATCTGTCTGTCTCTGTCAGTATGAACCACTATCAACAGGTAGAAACAGTAAAGAATCACTATCAACAGGTACAAACAGTAAGGATTCCAAATAACAGTGACAGGTTCTGGCAAGATATTTGGAATGTCCGTTAACCCGGCAAGCGTGATGAGCCTCACGGAAGTATCTGTATAGCATACACGATAGGCCTTACAGAACCAAGTTATTACAGGTTAATAAAGCGACCAAGTATTCATATTAATCAATGCTAAAATGACAATCGAGGTGTCGCAAACTAGATCCCCACGAGATATATCCTCACGTCGACATGGGAAAAATAATTTACTAAAACTGATGAACCTACTTTAGTACAAAATTAGTTAGGTTAATCTAGAGGCTAAGTTCCCAGGGTATGGGTATTGTCGGTGATGGGGCTGTAAACAGAGGAATGGCCCAGCGGTCAATTTGCCCAAGTATAATTATTATAGGGTAGAGATTAACACAGTCGGGAATAAGATATAGGTGATATTTTGTTCACAGGGCCACCTACCGAGGTTAGATCTGCCCATGTGGGAACGAAGAGGATAGTTAGGGACGAGTTTTAGGAGTTTATAGATAATTCAGTTACTGGGAATTTCTAAGGCTAATGGGAATCTAGGTCACAACAGATATGACTCGAGTTCCAACGTCAAGCTTGAGATCATACAAATAGCATTATAACACATGTAGTTTCACTCACTTAGTTATCACACCACAATGCACAAAAACACTTGAGAATAGTTCCACACTCAATAGCCCGGGGAATCAATAATAATACAAAAGGTAATACCTGTAGGCTACTTAGTCAGCGTCCTGACGTTACTACCAAACACATGAGATAAAACTCCTCGATTATATCACCTGTCTAACATGTCCAAAGTTTTACTCACAATGGATGGACAATCACCATACTCAGGACAGGACACAGTAACCCACATGCAGTATACTGTCAATCTACTTCTACTGCCACAGGGCACCTACCGTTCACTTATGGCAGTGGGTAGAAACTCTGTATATTCAACAGTCTAATAATCTTTTCTAGTATATTATAATCACTTCAACTCGACCATCTGTGATGCGCACTTCACTCGATGTCGATATCATTAATAGGATACCCGTATACTCTACGGAACACAACGACCTTCACATGGTAAGCTTGCATTATATCCTCACATTCACTTCTAACAGGGTAACCAACTCAGAAATAGTAATAAACTTATAAACGCCGTTTGCTACTGGAGACACATAATACTTAATGATCAAAGGTATTGAAAGAACACGGGAGTTACTAGTCAGGGTACTCCGGGGGTGACTATACTAGAAATGAATTAAATAGAAATTATACTAATAGGGTGTGTCTCCAGGAGAGGTGACTCCTCGGCCCGAATACAGTGGTGGCGCGGGCGCGGGACAAAAGGGGCGCGTGCCAAGAAGATTAACATTAAAGGGGCTCTACTCTGGGACCAGAGTAAAAAGGAAAGCAGAATTCTAGCTTTGCCTATCCAGGGCGGATGTAATACTGGGCTTCCAATTCTCCTGTTGTTCTTCCTCTGACACACTCCTTTGATTGGTTTGTTGGTTGTGTTAGTTTTATATAGTAGTGGTCGGGATCCCTTGAGATTAGCATCTCTACCGCTGTAAGCTCTGGGCAAGCTTCAGGAACTATTATTATTTCCGTCCCTGGAGAATCTGGATGAGGTTGATGGGTGAGTAGCTCTTCCGCGCTAGGGTTGGTGTGGTGTCGGTTGTTGGTCGACGTTGGAGGACTAGTACTCAGGTACACTATGTCATCAGCACCCAGCAGGTCTTCAGTCATCGGAGAAGTTAAATCGATCAAGGAAACTGAAGGGTCTAATGTAGGGGCCTGTGGTGGCGGTGGTGAAGTGGAGGAAGAGGTGTGGTACCATTTGTAAGTCTGGTTCTTTCTGCTCTGTATTCGTCGTCCGGGTACGATTAAGGGTCGGTTTCTGATGGGTGCCTCCCCATCATGAGGACCCATTAGGGGTGAAGGCCTGTCCATATGTCTATGTGTTTGTCCAATTGTTGGCCATTGGTAGGCTGCTTGCTCCGCCCTGCCTCCGTATGGGTAACTTGGCTGGTGTTTGCTTATGGCTTCCGTGGCTGCTTGTTCCCAAGGTGCCGGTGCCGGTATCTCCCTCGTGGTGTTGGTCCAGGCAGTGTTTGTTCAGTGAGATGTGTTGGGAGGTATTTGGCTGATAGGCAGAGTCGAGGGATTCTGGATGATTCCTGGCTCGCCTGGTGCAGTGGGTAGTAATGGAAGCTCAAAGAGGGTGGGGGTTGCAATGGCCCCAACCCCAAATAAACATATCATAACACCAAAGATGTTGCATGAGATAGTGTTAAACCATTCTTTCTCTTCACCACAAATGATACTGACGGAATATTTGTGGGATCGAGCATTGTTTACATATATTTGATGGATGAGCACTCCATTTCAAAAGGCTATGGAATTTTTCAAGTTATTTCATCCATTAACCCCCCTCTGTACCAGATAATAGTCCATCAGGCGCCTGGCCCGGGGAGACGGTTTATATGAAGGGTGCGCCTGGAAGTATGGTGAGCGAGCTTGTGGTTTCGCTCTGCTGCATGTCTGCCTGCCGAGATCGGAACCTCTCCGGGTGGTCGGGGGCTGGGAAAGTGCTGGAGGGACCTTGTTGACCCTGGTCTCTGGGTCTTCTCCTGGATGAGCTAGATGTGTGTGAATTTGTATTTTGTTTTTGCGTATTCATTGTTTTCTGTTGTGTTGTCCCTATTCTGGCTCTATCTTGAGTCAACCCCCCCCCCAAAAAAAAAAGAAAGAAAAGAAAAACAGGAAAAGAAGTGAACAAAAAAGTGGGGATTGGGCCTGAGTATATATATTGAATATAACTATCCTAGCTATTCTCATGTGATTAATTAAGCCAGCAGAGGGGTATCAAACTAGCCACACACTTTCACGAATACTAACTCTAATTATAACTTTTTTTCAACAAAATATTTCCTCTAATGCCTTCAGGGAGGATCGAACTCCCGGCCTCTGGTTTACTAGACCAGCGCTCTACCACTGAGCTATGAAGGCTCTGTGGAGGTGGCTCTAGCTCTGTAGCGACACTTCTGACTTAATATCTGTCTGTCTCTCTCTCACACTCTCTCTCTCTCTCTATATATATATATATATATATATACATATATATATATATATATATATAATATATATATATATATAGATATATATATATATATATATACTGTGTATAATATATACTGTATATATAGTATATATAATATATATATATAGTATATATATAATTATATAATTATATATATATATATATAATATATATATATATATATATTATATATATATATATATATATATTGTATATATATATATATCTATATACATATATATATATTATATATTATATATATATATATATATATATATATAATATATATATGTTATTATAATATATATATATATATATATATATATATATATATATATATATATATATATATATATATATATATATATTATATACTGTATGTATATAGATAGATAGATATATAGAGAAAGACATAAATATATAGATGGGTAAATATATAATAGAGTAAGGAACAACGGATATAATGACAAGCTTGGTGAACATAATGGCCTCCTCCAATCATCAGTAATGTCTATTGATTGCATTGGAGTTATTGTAGATAGAAGTTTGGTGGAAAGTTACTCTGACGCAGTGAGATTCAGAGATGTGTGTGTGTGTGTGTGTGACAGAGAGATTAAGTCAGAAGTGTCCCTACAGAGTTAGAGCCACCTCCACAGAGCCTTCATAGCTCAGTGGTAGAGCGCTGGTCTAGTAAACCAGAGGCCGGGAGTTCGATCCTCCCTGAAGGCATTAGAGGAAATATTTTGTTGAAAATATTGTAAAATTAGAGTTAGTATTCGTGAAAATGTGTGGTTAAGTATGTGATACCCCTCTGCTGGCTTAATTAATCACATTAGAATAGCTAGGATAGTAATGCTTGTATTTGTAAACAATTGTTTCCTTTTGTAGCGCTGTTAACCCTTTCTGTACCGGTGCAGTCCTTTTAGATCATAAGAACATAAGAAAATGGGAGTCTGCAAAAAGCCGATCGGCCCATACAAGGCAGATCCCTGTCACACCCAACCCCAATTACAAGGCCCAATTATAGACCCATCTCACTAATACCTTGAGTACTGACCCCACCAAAACGGTCAGAGATTAACACAAGATTACGGGGGTCTGCTGAGCGCCGATTGGCCCACACCTGGTAGATCCCCCTCACACCCAACCCATCTCGTCCATGTGCCTATCTAATTTTATCTTAAAGCTCCCTATCGTTCTTGATCCCACTATATCACTTGGTAGCCTATTCCACCCATCTACAACTTTGTTACCAAACCAATATTTGCCTATATCTTTTCTGAAACGAAATGTATCTAATTTGAAAGCATTTGTACCAGTTATTTCGCTATCACTGAGCTTTAGTACATTTTTCATGTCTCCTTTATTAATTCCACTAACCCACTTGAATACCTCTATCATGTCACCTCTAACTCTGCGTCTCTGCAAACAAATGTTAAATATAAACTAGCTAATTTAGAATTAGAAAATTCAGACTGCTAGAAAGATCTAGGTGTGTTTGTTAGCAATGATTTGAAGCCTAGAAAACAGTGTATAAGCGTTCGTAATAAGGCAAACAGGATTCTCGGGTTCATCTCTAGGAGTGTGAGTAACAGAACTGCTGATGTTATCTTAAAACTTTACTTGTCATTAGTGAGACCCCATATGGATTATGCTGTCCAATTTTGGTGTCCTTATTACAGAATGGACATAGATTCATTGGAGAGAGTACAGCGTAGAATGACAAAAATGATCCATAATATTAGAAATCTTCCGTATGAAGAAAGGTTGAAGAAATTAGGTTTACATTCGCTAGAGAGACGCAGAGTTAGAGGGGATATGATAGAGGTGTTCAAGTGGGTTAGTGGGATTAACAAAGGGGACATGACAAATGTACTAAAGCTCAGTGATAGCGAAAGAACTTGTACAAATGGTTTCATATTAGATAAATTTCGTTTCAGAAAAGATATAGGCAAATATTGGTTTGGTAACAGAGTTGTAAATGGGTGGAATGGACTACCAAGTGCTATAGTGGGATCTAAAACTGTAGGGTGCTTTAAGATAAAATTGGATAAGCATATGGACGAGAAGGGTTGGGTGTGAAGGGGGATCAGCCGGGTTGGGCCAATCAGCTCTCTGCAGACCCCCATAATCCTGCGTTAATCTCTAACCGTTTTGGTAAGATGATCCTCAGGGTATTAGAGTGTTGAGCCTATAATTGGGCTTTGTAATTGAATTGGGGTTGTGTGGGACAGGGATCTGCCTTGCTTAGGCCAATCGGCTTTCTGCAGACTCCCATTTTCTTATGTTCTTATGTTCTCTAACGAATGTAAGCCTAATTTCTTCAACCTTTCTTCATACGGAAGATTTCTAATATTATGGATCATTTTTGTCATTCTACGTTGTACTCTCTCCAATGAATCTATGTCCATTCTGCAATAAGGACACCAAAATTGAACAGCATAATCCATATGGGGTCTCACTAATGACAAGTAAAGTTTTAAGATAACATCAGCAGTTCTGTTACTCACACTCCTAGATATGAACCCGAAAATCCTGTTTGCCTTGTTACGAAAGCTTATACATTGTTTTCTAGGCTTCAAATCATTGCTAACAAACACACCAAGATCTTTCTCACAGTCTGAGTTTTCTAATTCCATATTAGCTAGTTTATATTTAAAATTTGTATGCATCTTCCCTATCTTTAATACCTTGCATTTGTCAATGTTAAACTTCATCTGCCATTTTACTGACCATTCGTGTAAGGTATCTAGATCCCTTTGCAGACACTCTATATCTCTAACTGAATCAATTTTTCTCCCCATTTTGGTATCGTCTGCAAATTTACTTATCCTACTAGTTATACCTAAATCAAGGTCATTTATGTATATAATAAACAACAGAGGACCTAATACAGATCCCTGGGGGACACCACTCTTGACTGATCCCCATTCTGACTTAGTACCATTTATGCTGACTCTCTGCTTCCTACCAATTAGCCATGACCTAATCCATCCTAACAACGCCCCACCTATTCCATGTGCCTCAACCTTTCTCATCAATCTCTCATGGGGGACTCTGTCGAAAGCTTTACTGAAATCTAAATATATAATATCATATGACTTGTCATTATCTACTGCTTCATATACCTCTGAGAAAAAACTAAGCAAATTAGTAAGGCAAGAACGTCCCTGAGTGAATCCATGCTGAGACGAATTGATTAAGTTAAATGTTTCTAAGTGGTTTCTCATTTTCCTAGCAATAATTGACTCTAGTAGCTTTCCTATGATTGAAGTGAGACTAATGGGACGGTAATTGGACGCTATTGATTTATCACCTTTTTTGAAAATCAGAACTACATTTGCAAGCTTCCAAGCTTCTGGAACTATACCTGTTTCTAATGAATTGTTAAAAAAAAATGTTAATGGGTAACTTAACTCATCTCTGCATTCTTTGAATACTCTAGTATATACCTCATCGGGACCAGGCGATTTATGAGGTTTCAGTTTGTCAATTTCCTTAAGCACATCATTTCTACTTATAGTAACCGTACTTAACCTATTTTCTATACTATCGCTAAACGGATAGAAACTGACTATTTAATGTACTGCACATTTCTAAATAATTTTCTGTCATTTCTCCTATCGAAGTTTTAAGGGGGTCTATTTTATCTCTAACTTTAGATTTATATAGCTGGTAAAAAGCCTTAGGGTTATTTTTGAGTCATTGGCTATCCTGATTTCATAATTTCTTTTGTCTGTCCTTATACCTTTTTTAACCTCTCTTGACTATGTCAAGAGAGGTATATAGTTATATATATATAACTATATAGTTATATATAGTTATCCGTAAGATAACTATGTTCTGGCTACTATCACATATATTGCTTTCATTAATTTCATTGGAGGTGTTTGGTGTTGTGGTGAAATTAATAAAAATATAGATTAGACAATTATATTCAGTTTATAAATAGCTTCGAACTATCTCACTTAACTATTTTTCTTACCACAGATTCTTCTTACACCTGCATACAATCATCTAAATATAGCCAGAATATAATCAAGAATATGTGATTGGTACAGAGGGGGTTAATGGTGGAAATAACTTGAACAATTCCTTAGCCTTTCGAAATGGAGTGCTAATCCATTAAATATATGTAAACAATGCTCGATCCCACAGTATTCCGTCAGTATCAGGTACCTTACCTTTTGATGCCTTTTGATGTGTTCGCCACTCTTCTAGCGGCACCAAGGAGCGCGACGCCCCTCGTTATGGGTGGTGATTTGGTGCAGTAGACTGTTTGAAGCGACAGCTCGCTCCCTTGCGAGGATGGGCTCGTCTGTCACTTTTTGCAGTTCGACATCTAGGGCTCTCTTGAAGTTGTCTAACGAAATGTCCCTCATGTCTCTTACTCGCCGTGGGAGTTTGTTGAAGAGACGTGGGCCTCTGTGTGATAACCAGCCCTCTCGCAGAGAGCCCATAGCACCCCTGTTATTCATCCGGGGGATTTCGCATTCCCAGCCTCTCCTATCACTGAATTTCATGACTATCGGAGTATGTAGGTTTGGTACTAAACCCTCTGCGATTTTCCACGTGTATATTATTAGGTAACGTTCTCTTCTACGTTCCAGTGAGTACAGATTCAGTGCTCTTAAACGCTCCCAATAGTGTAGATGTTTTATCGAACTTATATGCGAAGTGAAATTTCTTTGTACACTCTCTACGCCATTTATTTCACCTGCTTTGTATGGGGATGCTACAGTATTCAAGCCGCGGTAACACTAGAGATTTGAAGAGCGTTATCATAGGCAATTCACCGCATGTTTTAAAAGTACGCAGAATCCAACCCGTTAGACGTTTCGCAGCCGCCACTTTGACCTGGTTATTTACTTTGAAACCCATATTTTCAGACATTAATACCCCAAGGTCTTTCACACTGTCTTTCCGTTCTATTATGTGGTTAGATTCTGTTAAGTAATTTGTAATTTCTTTAACACCATTATTATCTCCGTACCGTATTAATTGGAATTTTTCCTCATTGAATTGCATGTTGTTTTCCCTGGTCCACTGGAACACTACATTCATGTCTTCCTGTAGTCGGCCCGTGTCCTCTTGTGTGTTTACTATCTTGCTTAATTTTGTGTCATCAGCAAAAGACGACACCGTACTGTGTCTGGTGTTGGTATCTATGTCGCAAATTAGTATGAGGAACAGAAGGGGCGCTAGCACTGTTCCTTGGGGCACTGAGCTTTTGACATCCGAAGGTTCAGATGTGACTTGGTTTACTGCTACTGATTGTTTTCGGTTTACGAGGAAATTGTATATCCACCGTCCGATTTTCCCAGTTATACCTTTTGCTTTCAGTTTGTGGGCTATTATACCATGGTCACATTTATCAAATGCCTTAGCAAAATCGGTGTAAATGACATCCACGTTTTTCTTTTCTTCTAGCGCTTTAAGAATTTTGTCATAGTGTTCCAAAAGTTGTGAGAGATATGATCTTCCCGCTCTGAACCCATGTTGACCGGTGTTGTGTAGTTCATTTGTCTCCATGAATGTTGAAATTTTGCTTCGCAGGACTCGCTCGAAAACTTTAATGATATGAGAGGTTAGAGCTACCGGGCTAGTTTTTTGGTAGTGCTTTACTCCCTCCTTTATGCAGTGGGGCAATTATTGCATTTTTCAAGCTATCTGGTATGTCACCAGTGTCTAGACTCCTTCTCCACATTATAGCCAAGGGTTTTGAGAGGTTTTCCTTACATTTCTTCATTAAGATCGAATTCCATGAGTCCGGGCCTGGTGCCGAGTGGGATGGCATGTTGGAAATGGCCTCTTCTATGTCTTTTGGACCGAGATCAATATCCAGCATCTGAGGGGTTTCCGTGGGGGAGGTTTCCATGAAAAATATATTTTGGTCTCTGATAACTTTTGTTTCATCAGGCTCACTGAATGCCATTTCATACTGCCTGCTTAAGAGTTCGCTCATTTCCTTTTTGTCCCCTGTGAAAGAGCCGTCCCCTTTGCTCAGTGGGCCGATGTTTGATGTTGTTTTAGCCTTTTGTTTGGCGTATGAAAAGAAGTATTTGGAATTTTCCTTTATACCTGCAATAGCTTTCCTCTCCTCTTCCATATGTTGTAGTTCATATGATATTCTTAGCCTTTGTTCAATTTCCACAATTTCTCTATCTATTTCGACCTTTTGCCTATCCTGTAGATTTTGATGTGTGCGTCTTTGTGAGAGTAATTTTCTTCTTCTGTACAGCCTCCTCCTTTCCCGATCTTGTTTGCTTCTTCGATTTGTTTGTCTTGCAGGTATATGGTGGCTACAGATTTGGGTCATGGTTTCTGTTATTAAGACTAGACATTCTGCTGGTGTCAGGTTATCCATTAAATCTTCCCAGTCTATTTCCTCCATTTCTTGATTTACCTCTTCCCACCTAATGTTTTTGTTATTGAAGTTAAATTTACTGAAGGGGCCGGTTTTTGTTCTCGATTCTGAGGTTGTCTGTACACTTTCTAAGGTTGTTTTGATCTCAATTAATTTATGATCTGAGTATGTTGTGTCCGGTATGTTAATGCTGTGTACTAGAGAGTCGTTGTTAGTGAAGACCAGGTCTAAGATATTGTTTTCCCGTGTGGGTTCAGCAATATGTTGGGTAAGACTAAAAAAATCACAAAGTTCAAAAAGCTCTCTCGTATTAGTATTTGCTTCTCCGGTGTTATTTGCCACTAACTGGTTTTATAGTTGTCTCCATTTAATGTTTGGTAGGTTAAAGTCTCCTAGCCATATAATATTTGGTGTTGGGTTCCCCAGGGTTTCCACTTCTGATTTTATTTTGTTGAGCTGGGTTTTGAATTCTTCTCGGGATGAGTCTGGAGGCCTGTATGTATGTATGTGGTGAAGAGAAAGAATGTGTATGTGTGGTGCGTATGTGTGTATATTATGTGGTGTAACATGTGGTGTATGTGTGTGTGTGAGTGTGTGTTATCTAATCTGTTAGCCTGTACTCTATCATTTACCCCGTAATTACCCTACGTCCCCGTAAGATAAGGAACACACGCACACACACACACATGTACACATATACACACAAAAGCGTGTTATCTTTCTTTTTTTCTCTCTCTCTTATACGCATTCATGAGCATACAAACACGGAAGGCAAATATTATATACGGAAGGGAAAACAAAACACACACTCATACATATGTACACAAACACACACATATACTAGACCTTTTACATAGGTAAGGAGTTCTATACTAAGCTTGTGGTAATAGTATGCGTGTTATATACAGTATATAAGCCTCTCTCTCTCTCTATATATATATATATATATATATATATATATATATTTATAGATAGATAGATATTGATAGATAAATCGAGAGAGAGAGAGAGAGAGAGAGAGAGAGAGAGAGAGAGAGAGAGAGAGAGAGAGAGAGAGAGAGAGAGAGAGAGAGAGAGACTTGCGATATGACGATATACAGTAGATATTAACAAATACTCCACAATTGCTAATTCAATTTCCACCAGGGCATATAGCTGTAAAATCATCGGATATCCTTTTCACTTTCATTAGGCAAAACGTATCTATTTCAAACTGTAGGTAATCTTGTGGAATGGACTTGTTAGCAGTGCCGTTGAGTTGTACACTTTCCAAACAATAACTAAATACACTAGGTCATAATATATATATATATATATATATATATATATATATATATATGTATATGTATATTGCATATATATACAGTATATATATATATATATACTGTATATATATATACTGTATATATATATATATATATATATATATACACATATATGAAGTAACGGCGTTGAATAGGACATGCAAGATCGCCAGCCTGCAGGAGAGCAGAAAGGACAAGAGGAGACACCAACAGGAGCAATGGGAATATCAACAAGCTTCCCATGCTTTAAGAAAAAACGGAGCAGAAGAGTTCCCCATTCCCGTTCTCTAATGACCAGGAAGCTAGGCCAGTCTCCCATAAAAAAGAGTGGGAAGCAGGACCAATCACTGACAAGCTTTCAAACCATCTTGACCTATCACCAGCCTCCCATCGACCAACAACCTGACTTGCAGTATGACAAGCAAATGTTTATGCAAGTTAGGCATCAGGGACCGAAATGCTATAGGAAAAATGGAGATGTTAGGACCTATCTTGCAGTACCTTTCCGGAGAACTGAACATAACCCGGAGAACCCAGAAACTCCCGGAGATATAAACTTCACAAAGAATAATCCCTGATTCTCATAGAATCACGGAAGTCACAATTATATCTTACCTAGACCCCTTAACAACAATCTATCTATCTATCTATTGCCTGACGCCGCGATCCCCGAAGGGGTGGCCACGAACAAACCGTCCCATGCACCTCTGTCCCCAGTCAGTCGACGCCCCTCCCCCCAACCAGCACCGCCTTTGTTCATGTACTTCCTCACGGTTAAGGCCTTGGGTACGAACAAAACATACAAACACAAACAAATTTAAATTTCTATGAAAACATTCCACACTGATATTTGGTATTGATAAATACGCTCAATGTAATGACAACAACAACAGGGGTATTAAATAAAATACTTCAATTGATTATGTATAAACCTATAACTACCATGTATTTTTAGACTAAGTATTACCTTCGCAAATTACATCACAACCATTCACTATGTCCTTCTAAAGCTGAATTACTTTAAATTAAACTTAAGAAATAACCCGAACATAGTCTCACCGAATTTAAAGAAAGTAAGCACCTCTACCTAAGTCATATTCCTCAGTCTGAAAAGTCCGGGATATCACTGAAGTAGAAACCGCCTCCCCCTCCCCCTCGAGACTACAGACAGACCTGCTGCCTCCTTCTGATGCCAGGACCCCTGACCCCTGCCTGTGAGAGGCAGTTCCCCTCGATGTCCAGCCAGCCGAATCTACGATCCACGTCGGCCAGACTTGCACTCGAAATTCTATACTCTTAACATCCCCTAAGTGTCTCTGAGTATCTTACGTTGTGGTTATTGATGTGAAAGTAAGGTAAATTATGCGAGTATTCCAGTGCTAATTCTTACATAGATCTGTGCCCAATATCTATATATATTACTTTATGTGTTAATCCTTCAGAAGTCCTATTTACTTATTGAGCTAGATCTGTGTCCAAGATCTATATATATTATTTTATGTGTTAATCCTTCAGAAGCCTACTTAATTATTCAATTAAGATCTGTGCCCAAGATCTATTGTTAAGTTGCGTTAAACCTCTTACATAATCATTATATGCATACGTTACATACTCGTGTCAACTGATACCTAGCCCGAATACTCACAGATTTTCCTGTATATGTCCATTCTATTGTGTATGTAACAAGTCGAAGTTGAAGTGTATAATGTGTATTTATTCCCTATTCAAATCTAGCTTTTACCTAGAACCTACACTCAATTTCATAATTAATTGAATTCCAATTCTACTCGAGAAGAAATATTATTATTATTTGCTATTATAGGTAAAATCTAATTTCCTCGAAAACCCAATTCACGCTTTGTGATCCTTCGTATTAACTTATTCCGTTGTGAATAAATTATTTACAGCTTCTGATATGAAATAGATAATTTCGATTCATCTCGTCTAGGAATTCTAGTTCTATATAGATCTATTATCTAAACCTTTTATAATCTCGAATACAACGCTAATTCGATCTGTATTCCTTATAGGAATCTGTTAACCAGTTCAGAACTCCTTCATACTTTACCAGGTATTTACATAAGTGCAACTTCGTCGTGTACGTCATTTTATGCTATTAGTGTATATATAACTATTAGTACACGCTATTTTATCAATGCGTTTCTTAACCTATTGAGTCAAAGTATTATATGATTCATGTTAGGTTGTATTCAACATCGAATCTTTATTCAGTATATCTAAATAATTAAATCTGAATTCCACATCGTCCCGTGCGAATATTATTTCATATACAAGTTAAGTAATTGTGTATTTATAATATAAATTTCCTCACAATAAACTAACTAGATAATTTATTGTCAAAGTAATTCATCTACCTATTCCTTTATGAATTAAAGTCTTCCTCCCTCATTTAAGATAAATATCGCATTAACAGCAGAAGTTATTTTCCGGACCGCAGTCCAGCAGATGACCTGTTGACCTACCTTGTCCTATATACCTGCGCGCGGCATCCTTTGTACTCCCTTGGCGCATCTCGCTCCGCGCACCTGAGCGATCAACATAGAAATCTTTGCGCTTTAAACCAGAATGTTTAACACGCACTTCTAGATTTCATTTAAACCTCTCATGTTATTATCAAAATATATCGCGGTAGACACTCAACTCACACAGATATTATTTTCAAGGAGTTATTCTATGTATATGTATGTCTATATATAATTGCATATTATCAAGGAGTTATTCTATGTATATGTATGTCCATATACAGTATATTATTGCATATAATCAAGGAGTTATTCTATGTATATGTATGTCCATATACAGTATATTATTGCATATTATCAAGGAGTTATTCTATGTATATGTATGTCCATATACAGTATATTATTGCATATTATCAAGGAGTTATTCTATGTATATGTATGTCCATATACAGTATATTATTGCATATTTCCCCAGTAATACTATCCAATATTCCATGTTCATTTGTATGTTAATAAGAGACATCTTGTACTCTGACCATATCCAGTGATTCACTTACTATTACTGATAGTAGCTAAGTGAAACTTAAACTCACATTCTATGTTCATGTATATGTTAGTAAGAGACATCTTGTACTCTGACCATATCCAGTGATTCACTTACTATTACTGATAGTAGCTAAGTGAAACTTAAACTCACATTCTATGTTCATGTATATGTTAGTAAGAGACATCTTGTACTCTGACCATATCCAGTGATTCACTTACTATTACTGATAGTAGCTAAGTGAAACTTAAACTCACATTCTATGTTCATGTATATGTTAGTAAGAGACATCTTGTACTCTGACCATATCCAGTGATTCACTTACTATTACTGATAGTAGCTAAGTGAAACTTAAACTCACATTCTATGTTCATGTATATGTTAGTAAGAGACATCTTGTACTCTGACCATATCCAGTGATTCACTTACTATTACTGATAGTAGCTAAGTGAAACTTAAACTCACATTCTATGTTCATGTATATGTTAGTAAGAGACATCTTGTACTCTGACCATATCCAGTGATTCACTTACTATTACTGATAGTAGCTAAGTGAAACTTAAACTCACATTCTATGTTCATGTATATGTTAGTAAGAGACATCTTGTACTCTGACCATATCCAGTGATTCACTTACTATTACTGATAGTAGCTAAGTGAAACTTAAACTCACATTCTATGTTCATGTATATGTTAGTAAGAGACATCTTGTACTCTGACTACATCTAATGATTCACTTGCTATTGCTGATAGTAGCTAAGCGAACCATAATATCACCTTCTATGCTATTGAATAAATAAGAGTATACAGTTACCTATGTGTGTTCATTGTGTTTATTACTACCTGATTGAGTACTTAATTGTGAATGAGAACATGTTAGATGTGTCCCTGTTGAGCTATTATATTGAGTCTAAAAGTACACAGATGGATTGGAGGAAAGACAATAACAAAGCTAAGTTGTATTACAACCCGGTATATATATATATATATATACAGTATATATACAGTATATATGTTTTTTTTTTTTTTTTTTTTGGGGGGGGCCCCCTCTGGACCACCGATTAACTACGTTCACGAACGAATTGCATAATTTTTAAGCAGCATCTAATGTATAAATATATAATTTGTTATTGTTTTAATTTATAATCCTTTCCAGGATATTCTAATATTAAAATATTTGCGTTTCCGAGCTCTCTTTGCCGGGTAAGAAGAGCTCGGAAGTTGTTTCATTATTGCACTGTTCATTAATAAGGGGACAAAATGCACTTAAAGTTGTTATGCTTCATTATTAATTTGTACATAAGCCAAACATGGCACAAAACGCGATACCAATCACCAAAACTAAGTGCTGCACTTTAACTAGTTTCATTTATAATCAAGAATTTCAGGAACATAACTCCAACTTTAACTTGTTGGCTCAGCCTCATCTATAATAGAATAAGTGTTGTAACCCAAGTTAGTTAGGACAGACAAATAGCGATCATCACACAATCTCCGCAAGCCTATTTTTAGCGAAAATATTTATTGCACGAGCGTAGTTCTTTATTACCTGGATTCTGGATGGTGTGACTACAATAGGTACGCTGCTAGTCATGTCATGGTCAACTATGTATGCATTTTTTTTTAAAGTGCATTTATGATACACTGTCGAATTATTTGGATAAACTGCTTGAACCACAGAAATCATATTACTGAGATTCATTTTAGTGTACGCTCACCGCCTTGTCTTTATCATTAGGCTATGTTCAAGTATTCCTGAGCACAACTGTACTACTATTGGTCAGAGTTTCAAACCAGAGCAATTTAGTTTGAAGATTTGAATGAACATGAGAAGGAATACAAGATAATTTACATGAAATATCATTGTGTTGGCCATCATATAACTTCCAAAGACACAATTTGAACTATAACCCTTATTTCTATCATTACATATACAATAAAATACTAAATATAATGGACTCGGCTTTCGTTTGACACCCTGTACTATTGGTAAGTGTGACGCCGCTATTGTACACCACAGAGTACATTAGGACCTTCACACTAACCAACAAAGGATTCTGATTTCCGTGAATGTGAATATGCGAGCGATTGGTCAAGCCTCAGACGGTTCCCACAGTATTAGGTCAGGATATAGCCCTAGGGTACTGCACGATCCTCATCATCTCTCTCTCTCATATCGGCCAAGCAAACCCCAAGTCAGGCTATTTGCTATTGGGAATGCCTCTGGAAGTGACTGACTTCGAAAAGTTTTCCAAGCAGTGCATTGAAGTAGAGAAGAAAGCCCAGAAGTTATTGGGCTATATTAAGAGGCAATTTAAGTATAGAAATAAGGAAATTGTCCTCACACTTTACAACACTCTGATACGGCCTATCCTGGAGTATGCTGCTCAATTCTGGTCTCCAGCACTCAGGAAAGATATAGAGCGACTGGAAAGAGTACAAGCTATGGCTACAAAGCTTATTCCATCTCTTAGAAGAATGAGCTATGAGGACCGGTTGAGAGCTCTTGATCTCTTCCCGTTGGAGACACGCAGACTACGAGGTCAGCTCATTGAAGTTTTTAAAATACTTAATGGGTTTGACAATGTGGATTACAGCAAAATGTTTAGCTTCAATGTGAATACAACACTCAACCATGGCTGGAAATTAGAATTGAAAGGATTCAGCACTAGTATTTGTGGAAACTTTTTCACATATAATATCTGTTCTACCTGGAACTAACTGCCCTCCGAAGTTGTAAACAGTTCTTCAGTAGAGCAGTTCAAGAGAGTAGATAGTATTTTGCACACTCTGTAATGAGTGTAGTGCACTAAACAGTCTCTCTCCTTCCACTTCGAGTATCTCCCCAGAATGGACCGCAAAGTCTCTGAGATACTAACTATTCCTTGTAACTCATTGTAACTATCTCTCTCTCTCTCTTATTTCTAGCACTTACAAGAGAGAAGTGTGCGATCAAGTGGCGCCCTATACCTTATTTAGTGGAAATCTTCAATAAATCGTTAGAATCTGACTGGAAACTGGCCAACTAGACCCGAATCTTTAAGAAATTGAATCATCAGCGCGCCAAGAAATATTGTCCAATTAGCTTGACATCTGCCATAGTAGTAATGTTAGAAGGGATACTAGTAGACAATATAGTTGACTACCTGGAAATCCACAACTTAATTACAGAATCCCAGCATGGCTTTAGGCGACACCAATCATGTCTTACCAACTTCTGGAATTTTCCATGAAGTATTGAGTGAGAATGACAAAAGTAGAACCAAATCCTTTACCTAGATTTTCAAAAAGCTTTTGACAAAGTGCCTCATTGCAGGCTAATGTCAAAGGTGAGTGTACTAGGTATCAGTACAAAAGTCATTAAATGAATAGACAACAATTGGCTAAAAGATAAAACAAAAACAGCAAAGAGTGGCAATCAATGGTGTTTCTTCTGAGTGGACTCCAGTCACTTCTGTAGTTCCACAGGGATCTGTCCTTGACCTACTGCTGTTTATCATATATGCCAATGACATTGACATTGATCTGTTAAGTGTGATCTACAAGTTTGCAGAGGACACAAAGGTTGGAGTGAATGTGAAGGACCCTAAAGGGGTCGAACAGTTCAGGATGGATCTTAGTAAACTGGGTGATTGGTCTGAGGTGTGGCAGATGCCACTAAACTTGGAAAAATGCAAGGTGATTCATATCAGCCAAGCAACCTCACGTTCTGAATATGGCCTCTCCTAGAATATACTGTCCAGTTCTGGTTTCCAGCACTCAGGAAAAATATAGAGCTACTACAAAGAATCCAAGCTATGTCCACAAAGCTTATTTCATCGATTAGGAGCTGAGCAATGAGGACGGGTTGAGAGCTCTTCATCTCTTTTGTTGGAAACGCGCAGATTACGAGGTCAACTCATTGAAGTGCTTAAAATTCTTACTTAATTTGAAAATGTGAATTTTAGCTTAGCCTCATTATAAATACAACACATAACAATGGCTGGAAGTTGAAATTAAAAAGGTTCAGCACTAGTATTTGTGGGAACTTTTTCACATATAAGATCTGTTCTACCTGGAACAAACTTCCCTTAGAATTTGTATATAGTTCTTCAATAAAGCAGTTTAAGAATTGAGAAGATTATATTTTGCACACTGCACTGAGTGTAGTGCACTACAAAATCTCTCTCTTTCCACTTTTGAGTACATCCTAGAATGGATCGCAAGGTCATTGAGATACTAACTATTACTTGTAAATCTCTCTTACTCTCATACACACAATTTGGTTTCAATTTCATAGCTGAGCACAACTACCATATATCCTTCCTAAGCTTCATAAAATCGTCTAAATACAAATTAAATAGAAACAAAAAGACGTCGCCGGTGCTGTAAGGGTTAAGACGTCGCCGGTGCTGTAAGGGTTAAGACGTCGCCGGTGCTGTAAGGGTTAAGACGTCGCCGGTGCTGTAAGGGTTAAGAGCTGCACGGACATTTTCATATGCAGGCTGATCAGATTGTGTGTGTATGTGTGTGTGTGTGTGTGTGTGTGTGTGTGTGTGTTGTGCATGGGCCCCACTAGCAACTTGTTATAATATTATTGTCTCTTTCTAATACTTTACAATGATACGCTTTGGTGAGAATGTTCTTAGCAAATTGTAAACAACATTTACGAAAATTAACTATAGGAAAGAATAAAAAGTAAAGAGGGAGATTTGTTTTATTCTGTTTTATTATGAGCTGACTAACATTTATTATATGAACAACTATATCGTTGGTAAGCCTTGTAAACCTAATGTAATCTGTATGTATACTGTATACGAACTAAAGTAGAATTGCCGCTTTGCCCAAAATCAAAACGGCATACCCAACTCTGCAATGGGTTACCATCATCACTACTATTACCACCATTATAACTACTACTATCACCATCATCACTACTGCTATCATCACTACAACTGTCAGCATCATCACTACAACTGTCACTATCACCACTACAGCAGCCACCATCACCATTGTCACTAACATCATCACTACTGTCATCATTATCACTACTATTATCACCATCATCTTACAATCATCATTACTACTGTCACCATCAACACTACTACTGCCACCATCATCACTACTACTATACCCATCATCACTACTACTAGTACTATCACCATCATCACTACTACTAGTACTGTCACTACTCATTATCACTACAAGTATCACCATAATCACTACTTTCACCATCATCATTGCTATCACCATCATCCCTGCTGTTACTACCATCTCTGCTACTGTCATCATCAGTACTATCACCATCATCACTACTACTATCACCATCTTTACTAAAAATATCACCAAGAATACTAGAGGATTCGCACCGAAAACAACTCGCCCTCGACGGTGGGCGACAATCGTCGCATTGACCAACCAAATTTGCTTGCAAAATTTGGTGACGATACATTAACCCGTTCAGTACCAGTTATGTCCTTTTCTATTTATACTGGATAATACTAGACGATTTTATTCAGTTTAATTAGCAGGCTTTCAAATATCCTAAGTAACTTTTTTTCCACCACAGATCCTTCTTAAGCTCAACAAAATTGTCTAATTATAGCTAGAATATGATAATAATAAGACGTCGCCAGAACAGAAAAGGTTAATAGTCTAGGAAACATTTGGGGAAATTATTAACACTTTTCTTTTGGTCTTTGACCTTGACCTTTGACCTTAACCCACTGAGCCCCAGCTACGCACTGTTTGCGTCCAAAATGTTTGTAACGCTAAACCCCAGCGTCACATAAGGTGCGTCCTGGTTAACTCCTTCAGACATATTATGTTCCAGTAAGTCTACGGAGGCGGGAGCCCGGGGTATCCTTGCCACCGCCTTGCACTACACTCACAACAACACTGCGGCCGTTAGAATTATCGGAGGTGGCTGAGGTTGCCACCAACGGTTTTATCGTAAGCTAACTTATCGGACTTACTGAGCTCCATATGACGCTAGAGCGTCATATAACTTATTAGCGAGCCATGAAGATATGTCCAAATGACGCACTAGCGTCATATGAGTTTTTGGCGCACTCGGCCATATGACGCGGTAGCGTCATATATGTCTGAAGGAGTTAATTACTCCGGTTCTATGGCACCTAGATGGCTCAGATTTATATGGGAACTGTGTAAGTATGCCACGCAACAATGCCGATGGTTGAAAACTCTCAAAGTCCAACCGCGTGCACGTGAGCGCGCAAAAACCTGTTTTTGCCTGTTTTTGCCTACCCCTTTCCCCTCTTGTAATTCCGACATTCGGGCGCACCGTAGGACCCCTTAATGACCTAGGGGATCGGTTTTTTGTGGGGTTTCCTTCATTCCAAACCCATTCCTGGTGTTTTCTGGATTTTTTTTTCACAACCTGCCGGTCCTGGGTGGTACATTTATTATTAACTAGCTGGGGCTCAGTGGGTTAAGTAATAGCATGCTTATATGAAATTGATATACAGTATATGTTATTTATGTAAAATGCTACTAACAGTCAGCTTATCAAAATTTTAGTATTTTTTATGGTGAAGGTTGACTTTTGACCTGTGACCTTGACCTTTATGTAGGATTATTGTTTTTTGCTTGCATTGATGTAACCCTATCAAATCAAATAAGCGTAGCAAACTTCATTGAAGATCATCAACTAGTTACAGAGGTATTAAAGGAATAGCTGACCTTGACCTTTGACCTTCATCTTGACCTTCATGATGTCTGAACATTTAACATTTTAATTTTCCTTTAAAGCACAACTGTTGCAACAAATGTTGTGAAGTTTACATGAATAGTAAAGAAATGAGCATATTGACCTTATATTTGACGCTGACCTGTGACCTCGACCTATCAAATGGAATTATGTATATTCTTGTATGACCTTGGCCTAGGCATTCCGAATATGCATGATATGACCCTTGACTAAAAATAAAATACATATATTTGGATGGAAGTCGCATTGACCAACTGAATTTGCCTGTACAATTTGGTGACAATGCATTAAACAGTCTAGGAGGAGTTCAGAGAAAATGACAAACACTTTTTTTTTTACCCTGACCTTTGACCTTAACTTACAATATTTATGTGAAATTTTATATACTGTACAGTATATGTTATTTAAGTTATAAGCAACTAACACAGCCAGTTTTCCAAAATTTGAGAAATATTTTTTGATAAACAATAAAAGTTGACCTTTGAACTTGACCTGTGACCTTGAGCTATATGTAAGAGCTCATTTTTGTTTGCATTGACATTGCCCATGAACATAAAATAAGCATGCCTAATTTCATTAAAACCCATCAGCTAGTTTCATATATATTAATAGAATAGTTGGCCTTGACCTTTATATGTCTCATCATTTTAATTTTAATTTAAAGTGCAACTATCTCACCAAATTTTGTGAAGGTTGCATGAAAAGTAAAGAAAATAGCATATTGACCTTTTATTTGACCTTGACCTGTGACCTTGACCTTTCATAAGGAATTGAATAGTTTCTTGTATGACCTTGGCCTAGGTATTCCGAATATACATGGTAAGCCTAGTGTGAATCTAACAGTTAGTATACAAAATACTAGTAAAAACCTATTGTGACCTTTGACCTTACCCTGTAGAATATATATCTAAAATTTGGGCAATACGATATCAAGGTTACCAGTAACTTGTATAATGAAAATGAAGATATTTGTGTAAAAACAAAATAAATAGTATAAGTTGACCTTTCACCTGTGACCTTGACCTTTATGTAAAAGTACATTTTTTTGTTCATTGACATTGCCCAGGAAAATCAAATAAGCATGCCTAATTTCATTAAAACCCATCAGCTAGTTTCATATATATTAATTGAATAGTTAACCATTATCTTGACCTTTAAGATATGTGTCAAAGTTTATTATTATCCTCATCATTGAAAGTTCAACTATCTTGCCAAATTTTTTGAAATTTACATGAAAAGTAAAGACAATAGCATATTGACCTTTTATATGACCTTGACCTGCAACCTTGACCTTTCATATGGAATTGTATATTTTCTTGTATGACCTTTGCCTAGGTATTCTGAATATACATGGACAGCCTAGTGAGAATCTAACTGTTAGTATAAGAAATACAAGTAAAAACACTATTTTGACCTTTGATTTTAACCTTTGACCTTACCCTTTAGAATTGTTATCTAAAATTTGGTCAATAAGATATCAAGGTTACCAGTAACTTGTATAGAGAAAATGAAGAAATTTGAGTAAAAACTAAAAAACGTGAAATATTGACCTTATTTTTAACCTTGACCTTTGACCTTAACCTTTTTGTTAAATTGAAAATATATTTTTGACTGACCTTCGCATTGACCAATTGGATATACATGTGAAATTTGGTTAAAATCCATCCAACGGTCTAGGAGGAGTTTCCGGACGGACGACGACGACGGACGACGGACGACGGACGACGGACGACAAGTTGACTGATGGTGCACAGTATACGGGCGGGATCTGAGTGCGTAATGCCACTCTGCTTCGCAGAGTTGATAAAGATGATTGATTGATTGATTGAGTACAGTAATTCCTCGTGGTTGGTTTACAGAACAGTTTAATGTTCCCATCAAGCATCGAAAAAAGCAGCTGCGAAAGGATACATATTATAGTGTTACTATTACAGTTTTCGATAATACACGCACACACACATACATGCTCATATACACATACACAAACACACATGCTCATACACACACACACACACACACAAACACATACGCTTATATACACACGCACACACACACGTAAGTAACATTATCGATGCGCAAGATAATAAACAAACAATAAACATCCTCACCATACATTTACAAACAATAAACATCCTCACCATACATTTACAAACAATAAACATCCTCACCATACATTTACAAACAATAAACATCCTCACCATACATTTACAAACAATAAACATCCTCACCATACATTTACAAGAATTTGTTTATACAGTTTGTCACTGCCATACACATACTCAAAAAAAAAGAGAGAGAGAGAGAGAGAGAGAGAGAGAGAGAGAGAGAGAGAGAGAGAGAGAGAGAGAGAGAGAGAGCATTACAGACAAAATACGCTATACAGTTAGTGATTGACACCACACGACACACATAATATCAATTTGTCAAGCAACGTCAACAATTCGTCTGGCTGACAAACTTTGATTAGTCAAGCGTTAGAGTTATTTCTTGCTAATTTGTATATTTCAATATACCATGACGCTTTCTTTCATTGTATTCTAGCTATTGTTTGACGAGTTCAGTAAGTTTAAGGGGGTATGGTCTAGTTATTGGTCGATTTATTTCTTTATTTATAATTTTTTTTAGTTCCCTCCCTAGACTTCCTTAAAAAAAAAAAATACATTCGCAAGATGAATTTGTAAGATTTTCGAAAATAAATTTCCCGGCCGAAGGCCGATTCCTCCTTAATTACAGGCTTCATACCGCTCACCAGGAACACAATTCGACACCTAAATGGCACGGAAGGTCTTAGTATTTACAAAGAAATGGGATGAAAAGTCTTAAAATCGCCATACTAATGGGTCACATGTCTTAAAATCGGAAAACTAGCGGGGCTAAACATGAGGGAGAAGGGGTCTAGATAAATCAACCATCTCCCTTTAAGAAAGATGTGTAGAAGACGAAAGGAAACAAATATATAGATTTTACCCTTTTGATTAGTAGAGGTCCTTCCTAAACTTTAAAAAATCGTCTAAGGGTAGCCTCAATATATATTTTTCCACTATTCTGGCTTTTATTAGACGGGTTTTTTCAGCTTAGGAAAGGTTTGTGTGAGTCAAAGGGTAATCAAGATAAATTATACCGCTTTAATTACGAGAGGTCCTTCCTAGGCTAGATGCAGAATAAAATAGATAAGTTTTAATAACACAGAAAACAGCAGCGTCAGCAACTCGTCTGGCTGACCAACAGTAATTAGTCACAAGTTCCATGATAAAGCCGGTGCCACACGAATGCTTTACCGGTAATTTTTGATCATGGTTAAAAACACATGTGCAGATATGGTCCAGATATGGTGCAGACAGGTTTATTCAACATTTCGCCTTCTACGGCTTTAGGAATATTTGATAATTATAATTTCATTTTGTTTAGTTGTTTTCTCAGAGCTTGGACTATATATAAGTTGACTGTACTTCCATATATGTTGTATTCCTGAAGAAGCCGTAGAAGGTGAAACGTTGAATAAACCTGGGACCATATCTGCACATGTGTTTAACCATAAATGTTGCAGCCTACGCTGTTTCTTTCTTATTAATTTTTGATCAGTAAGTTTTTCTTCTCGTAATATTTGGAAGTTCTTTTGAACTGGTATCGGAAACTAGAATAAAGGTAGAATAGGTTTGGTGAAAATATTATGACAAAACCAATTTTGAAGATGCTTGCCCCAATTGTTCAAAAAAATTGCCCGAAAAAGCGTTCGTGTGACATAAATATAGAGAACCAACATACTGGACAGTACATAATATAATATAATATTTTAATATAATATATATATATATATATATATACCGTATATATATATATATATATATATATATATATATATATATATATATATATATATATATATATATATATATATATATAAATACAGGGTGTCCCAGGAGGAAAGGTCATAACTTTGGGAATTGATAAAACAAGGTATTCTAAGCCTAAAATGTTTTTATAAGACATATTCCAAATCTCAACCAGAATTCAGATATTGCATGTTGAAAATGGTGTTTTCCTATGTATTTACCCATAAGGGTTGCTTAGCTATCCTCTAGTGCCTACTACACCTCCATCTAACTGCAAATATTTTAACATGTTATTATAAAGATATTATAATTCTATAAGTTACAACATTATTAGAGACATATTAGCTCACTTTGGACCAGTTGGAAACTATTTAACATGGAAGAGTCCATTACAGTGATGCGGGGGAGGACACTACATAAACACTTCAATATATTTTTAACGGTTGAGATTTGAACTTTTTGTTATAGAACATTTTATGCTTAGAATATCTTATTTTATAATTTCCCAAAGTTATGACGTTTCCTCCTGGGATACCCTGCATATATATATATATATTATTACATCTGGAGACACGAAGATGTGATTCATGACTGTGCATTGAACCTCGTGGCAAGCTTCCCTCCTTCTTTTTTTATCAACCTGCGTACGTGCCGAAGTGAGAGAGCGCTGGGCGGAAATAACGCAAGCAGCAGTCCCCCCTACTCCCCCCTACTTTGAGCACCTGTGTGGATCGCGCACCTGCCCCTCACCTGTGGTTGGTCGACGCAAGCAGCCTGTCTGCTGATTGGTGGCTGCATATGTGGCCTGGCCTACGTGACTAGATATTCAAGCTCTGATTGGACTAGCTTGGTGATAGACTCTTACATCTATCTATCTATCTATTGCCTGACGCCATGATCCCTGAAGGGGTGGCCACAAACGAACCGCCCCCAAGCACCTCTGTTCCCAGTCAGTCGATGCCCCTCCTCCCAACCAGCACCGCCTTCAATCATATACTTCCTCACTCCATCCTTCCACCTCTCCTTCGGTCTACCTCTCCCTCCCTGTCCTTCCACCTTGCTCTCGTACACCCTCTTATTCATTCTCTCGCTTCCCATACGTTCCATATGGCCGAACCATCTCAAGTTGTTTCTTTTCACACTTTCCAGCACATCTACCTCCACACCACACCTCCTTCTTACTTCCTCATTCGTCTGTCTATCCCTCCATGTAACTCCGCACGCACCTCTCAAGTAACTCATTTCCACCGCTCTCACTCTTGGTCTGAGTCTCTCCACGAACGTCCATGCTTCGCTTCCGTAAGTTAGTGTCGGGATTACCACACTGTCATGCAAGGACTTCTTCACTTCCATACTGACCACCCTATTTCTTGTTACTGGTTTCAACTTTCCTACAACTCTCTTCCCCTGTTGCACCCTCTCCCACACTTCTTCATCCACAGTCCCATCTTTACTCAACACACTGCCCAGATACTTAAAAGAGCTGACGATCTCCATAGCCTGACCATTCAACTTCACCTCACACTCTGTGACTTCACCCCTTTCGAAGACCATAACCTTGCTTTTCCCCACATTTACCTTCAAATTCCGTTTTTTGCACACTGTTCCAAACTCATTTACCAGACCCTGCAACTCCCATTCATTATCGCTCATCAGAACTGTGTCATCCACAAACAGCTGTATAGGCAGCTTACACTCATTTCTCTCCCTTTTCAGTGATACACCAACATCCACTGCTCTTCCTAGTTTTTCCTTCATGACTCCATCCATATAATTATACAGTAAACAACCACAGGGACATCACACACCCCTGTTTCAACCCAACACTCAGGTGAAAAAACTCGCTCTGCTCATTCTCCACACGTACTGCCGCCTTTGCACCCTCATACATGCTCTTCACTGCTTTCAGCAACTTGCCATCTACTCTGTATATTCTAAGTACTTTCAACATGCCTTCTCTATCCACTCTGTCATAGGCCTTCTCCAAGTCCATAAAGGCAACATACAGCTTTTGTTGCTTCTCCAGATATTTCTCCACAACACAATTCAGGGTAAAAATCGGATCTACACATCCTCTTCCCTTCCTAAAACCTCCCTGCTCGTCGCCTATCCATTTCTCCGTTCTCACTCTCACCCTCTCAATCACTACCCTACTGTACACCTTCCCTACTATGCTTAAAAGACATATTCCTTGGTGGTTGCCACACACTCCTCTTTCCCCTTTGCCCTTATATAGGGGGACTATTATGCCAGTCTTCCAGTCATCGGGTGCATTCCCCTTCTCCCATGCTAGTTTGCATATTCTCCATACCCATTCGATCACTATCTCACCACAATACCTCAACATTTCCCCACACACTCCATCTGTTCCTGGTGCTTTCCCCAACTTCACTCTTTTCATAGCTTCCCATACTTCTGACCTCCTGATCCCCACCTCCTCCTCCACTACTTCTCCTCTTCTCCCTCCCATACCATATCCAACTATGTTTGCTGGCTCTTCATTCCTTACATTTAGCAACTCGTTGAAGTACTCCCTCCATCTTTCGACTCTCTCTTGCTTCTCGGCTAGCATTCTCCCATTCTTATCTTTCACACCCTTACTGTTTCCCTTGCTACCTTCCCTAACTTTCTTGACTTCTTTCCAGAACAGTTTCTTACACTCCCTCCATTTTACACTCAGATTCCTTCCAAATTCCTCATCTACTCTTCTCTTACTTTCCTTCACTACAGTCTTCATCACTCTCTTTCTCTCCACGTACCTTGCTCGTTTCTGCCTCTCCAAATCTTCATTCCCTCTACTACCCAACCACTCTCTATACGCTTTTTTTTTTGTCTTCCACAGCTATTTTTACATCTTCTGTCCACCATGCAGTACCTTTCACTCCCCTCCCTCTTCTCCTCACTCCACACACCTCCTCACATGCTGCACAGATCTCTTCCTTAAACACCTTGCTTATCTCCTCCACTTCCTCCATATCTTCCAGGTCGAACCCACCTAGTCGTCTTTCTACTGCTCTCCTGTACTCTTTCCTGATTTCCTCCTCCTGTAGGCTCTCCAGCCTCCTCACCATTAGTCCAGTCAACTTAGGGTTTCACCCACCACTAATTGCAAAATAAACAAAACCAACTTTATTTAGGGGCTTGGTCTGTACTAAATAACATATTAAAAATCCCAATTAATCGAAGTATTGGAACAGTGTTTATTTTGCATTCAAAAATATTTCACAGTTAGGGCCCTGGCGACATTAGGACACACATATAAAAGTACATATAATTACTATAAATCTGAAACTAACAACATAAATTGTTGAATTGCTGATGTGGTATTACAGTTTCTCCTTAATAGGAGGGAAAAAGTTGATGTTTTCAGTTGATAATCACTAGTACCATGAATAGGCCTACCCCATCCATTGACCTCTAATGTCACCCACAGTTTCTACCTTCATTTGAATGTGTTTGGTCCTTTCTGCTGAATAAATATCTGCCAACCTCATGAGACAGGATATACAGAGATACATCATTGACCTCAAAATATTGTAGGACACCAGGTTTACAACAGACTGATCAAGTTATCACCCATACCATGAGACATTGAGACCGACGTTCAGACCATAGTTTTTTCCCAGTTGTCCTCACTACTGGGTGTCATTCTCATCTGCACTCATTTCAGTCCCTTCACCATCTCCTCCATTCTCACACACACCTCTGCACTCTCCACATGCAGTAGTGCATGGTAACCCCACCTTTTTGCACCCACAGTGATTGGTGCTGCATTCAGTCTTGCACTGGCATCTGACAAACTCCAGTAGTTCCTTGGGTGCAATATTCTGACTAGTTTGAACTGGTATCATTTGCCTGTCAACTATTTTCCAACCCCACTCATCAGCATCCAGCTCTACTTCTTTCCATGGTTGGACCTGATGATATACACGGTGACTGTGGTACTGTGCGGCTGCTGAAGTCGGTGGTAAACTTTTAGGTTGGACTGCCTTTTTACTTGTCTTCAGCAGTTGAAGGAACGTCTGATGCCACAGTTCAGTCAAGTCACTGATCTTGGCATTTGCCTTGTACACACAGAGGATAGCTTTTTCTCCAGCAGCAGCAATCTCCCTCTGTGTGCATCCTGTTCTGTTAAAGACAACTGTCTGCTGGATGAATGTCTCATTTGTATGGATCAGCTTCAATCCTACAGCTTTACCAATACCAAACACTCTCGAAGTAGTGTCGCAGCCTAACATGGCATGGACAAACAGCAAGTCTCGACACACCTGTTCTCCCAGCTCCGATCTTGCCTTATGGATGTCCATGTACCTTTGCTGTTGTCCGGACTTTGCCTCTGGATGGAAGTAGAGTCTCCTGTGGTTCCTAGTGGCATGATGGCACAATAGTATCATAAGGTCAGTGTCATCTCCAACAACGATAGTGTCACATGTCTCAGCAAGCTTTAGAGCATGGGAAACAATAACTATGTCAGCATTGCCATCTGCATGGTGAACTACACAACCTGATTTCTCCAGGGTACTATCCAGCATGTTAATGAACTTCTGTTTGTTGGTTTTGCTGGCCAAGAAGTCATCTTTATTCATTTTGAGTTGCATACCCGGGGACACATGAACATCTCTGACTACTGCCGATCCTGTTCTTCTGAATTGGGTGCCATCCTTTGGCGCTGGTCGACCGTCATACCCGTCAAAGACAATGACGGGTTGTTTGTATTTCCGCTTTACGTATGCCGCATATCTTTGACAGATGGCATCATATGTCTCTCCATTCCCCCAAATGATCCTATGTAGCAACGCGCCTCCGTCGATGGCATGTGTAATATGGCTAGATTCGAGTTTCTCTTGCTCTTTATCAGAGATCGTAGGTGCTAATTCCCAAATGGCATTTGCCAGCGCTGGCTTATTGGCCTTCAAGAGGACGTCCCGTCTATCAAAAAGAGCTGGAGGGAATCCACACAGTTCATAACAAAACGCCTCATTGAGTTTGTCCTTATGCGTACCAATAATAACCAGCCTTTGGAATAGTAGTTGTGGGTCAATATGCACGTCATCACCATCAATCTTGACTTTTGACTTGGATTCCATAGTAACTGCTCTATCTTTCTTCCGATATGTGTAGTTGCAAACCTGTTTCCCACACATCCCATCCAGAATGCTCTCCCCAAATTCTTTCGCCTGAGTCACATTCACATTCTCTGCTGTAAGTACACCAGTCACCAGATTCCTCAGACCACCTTCTTTCTCGAATGGTCTCCTATCTTGGAGGAATTCAATCAGTGTGTTCACATCAGCAGAATCCTTCTTCTGATGGGCTGTGGACAGATCTTTGTGCTGTTCACTACTGACAAAATTAATGCTACATTGGTAAGGTCCTGCATAGCTTGGGTCACTTCTGCACACACCGGACTGGACATGCACCACACATTCCTTTGTGTTTCTGTTAATTCGCATCCTCTGGTAAGACCCCCTGTTGTTTTGAGGCTTCTCATTAGGACCTGTTCTATTACTAGGTCAGGGGACAACCCACCCCAGAATCTGTCAGACCTTCGAACAACATGAAGTCCATCTTTGAACTTATTGAAAAGTCCCTCATTTCTGATTTCGAGGTCAGACATCTTCTGCAAGTAGATTATGCAATGACTTTGTGTACAAGCTGTGTCCCGAAGCTGCAAGGTTTGGTAACATCTCCTTCATTGCTTCAAGATGGAGAGCCCAGTTCCCAGTCCTTTCTGATCGTAGAAACTTTCGAATGATGTCAAGCATCATCATGTAAAGTACATCATCCACAGCTGACAAGTGTTCCTTCTTTCTTTGGGTGTGTCGGTCGCATTGGAAATCAAGGCTTTAATTTCATTCAGTGTTGGTGACGATTCAACCTCCGACATGGATATCTCTCCTGAAATCAGTTGATCGAGCATCTTCGCACGTCCTGCATGATGTCTGGGACATATACCCCTTGATCACTATCAGCTGATTCCTCCGCCTGTGAACCATCTGTGACCACTGATGGCAGGGGTCCCTCCTCGTCCAATTCCTGATCATCGCCACATTCAGCCTCGGTCTCTAGAGGTACCATGGAAAGGGAGCTTGAAGTCAGTTTGAAGCCAAGTGAATCTGCCAGTAGGATTGCATGGAGGGCAGTATCCACAAGGAAATGTCCCCTCAAAGCCCTGGCAACAGCTTTACCACTCATGATGTGAGTGACAATGTTGCTGGCAAACACTTGTTCCAGGATTCCTTCAATCCAGATCCCTCCATCAGATGACCAATGCAGCCCAAGTAGCTCATGAGTGTGTGGAAGCCTCCGAGTCTCAGTATAATTGATTGGAGTGGACTTCCTTCCCTCTCGTTTTCCAGGATGGTAGTAGCCTTCCACCAGAGTGGCTGATCGAAGGTGATCACTGGAGTAACATCATAACGACTGGAATGCTCAAGCACAAAACACAAAGTGGAGTATATGCACGTCAGGTCTCCGGGATCCATGTCAATCATTGGCAATAACCTTACCGATGATACACCAGGATGGTCTCCTTTCGAGACTAGTTGCATGAAACCTGACCAGCTTGGTCTCTGTGGTCTGACTGGAAAGGTTGTTTTCCACAACAGATCCACATGGGCCAGTTCCTCTTGTGACTTCATCCCAGATAACAGGATTTTCCTGTACTCGAGCTTTTTCATTCCATTCGTTGGGCTTACCTCTAAAAGTGGCCTTAAATATGACTGCATCCATTCGAAATCATGTTTTTATGAAAGATTAGCTATGAAAACATAGGTGTAGGTACCAATTTTAGATTCCTACTGTGAAAATTGGCCGAGTTGCGTCATGATGTATGCAGGAAAACTGGCTCATAGATATACAATTTTCAATGGTAAAATTTAGCATGTTCCAATATTTGGACTAAGTGGGATTTTTTAAATGTTATTTCTAACTCCTCAGTCCACCAAATAAAACTGGTTTCGTTTCTTTTGCAATTAGTGACGGGTTTGGCCAAATTTGCGCCAGAATGACTAGACTACATTCCCCCTTCCTCTCGCCTCCCTCCAGCTCTCCTTATACCCACTTCTTTTGTATCCTAACCTTAGCTACTACTACATAAGGATCAGACAGACCCCCTCCAATACCCCTATACACCCTAGCATCCATCACAGATTTCTTCATTCTTTCATCCACACATATATATCAATCAGTGACTTTCGTTCCACCACTGTCTTATCCTTCATTGTCCACACCACTTTCCATGTGTACCTATATATCATTCTGTGTCGGAAGAAGGTGTTGGCTATCCACAACCTCCTCCCCACACATACGTCCACAAGTGCACTACCATTCCCATTCACCTCTGACGGTACCCCCCACCCTCCCACCGCTCCATCAACTTTCCTACACCCACTTTACCATTCATATCCCCAATCAAAAATATTCTTTCGTTCTTGTCAAACTTATCCAGGCACGCCTCCACATTCACCCAGAACTCCTCTTTCTCTCTTACAAGTTTATCCTCTGTCGGAGCATACACACACAATCACCCACGTTTGTATTCCTACTTTCATTCTCACCCACACAATCCTTGAACCCACAGACCCATATTCTCTTACACACTCCTTCCATTTGTTACTTACAAACATACATGCACCTTCTCTCGCTGCTCACTCACTCCAGCACACACACCCATTCCACACTCCCACTCTCTCACATCTGTACCCTTCCATTTGGTCTCCGTCATTCCACATACATCCAGCCTGGCATTCACTAACACTTCCAGTACCTCTCTCTCTTTTGTGCCATCATTCATGCCACTCACGTTCCATGTACCTATTCTCAGAATGTCCGTAGGCTTGTCCATAGTCGGTCGGGGTTCGTCAACACAGGGTCCGTCCGCATCCGAGGCTGGTTGTTCGTTTATCGTTGCTACGTATT